>CM032065.1:26831700-26985399 GCA_018831715.1 Matsumurasca onukii
AGTTATTTGTACTTCTGCTTTTGACTTTGATTAAACGTCAAGAAAAACTGTTAAAGAACATTAAACATTAAAGAACATTTAGGATTCAATGAACATCTATCCGATGCAAATGCTAGGTTTATTAACAAGATATGTGTATCAAAACACATAAGTAAAGTCAAACAAAGAACTATACACATTATTTTAAAACAATGTCGGTACGTATTTAAACAAATAAAGAAAGTGAGAGAAAGTATAAATGTAATACACTGAAACGTAAATGAACCAATGACATTAAAAATGGTTTGTAGATATCTAAATCTTGATCAAGATATGTTTATAGCTTTGTTTGTTTCAGCTCCTTTAACATATTTTTACCAGCTGGTCTTATTTCGCTGCCGACAAACAGGCTAACCTGATTGCAAACCCACGTAAGTTTATGTTCAGGTTTTCATTAAACACCCACGCATGCGGGACTAATTAGTTGTGTATCAAAATTTAGGTACAATATATTCTAAATGGAATAAGTGAATATATAAACTTTCCCTTTACCCTGTTTTGAAAATAATTTTAATCGTAGGTCATCTAAAGAAAAATTATTACAAGTTAAGTAGTTGATTTTACTTCTATTAAATTGTTAAATGTATTAATTTAGTACACAAAACATAAATAAACCGATTAATAGGTTTGCATATTACAAATGTTTGATCAATTATTTATTACTAAGGAAATTTGAAGACAAACAAGTTTAAAGACAAAGATGTTGGACCCAACATGGACATGAACCCTGGTCTCCCGCTTGCCAGGTGGTTATGCTGTCCACTACACTATCCAGCCCAACTATTTCTGCCTTCAAATTTAGAGAAGTACTTAAATCTGACGAATGTTTAAACAAAATTTAAATTTTGATCAGGATACGTACACAGCTTTGTTTGTTTCAGCTCCTTGAATATATTTACCGCTGAGCCTCATTGTAATTCTTCTAAAACAAAGGGTAAACTAATGACAAATATTATGTTTAAGTGCAAGTGTATGTACAAGTAAACCACACCAGTAAAACACACCTGGTTAGTTGCGATTCGAAAAACTGGATTTAATTTATCCCTACTAGAATAAGTGAAATTGTAAACTATTCCTTCACCCCTTTTGAGAAATCATTTTGTTGCAACTATTTTGATCGTTGGTCATCCTTGGGAATACATACGAGTATTTACAGTTTGTACTTGATTTATATGATGTTACAGCTATGTTATACACATTTTAATGGACACAATAAAGTAATAGTCTAAAATCATATGAATGGTCTGTTGCTTGTGGAATATACTACAGTGAGTACAACAATTACTAAAGCGTTTTTAGAACTAAACAAATATTTTATCAGCGTATTATGTTCATCCCAATCTCAAACTGTTACACCAGCTGCAGCTGCGATTGCTTGGACTTCAAACCACGTTCCTAGAAGATTACCAACATCCACTACCTCATTTCTTGCACTTGATAATGGTTAGTGTATCACACTTATTAGATTTAGCAGTGCAATATACTATTTAGCTATCATTTAAACTCGTATAATTCTATCAGCGGCTAAGAAATCTATTGGGTTTTACAGTTTAATAATTGTAATACAACTAACACGGGAAACATAAGTAATGAAACTTTCACTGTGTTTGAGAAAATATGGATCAAAACAACTAGATAACTAACCGATTGACTAAATTATGTTGAAAGAAACTACCAGTTATATTAAGTATCCAATAAATATTCATCTGTGCTTTACAAATTAAATATTCAAAGTCGGAGTTCTGGCACTTCATTTCTTAGAAAAGATGTTCGCAAATACGTTTCAACCCAATTCAGACTAAACTGATTTCATTAACTTGATATTTTTTCAAATTTCTCAGAGGTTTTTCAGAACTTGTCATTCTTTACACATAATGTTAATGTTTGTATGCTTTGGATTCTTCGTGTTTTAGCTTTGAATAACGTATGCGTATAATGTTGTACTGTTCTTTTCAATTTTCATGTTTCTGAATTACAGTCCATTTCATCACTCAACATATAACTTTTTCTATAATTTTTGTTTCTTTTTGAGTATAATACTATTAATATTTCACTGCAAGTTTAGTAACAAGAATCAGGTTAATAATAATTTGACCTGTAAGCATGATAACCTGAAAAAAACGTTTTAAACCTTAAGTTTCTTAAATACTAAAAGTAGTCTAACTAAAGTTGATGTTTACAGGACATAACCTATACGTAATCTCCAGACCTGTATCATCTCGCAAACGATTATAACAGTAACACTTCATAATCACTTTCTCCTGAGGGATATCAATGTAAAGCTACTGTAACACCTTTGTTTCTCACCTGTTGTTTTGCCAATCGTATTTTATAAGGATTAACTGGAATAGACTCTAGTGTCTGTTCTGAGCTTCCGTGAGTTTGTTACAGAATATTTTGTGTCACGGTTAGATACTTGTTACATTCTTAATTGCTAGCAATCAAGAGTTGATTATTTATTCACTCTGTTTCGTTAAAATGCAAAACAACTGGTCGTATCATTTTGGCGGACAATTTTCCTATTAAAATCAATACTGTACTACAGCAAAAATGTTAGCTGATTGTACTAATTGTTTTGCTGAATCGAAATTATTAAAAGGTTCAATTATATAGGTAAATAAAGCTTAAGTTTATTTTTTTGCCATTCTTAATTGTTTTACTTTGTTTCTTTTTTTGTTGTCGTTTTTGTCACACACTGATTTTGTAAATGGCAATAATTGTTATTATTATTATGATATGTATTACTTTTATTTTAGCTAAAATAATTTAGAAGTTTTCCAAACCAAGATTATTTTGAAGTCTTAGCCAGGTAGATTGCACAAGCACTGAAGCCTGTACTGTACAAAACTAATTAATAATTAAAACCATTTTGACCATAAATTACTGTTTAAGCTAAAATGTTCTTCAGAAGTTATTATCGTGTTTTCTACTAGAGTGCGTTGATTTATCGGCTGGGGAAGATCTTGTGGATTTACAATAAATATGCAGGAAACACGTTATGCACGTACTGCCGTGGTGGTGGAATCACATTCTCGTCAAATCATGTTCTTTGCTTTGATTTCCTGACTCCTGAGTGATGTAAACAAATTGTAAATGTTGTGTCCTTCAAGAAACAAAGCAACTGGAACTAACATTTCAAACGCACATGAAAATATACAGTAGTTCACCAACCACCATTCAATAAATGTATCTTTGATTCATCAAAAGTGTTCAGTATTTCGGTTAAATTTATAGACACTCTACGGTTACTATCATATCCATCGACCATATTTCATAAACAAAGCTGTAAGCAACACGTGCAAAATTAGGTACTGTTATGTTTGAAAACAAACAGTCAAAGACGTCAGAGACGTGTGGATCATAAATAATTACTCAGGGTTATTCAAAAAGAATATCCTACTTTCAAACAACTCTCCTTCATTAATTTTTACTTAGATATACATAAATTAAATAGTAGTAAAATATCACTTTTTAAAGTTTGTCTTCCTTGGTACACGTCTATAAATGCTCACCCTGTCCTCCCCTGACTGCTCGGCAAAGGTCTGGCCGAAAATCAAACTATTTTGCGGTAGAGTACGAGGTTATTACAGTATTGCTTTATGGAATTGACTGCAGCTTTTATACGGTTCCACTAGTCATAGAGATCTTTTTACAAAATGGAAACGTAAACCTTCACCCTAACACTGCTGCTCAAAAGAAATTCACGAGAAACCCACAAATCTACGACAAAGTTCTCGCGGAACCGAACTGACTGGCTTTTTGGAAATTCAAGAACGCAAAATATCTTGTGTTGAATGGTTAGCCATCTTGTTTGTATTAAAACATATATCGCCTCTCAGTTTTACATGTAAACAAATTCTTGAAACTTCTTCTTTTAAATCCTATGTAATTATTCATGAAGTCTTCATACTATACAAGTTACAGAAGAATGAAAGTAGGACATTCCTTTTAAATAACCCTGTATATTTCTTGAAATGAAAGACATTGTTTCCATGTGGCAAACTTAGATAATTGCGAGGAATAGTTATAATTTGAAATCTAACAAAGTTTGAGTTATTATATTTTATAAGAATATTAATTATTTTAATTGCGTTAATTCTTCCTTCTTTTTAATTGCTGTATTCCTGTTGTGAAGTAGCTTCTCGGTACTCAATGTAAAAGCATATTGGTAATTTTTCGAAATTAATCAAATTTGAACTGCATAATGAATAACATTATCTTGTGGTCAGAGTTAAACATTAAAACATGATATATCGTTTGTTATTTAGTTGTTTTATTTCACAAATATCCCTGTTTTTTTGGATCACCCAGTTTTTTTGGATAGCTTACTCATATTTATCTAGTCCCTAGTTCAACTTCAGCATGGGTAAAGATAACTTAATTATGTGGTAACATTTTCCGGGCTTAGTTGATTATTAAGTAAAACTAGAGCCACGTTATAATATACGTAAAAAAATTAAGTTATTAATTCCACCCAATGTGAGGCCTGCATTAAAACTGCTTGAAATTAGTGTTAACATGATTGATTTAGTAAGTAATTTGTGTATAAAATAATGAAACTTTGGCCTCTGGTTTTAAAGAAAAATAATTACTACACTTTTATTTTACCACACATTGGGTTTCCTTAAACCTTTACATGGAATAGTTAACGACATGAGAATCTTGGTCGCAAAGTATTTTTCTCATAATATTTTCCACTTTTCTTGCCTCATTTGCTCTAAAATCCAGTTAGTTCGGATCATTCACTCAAGTCAGCCTCGACTTAACGGCCTTCATAACTTTGCTGCACCTGAGGCTTTATACATCAAGTTACGTGTAAAGAAACAGTAGGAGGTAAATAGCCTTGTACAGGTTTTTTTTAACGCAACCCAATTTTCAAACTGTAGTAAGTCACTCTTTACGAGCAACACTTAAGTAAATAATAATAAGTTTAAATCAATGGTTTATTTGCTTCCATTTCAAAACTGGTATGTTCTATTTTGCAGTAGTATTGTGGTTTCAATTTATTATTTTGTTATTCTTAAACAAACAGATTCATGGTTTTAGCAAAAATGTTTAAGGGCAAGATCGTATTTTATAAAGGGCCTCTGAGGTCAAGTTTGCAGGTGTGAGTCTGCAATGTGCTTTAGTTCTTCCAAAATTCTTAAATATTTTTGGGGAATTTTCCAAAATAACCTTAAACGTCTTCCAACATCTCTTCATTCTATATAGGCTCTGATTTATGGTTATGCTCTGATTTCTGTTCTGCACAGAACCTGTTTCTTTAAAATATTCAACACGCATAATCATACCTGAGAGTTGGATACAACTTTATTGTGTACATTATCTTGTTCTTGGGTATTCATTAAAAATAAACCCTTAAAAGTAATGATCTCGTTTGTTTCACAAAACATGAAATAAGAAAACCACAACCACAATATTATGCAGCAGTATAGACCAGGTAGTATAAAGTGAAAAAACTAGTGAGATAAACTTACGAGCATATTATGCTCGTTAAGAGTGACTTACTTTGGCTTGAATGTTGGGTTGAGCTCTAAAAAAACACCTGTAAATCGGCCTAAGCACAACCTAATTAAATCACCATTGCTGACGTGTAACCATAGTCGCTACCGGGAATTTTAGCAAATTTCCTGTTACAAAGAGATGGCTTACGACAAACATGCTTGGGAAAGCTCAGTCATTCCATCTTTCAACAATAAAACAATTTTATAAACTGTAATGGAAAAAATTGGTTTTGTAAAAGACAACAGTTGAATATATTATACTCGCAAAGGGAGCAGTTCCAGATTTAAGTCATATTCACATTTTAAAGTTACTACTAAGTGTTCCAAACATATTAACTAATGTTGAATGGTTGTCAGACTAAATAACTTTTCAGTGGCAGTTAACAAAACTACTGTAGGAATTACCTTATTACCAAGCAGCATTCTTTGACAAGAAAGTCTAGTTAGAAGTTGTCAATTTGAACACAAACAAAAATAATATACACTATTTACATAACAGGCAAGTTCTAGGCGGCAGGTGAGACGTTACAAAGACTAAATATCTTCGACTGGTTCCTCAAAGAACTCCTGCAGCGAGTAGAAACTCCTCTTCTCCAACCAAGATGATAGCCTAACTTTTAGCTGGTTGAGGTTAAGCTTTCTCACTTCTATCGGCAGACTGTTGAACATTCTGTATGCCAGAACCGGGTAACTATCCTTCACTTTGCTCAGCCTCAGGTTCTTCCTGCCCCTGGTGTTGTGATCGTGAATCTTGTCTCGAGTTAGTGCTAAAGTAGAGTATAAGTCTTGAGATGCAGAATACAGTTGAGAACATACTGGGAGTAGACAGTGAGAACAGAACGCAACACTGTTACCAATGCTTACAGAACGTAACACTGACAAATTAGGAAGCCAAAACCACAATATTATGCAGCAGTAGCGAACGATAAAACAATTTTATAAACTGTAATGGAAAATATTTTAAAGTTACTTCTTCATATTCCAAACTTATTTAACTAATGTTGAATGGTTGTCTGACTAAATAAATTTCAGTGGCAGTTAACAAAACTACTGCAGGAATGCAACGCTGTTAGCGGTAGACAAGTTCCGGAGTCTAGTTTTTGCGCTCTGAGAATGAATTTCGGTTTGGTAATATTTCAGTGAAGCTGTCACTCTTAGAAACCATATTGCAAAAGCAGTAAACAATGGTTTGTGCTTTACTGTAATAAAAAATTTGTCTCTTTTTCATTTTCATGTTCGTGTAAATCTGTAGCAAACATATTATAATACGAATATTACTAGTAGCGGTAATAGTCAATTGCTACGATTATTGAACGATAGTTTACATTTATTACAATTTATAAGCATACATTTTCTAACTAACTGACTTACTGACTTGAATATTTTACTTCAGACAACGCCCACATTAGAGTGTGTAGGTGAATAAGGAGTGTAATGAGTAAAAAGAAGACCCAGATCTAGTCATTAGTTGATAGCCTAATGACAAATGAAAATTGACAAACGACTTAACTTGAGCTTTGTGCTCCGAGGAGCAGCTAGCGTAAAGTTGTTAGGGGATCGAACCCAGGTCTTTTACTGCAAGGCACACACTGTCCCACCCAGCTATGGCCCCATAGCTCAGGTTTCCTAGTTGAAATACATTACTCGTACAATGTTTTAAAATACGTTTCTCCATTATTTAGTTAAACAATCGTGTGGCCACATATTCAAAAGCAATATAAACTAAAGTGTCTGTATGATAAATATCATCAGTCAAGAACGACACGTACTTAGAAACAAAAGGTAAACTTGACAATATGTTCTACTGCTCTTTGCCTCATTTCTTCAAACGTCTGATTAGTTCCGGTTTATCCACTCAATCCAGACTCTTTTTACACTGTTCATAACTTAGCTGCACCAACTTAGGAAAAGCTTTGGACAGTTATCTTTTGATTTCTCTCATTTCACAAAATCGTAATTATTGATTTGTGTGATGATATTTCTTTTAAATAACATAGAATGACATACAGTCTTTACTCTACCTTCACAAACACCAAAGTAAAAGTGTAAATCATTATCAAAATAGATCTTAAAATTAATTTTTTAAATCTGAACTATGGGGAACCAGATTTTAATTTACCTTAAAGTTTATATTGGTCTCTTGTTCAAAAGTTGCAAACTTAGAGTTACACTATAAATTAGCAGCGGTGTTTTGATCAACCTCCGCAGCATTCAAGCTCCTGTGGACCCTGCAACAACATGAGACGCCGCCTAGAGTTGCAAAAGCTCTACGCTAGGTACTGACGAGTATGATATGAGTTTTCTAGAGCGAGAAGACCTCAGTAAACAATGTCACATTCCCCGCGTGGTTTTTGTGTTCTGACAAAAAAATGTCTCCAGTGTGACAAGTGTCCGACATTCATCACTTGTGTGGACTTAAAAACCTCATTTAACTGTATGTCTTTTACATGAGACACATGATGTAGCAGACCATCCCGGTAATGTTTATTTCTGTCTAGGTAGATACAAATACGGTGTCTTTCAATTGAAAGATTATATTATAACCACGTAGTATTACGGAAAATAAATACTGTAAACTCCGTAAAAGGAAATAATTTTCAAAAGGAAATCCTAAAACCTTTGGACTTTTTGGGGGAATTGTTTTGAGAATCTTTAAAAAACAAACTTTTTTACATAATTTTAAATGTTGAATTTGCATGAGCATTTTGCAGCTAGCTAAAATAGTCTATATTTATTTATCCGTGTAGATTAGTTTTCGTTACTTTATTTAGTCGGTTTTAGGACTCTAGCTTAAAATGAAATATATTTAAATATTTCGTTATGTTTTATTAAGGAGAAATATAGGACATTCTCTTCATGTTATTACTTAAACTAGTGTTGCTCCCAGTTATGGACACCTGGATGATAAAGCTATGTTTCAAGCTCGTATGAGTACAAGTTGTTATATTATTACAAATAAATACGTGGTTAATATTATGTATACATCTTTTGAGACACTCTGTACATGTGGCTGGAACTGCGTTACAAACAATCAGACAACATGCCAAATACTCCAAATGGTTTAGTCAAAGTAGAGACCTTCACTTTGCTCGGTCAACTAATGGTGCCTCTAACATGCACCACATACAGAGCTAAGCAATAAACTAACAAAGTAATCATTATTTATACAATAATAGTTTAGGTTTTAGGTCACTCATTGTTTGCAAACACCTTTCAATTCACTATTCACACTGCAGTTGGAATCAACCGACGTTTGTGTATATTTATTGCGCTGTCAGTAAATTTGTCAAATGCAGGCAACAATCTGACTGCTGAATTTATACGTCCTTTATCAATTGAGCTCGGTGAAATATGTTCAGGTTAAACTGGGTTAACAATGAAATATTAACTAGAGAGTTTAGAGACAACATGGATTATGTGTTTTCTTCTTAAGCCCCACATTATTGAGAGCCAGGTTGTTTACAAGTGTTACAATATTGAAATGATCCCTCACTGACTTAACAATTGTGCATTTGGTTTCCTATTAAAGATACAGTAGTGAATATAAGAACTGTCTACAACTTTTATAATAAACTAGCTTCAAGTGTTTCAGCATAAAATTTGGTTACTTTTGCAACTCCAACGTAACCTGGTTGTGGCACTATGCAGCTAACAACGTTACACAGTTTCCAAAGTCTGATGAGGTTTAACCAGCTTAGATCCTGTACTTAGAGCTGAAATGCAGTTAAAGCAGTGTCAACTTGTATACGTCTTGTCATCAACAGGGTATTTAAATATTTCTAATTGGACCCGCTGATATACGAGTAACTACACAACTCTAAAAAAATATTTGTTATAGAACGCTTCTCACAAGTTATTAAAAACTATGCATCATACTTTACTTTATTACAGCTAACCTTTCTATAATATAAAAGTTAAATCAAATAAAAAATAATTAACACGCTTTCGTAATGTATACATTAAGTATATAACCTTATGATCCGAAAACAGTTCTAATTGCTTATCTATGAAGAAACTTCAAAGCTTTAGCAATTTGGTACATAATGAAAGTGCTGCTCATGTAAATTGCCAACGAATAGAAGTTCTGAAAATATAAACACATTAAACCTATTGCTAGCATTATGGTTGACCTAAAGTTGTATTTCAACTTACTATGACAAGTCACATAAGTTTAAGGTCCAAAATGAAAAAATCAAAGCATACATGTTTAAAACAAAACAGTCTTACCTAAGATTATTTATGTGTTGGCGAATATCTAGTCGTATGTAAAAATGGGTTTAAAGTTGTGTCAACAGCTGTTGTAACTATTCTGTTTGTGTGTTGTCAGATTTAGGGCCGTTCTTTCAATTCCAAGCTTGGGTGGAGGTTAGCTAATCTCCAGTTACAACCAGCATTGTTTACAACCATCATTGTTAACGTTTTCACACAATTGTCAATACCACTTAATGGCATTTTGAAGACTTAAAACAAATTAAACTTTTTTCTGTGCTTTAATAAAATATTATTACACTCAAGGTATGCTAACACAGTAATAAAAATTTTAAAATTCAAATATCTTTAATGCTGACACAAAAATAGGTACTGTTTCCCATGTAAACTTTCCTGTAAAACCTACAGTTTACGGTTCCCAATTGTGGCCCAATTAAATAACACCCTGTCCAATTGCGTTATCTTCAAAAGAAGATATCGGGGGTGTAACCCAGGAAAGTATTTATCCTGTTGCTTGTATGGAAGAAGGATAGTGTGCAAACATCAAGGGAACATTATCTAGTACTTTTACAATATCAAGTAAGAACAATGGGCAAAACCATAACAAAGACGGTTCACAAAAACTTCTTGATTTGATTGATTGCTGGTAGACTATCAAAGTTTAGAGTCATTCTGACCCGAAGTTTAAGGACTTAATCCTTGAGAAATAAATCAAAGGATAAGGATTTACCGGTGGATTATCTGACATTGGGCCAAGTCTTACCTGACTGTTTGCCAACTTATTGTCTCTGATCCTAATTGATCTAAAACTTTCTTGAAAACTGTTAACAATATACACATATTATGTTTCATAGCCGTTGTCAAGTTACCTCACATCTAACAAATGTTAAATCGTTGTCTATGAAAACTGACAAAGACTGGCTAATTGTTTAAACGAATTGCTCATGATAAAAGTCGTTAAGAATATCGATATATTTGTATAGACGTTTACAAAATATTATTTGATATCATTAAACAGTTTCAATTGTTATTTTTACATGCCAAAACAATGTAACTGTTAATCTTAACGCATTAACTCTAGGCATGGTAATGTAACACTTCAAATATTTAAACTTGATTACCAAGTTTTAATTGCCACTACATTAAAATTTGAAATTTACAGTTATAACACTTTTTATAAACCTTGAAATTGTAGAATGATTATAATTAAATTATTATTTAAAAGTAAACTACTGAATAGCAGTTATTGTGTACACATTTATTCTTTTATCTTCCTGATTTGTTATAACAAGCTGATGATAATTGTTACAGTCTGGTTTAAAAACAGTTTTCATTTAGAAGGTTCATTAGCCTTCTCTTTTAAATTTAGCGCCCATTATTATTTGTTTGAAATAAAAGTTGTTTAACCTAAATATTGTAAAGGTAAGGAATTTAATCGTGACATATATACGGGCAAGACTATGCTTGAAATACTCGTAAGTATCGATGCTTATAGTCTCATGTATCCACTGTACAGTGATAAGAGATACACCCCCCTTCTCCAAGGGACAAGCAGCTGAGAGTCAGTTTGATATTGGGTTGATCATCTGTTCCAGTCCGTCTAACGTAACTCCTCAAGCTAACATATTCCATTCTCCTTATAAGAGATTAAGTTAGTTCTAAATATTGGTGTGTGCAGTCATTTTATCAAATTAATTGGAAGATCATAATTATAATAACTATGATTAGTAATTGTTTAACTAAGCTGTACAAGTGAAAGGTCCTGAATCTCAATGAGCAACTATGTTCTATAAAACTAGAATGCAATTCATGCGGAATTTTGTATCATGAAACAAAATGGATATCAAAGGATAATTCACGGTATGTTTACCTCAGAACCAATAAATATGTCACAAAGGAGCAAAAACACCTGTCAGAACCATACTCTATTCATCTTCGGAATTCGATATTTATGAGCTTTGATATATTACAAAACAAACGTTATGAGTTTAACCAATTACGAGTATTTACATTATATCCTATCACTCCCAAAAGTCTACTAGCTGGTTAACTCAGTTCACGAGGGCTAAATATATGTTGTGTACTGCATGTTTTCATTCTGCACTAATCAGTGTTAAATTTACTGAATTTTCATGAATTTACCCAATCATGTATATTGGTGTAATCCGTTGAAACTAAATTAATATGAAATAGCCGAGAAGAAAATATATCAACATCTTTAAAACTTAAACAGCAGGTAAAGTCAATAATATTATTAGATACATAGCAAGCTTTTTTCTGATACATTGTGTGTCGACGAAATATTAGAACTTAGTGAAAGCCACTTCATCACTATTCTCTCAAGGAGACAAGAAAGCTTTAACTCTTAAACCTGCTGTCATCTAAAGGTGACGCTCAATCGTTGTTTAATTGATAACACACTCTAAATTCAATGGCTTAAATAATGTATACAAATATTGGTTAACTTACGAACAAGATGGTTGTTTAATTGTTTAAAGAAGTGAATGACGTGTGAAAAATCTTTTATTACAACCTAAGCAAGTAAATTAAACTCTCAGAAGTTGTCGGTCTGTAAATTTATTGAGCAGAAGTTAGGAACTAATTAAAACTTGTCAGGCAACCGCATCTGCGTCACTTATCTACTTCAACAGTGAAGAAAGAGAGTGAGATTATGTTTCTGACATTCTTTTTTGAACTTTATTAGCTTTGAAATAGTAATAATTTAAATCGCAAAGAGAAATACGATTTCAACAACAGTATTTTAAACAGCTGACTGACATCATTCTTAGGTAAGAAACAGTCACGAATTTAAGCAGCCGGAGTCATAACTACCCTCTAAAGATATTGATGTCGACTACGTCAACTGACTATTTACAGTGGATTTGCTCATGTTGCAATAGAAGACACTCCCTATGTTCTTGCTGTGACTGGTTCAGTTATCTGGACTCTCTTTACATCTTACGCTGATGATAAGGAGGAGGGGCGTGAGAACCAGCCAGTCGCCGATGACTTGCTACGTTGGCCTATGACTCCTATTGGTTCAACAATCTCATAAGCATTTTCATTGGCTCTTTGCGAACTTAACTATAGTCTTGGCAAGTCCACTCATGAGGCCCGATTGTAACGAGAGCAAAATGTACTGTAGTTTGATTAGTAACTATATTATGGCTGACATCCATTTTTGTAAATTGACACGTTTGTCTTGCGTTTGATATTGCTTTTAGATTGAAAACGTCACTTCCAAAGTTAACCACTTCATTTAAACCTCAGATTCAAATAGTCTACGTTCCCTTTACCAGGTAACTTTCGTTATGATCAAACTTTGATACTTTTAGTTGAATACAGTTGCAGAAATAGTTGCCACTTCTAAGGCTAAGTCCTCTGTAATTTATTGTAAAACTTGAAAAGTACACTTTTCAGCGACTGTTTGAAGAAAAATTTCCTCTGTATGCAATGATAACCTTCCTAGATAATTATGCTAGTAACTATACACAAGTTAGCGGTTGTTTGTCAAATCTTTTGTGTAAAAAATAAAGCATTTTTATTTTAGTGTACACTGTACAGTGTGTCTCATAAAGCTATCAAGGTTTACGCCTTTAGTTTAATGCCTTTTTCGAAACAATAAATTCTCAAAGTTTCTCCATAGTACCAATCCATTCAGAACAAGTTCAACTGTAGTTCGATGCATACTGATGAAGTTCTTCAACCTATTCGATTATTTCAGACACGAAAACATTTAAACTTGAGCAAACTCTTGGGTATTCATGGTAATTGATTTACCTATGGCAGTAAGTGTTCTTTTACATATATAACGTCTAATCCTTAATGTTACTGGACAAAAGAACAATTAAAAGAAAACATATTGATATAATCAAATCTAATCAAAAATTTTCTGCTTGAATGTAAATTTAACGTTGTCATTATTAAAATATTCTCTTGGACTTTAAATAACTCTGCGACAAACTTTCCTGCCCTAAGAACAAGTTTGGCTCGCACAAATAAATTTATTACCACAGACAACTCAGCCTATTATTGGCTGGGTATTATTCCAGGGTTCCGGTATTTACGGGCAGGACCTCTGTAAACAAAACACCACACCACCAGATAATACACGTAGCACAGTACCTCTGACAGAACTGGTCGCCTGCACTCTCCAACGCCTTGGTGTGACCTGCACAGCGGAGGTCTCTAATACCCACCGCTAACAGCTAACAAAACCAGGTCCCCAGTATGCTGCAAGTTCTATTTCGTACTGTGCTTATTATTTGGTTGTCACACGCCGGGCCTAAGCCCACTACGCTAGGACTCCGGTGAAATGGACCTCTACACTGCCCAGCTACGTATTAACTGCAAATCCAACGGCAGGCCTCACGTCCAAAATTCACCTAGCTAACCTGAAACTCAAATACAAGCAAATCCGCCAAGTATCCCTAATATTTAATATTGCCCAAAACAATCAATATAGGGGCCTCAATGTATTGCCCACTATATGCAGCCGGTGCGGGCCTTGACAGGCTCAAGACAAATTATGTCACTCTGTCAATCAAACTCAAATACTCTGCCCAACAACTCGACTTACTGATAGGCCTAAAGAATATTATTATTAAAATATTAACACAATAAAATATTATTTATATACTGCCGTTTGTATTTAATTATTATTAGTTATATTTAAATGTGAAAAATCTATAACCAGATCTGAGCGGCCTCTCAATATAAAACTTGCCACAACAGATCAGTTCTGTAATACTTTAGATTCAATGAGCAAATAAAATAATTATAGTTAAATATGCTTTATATAATAGGCACGGGTCAACTCACCCCAGAAACACTATTATCACACACAACAATCACTGTGTCGACTCCCCAGTCACCACCGTCTCCACAGACACGCACAATCTGATCTACTCGCTGGAGCACTCACACACACACTGCCTGGACACAGAGACTCCCTCTGTTATCTCTCTGTACCCCTCTCTACCCCTCTTCCAGTGTGCACTGCTCACCAACTAGAGCACCAGCTGTTCACATTGCATGAGCTTGCATGCCCAGTACAGTCCAGCTGCACAGGCCTTAACTCTCACATACAGGAACTTACATGCCCAGCACAGCCCAGCTGCACAGGCCTCCACTGTCAGAGACCACGACTTGTTGTCAAACAAATCAAAACCAAACAAGAAATACCCCTCACAAATGACTCATCACAACTCAGCAACATTTCTTGAGTATAAATATATAATCGTGACACTAAAAGATAGGTCTAGCCTACTTATGTTTAGTGCTTTGCAATATAATTTTAACAAACAAACCCAAAACCTAATAACTCCAACATAGTCTCGTTTAAACAACAATAAGTTTGTTAAATATATTATTTCAATAAAGCTTGACACATAAGATTATCTCATTTTATTGAAAGCGTGTGTGTTGATAGGTTGAAGGAGGTACTTTATTTATTAATGTATGCTTAAACCGTATTGATAAAAGAATGCCATTAAAAGTTAAAATTTAGATAAACCCTGTAAATAGAACCAAGGTACACATACAACAATTAACCATTGCAACTTGGTTAAAAAGGATGGAGGAAGGGATAAGTTGTTGGGTTTAATTCATAGATATCTGTTTCAATATAATTGAGGTGCGAGAAACTTATGTAAATATTTTAAAGCTATATAATGCATTACATTGTAGTTTGTGCGTGATGACCTATAAGACATCCAAATATTCGTTTAAAGGAAGTGATGAGAGGTTTAACATTTTCGTTAAACATCGGATGGAAATCCTTTGACTAATTAGCCTGCAAAACAAACTGTTCGTTAATAAAAAGTATTCTACTTATATTCATACAACTATTCAAGTTTCATTGAATTATTTCCGTGTATAATGTTTATCTTAATCTATGATTATAATCTTTTTATTCATACTGTATAATCATTACCTTCATAAATCAAATGTACACTCAAAGAAGATGATTTCTTCATAGGTACTTTCTTTGATAGTTTTAAACCCATATGAGTGGATCCACCCATTAGTGGATCCGTGGCGGATTGGTATCGCACGCGACTCCGGAGCTCATCACTCCGGTGGCGCGGGTTCGATCCCCGCAGTCACCACTTACATTTGTAATGTGACTAATACGGTGACGCTAGGTAAAGGTCAAGGTTGAGTGGTAGAGAGGACTTTGTAGTCCTAACTTCGCCTCGTTAAACAAGACAAACTTTACCTTTTTTAAACTTTTATGAGTACCAGATAAAACTGGGTAGCTAAATTGTTACTGACATAACCTTTGATATAATGTGTTGAACCATTTTAGTTTAATTTTTACAATTTTGGTTTGGAGGTAGAGTCGTGCAAAGTTTGGTTTTCAAAGTTAATTGGAAAATCGTAAAAAACGATGAAAAATATAGCTGTTAATACCTTCAATAGCTACTTAATTAAAAAAACGTAGCTCTTTACAAAACTTAGAGATTGGAATTTTATTTTTATACTTACCTAGTTCCTATATGCAAATATACACATTATGACAGCACCCTTTAAAAAGTCAAATTTATCAGTTTCACTTTTACTCCGCTACCTTCAAACACTATTTCAATATAAAAGTATTTTTATCTTACGGAATTGAACTTTTCTTAAGGAACATAAGGTATAGGTGTTACATCTGGGGATTTATCTACACATAACTATAGTCCAGAATGTACGTGAAGGGAGTAGAAGATAACACTGAATGAAGGTATAAATCTAGAAAAGTGTCTCGTTCATGGCCCAGAGATACTTCTTTTCCTTTGTTTGTTGTCACTTAAGCAAATAATCATCTTTATAGTTTATTGATACAACATAATTATAGATATCGTGACACATCTTTATCAAACTGATTACTCAGTGAGAAAACTTATTAACTGACAGTAGGTCTTGAAAACTTTAAAAGAACTGACAAGTCCATTCGTAATTTTAATCAAAATAAGTAATCGTTTTCCTTCAGGCTGTTAAACATCAAGTCCAACTGGAGAAACAATTACTTAACTGGACAGTTTGTAAAAGAAATCGTATTTCCTATTACCGAAATAACTCAAATTACTTTTTAAGACAACGTAAGGATTGTTTAATATTGTAATCCCAAATTAAAAACATTGTCCGTAAGGTACCGTAATTCGGTATTTTTTAGTCACTTACAAATTACAAGAAGATGAAATGAAACATTCACACTCACTCACACAAACATGATTTTACATCCATTCAACATTCACACTTAACATCATACCTGGCTTTAGGGGGTGGGAAGGGGGGAGGAGGAAAAACAACCCAAATTGAAATACGACTTAAAGAAATTAGTTATCCGCAAAATCATATGTGAACTCATCCACCGAGTATAATAAACTTTGCCATTTAAAAAAATTGGTATTTTGAATTTCTTTTAAATTTTTAGAAAAGTGGTTGAAGAGTTTAATACCTACTTGCATGGGTACTTGTTCAAATTTAGATGTTCTGTATTAGAAATTTGATCATCAACCAAACACATTTTATAAGTTCTTTTTTACCCTACTATACTTTTGAGAAGGAAATGCTTACGCTCACCGCACTAAACCTAGAATGCCAAAGATATTTCCAAGAGTTCCTTTATATGCAATCAGTTGACACAATAGTAAAACTAGGCAGTAAAATAGACAGCCGGTAAAAGGAAACAATAAAATAGCCGGTAAAATATAAAATTCAAATATATGCATATTTTAATTCCCAAGAAGACGTTTCCGAAAAATGATAACTTGAGGCTTTAAACTATTTCGATGAACTATAACGATACGAAATTGAGTTAGAGAGCTCTTAGTTTTGCCAGAACAAACTGTTATCTTCCGCTAGTGAAAATTTACGATATCTTTGTTCTGTGGTTCTGAAGTACATTGTTCCAACAGGTTGTTGTGAATTTTTTACGCAAACTTTGCTTCTATATTAAGTTCGATTTATTCGACAAATATTCTAGTACCTAATCCATTATGAATAAAAGTACCTGGATGGACTACAAAACAACACAATATGAAAAAAATACAGTACTGTTGAATAGTTGGTTGGTGAGGTTTAAGTCGGTCTCACGAATATGGTCTTGTCAGTTGGTAAAGACACAGCAACAATATAGTTTGTAAATTTAATAACAAACGTATTTGAACTAGTTTCCTTTAATTTGTAAAAGCTTTCAGATAAAATACTTGTAACGTTTTTAACAAAGTGTCATAAGTAATGAAACTTCTTTCTTGAGTTTTGTAAAAGGAATGTGAACATTGAAGTGATCGGATAAGTCCTTTGTTCTACTTGTACTTGGAACAAAGATCTAGGAAGTGGGATAACGACTTGGAATGTGTTACATTTTATAACCACTGCTCTTAAACCTCAAAACAGAGCTGTGTACTTGTAAAGTGATAAACTACACATTTAGAAAGCTTACGACTTTGTGCAATTTTGATGAGTTTCTCGAAAGGTCTGTCAATATTCTCGTATTGTACTACATACAAAGAAAGAGAGATTTTTAGAGAACAAGTTACAAACAACCAGAAAATGGAAGATCTGAAATATTTTTAATACGACTTAGCCCTGGTCAAAGAACTTTGAGGAAGGTCTAAAGACAGCATCGAGTATAGGGTGTTCATCCACTACCGAGAACTTTGTTACTGCTTCACGGCTTTTAATAATGACTTGTCAATGTACTAATTTGAAATTAATGGCACTCAAGAAAGAACAAGTTTTGCAGAATATATACATATTTATAAATGTTTCTTTATGGCTTACCTTTGTCCGAGGTCAATAAAAAATATCAAATTCAAATTAATAAGAAATATACAAAATATGAAACGGAACTATTTTCAACAATGTGCCATTCGTAAAGATGGGGGTTTTCAAAGGTCTTTTTGTCGTGATACTGTTGAGATGAAAAACAAATATCTAGAGACAGTAGAATGTTAGTTTTTGCCAAAAAACAGTTTTGAAATTAGTAAATAATAATCAACAACTAGTAAAGGATGAGCACAAAGCATATCAAGTCATTTTTATTCTACATACATGTGTTGGACGCACTATTATCTAGCTTCAAATGACTTGTTTAAAATAGCTTGGTGAGTTCAAGGAAAACAAGGCCATTAATGTTTTAAATGTTATTGAATATTATTAAAGCAATAAATATGTATGTACCGCGACAATATTAACTAATCAAAACGTAGTTTATTGTACGAGTTTGAAATAACTAAGAACATAACATTTCAAGTAATATTTGATAAAATCTATTGATGTGTAACAGCTGCATTAAACGCCACAACTTGTACAGCTGCTTGTTAAAAAACCTGTTTTTCAAAGTATTGTGCATTGACAACATAATCTTTCAATTAAAACTTTGTACTGCTCTCCTGCGGGATACTTTATGTTAGGAGGGGCTTCTTTAAAAGTTTGTATAAGTTACATTGTCTTTTAAGTTTTATTTTAAAGAATCAATATTTATATTATTTTACATCTCGAATTTTTACTCAAATGTAATATCTGTGCATGGCTTTAATAAGTACTGAAAAGGAACAAAACTGTAACATTTAAAATATAGACCTACGTTTTAAGGAAAATTATTTGGTATACATTCTTTTTAATTCGAGTTACACTGCCTAGCCTTCTGAAAGACATGTTATCTTTTCACAGGGTAATAACAGTTTAATGAATGAACAACTGTTGAGTTGTCTAAATTTAGATTAGTTAAGACATAGTCCATAAAACCAGACACAGCTTTAAAATGACTGTTGTTTAATGGTTATACTGAAGGGTTTACGGATTATACTGATTTATTAATTTTTAAGTATGAGTTAAGTTTGTATAAGAGAAAAGTTAGTTTGATTTGCTACGATATAAGGTCTCGTAAAGACAGTTTGCGGTTTCTTAATCAAGTAACTTTCATTATGATCAAAGTTGAGCGCTTTCCAGTGTAACCTATTTACGGAAATGTGAATTTTAAATGGTGAAAAGTTAAATTCATATAGTATAATAAAAGTTAATATAATATCGTAAGCGGTGTTGGATTTTGAGACGGGCACATCTTGTATGCCAGTATTTCGTGTTGAAAATATGTATACAACCATATAACTATTTAAAAATATATAATTCAAATGAATCTTAAACATTAAACATCCATAAGTCTATCTTGATTGGCTTAAACAAATCTCTATATTAGTAAATAGAATACATGATATTGCATAAACAATTTGTTAGCGTGGAATACAACGGGTTTAATTACAAAGTTTTGGTTAGTTTGACCTCTCAAAATGTACTTGGATAATTCGCTATAATTTTTATAGTTATTTGCGTTTAATTTGCTATAAACTAAATCACAGTTTAAGACTGAAATATAAAATAGTGTTCAAACTAGGTTTATTTTTAAAATGCAACCTAAATGGCGATACGCTTTAGCTTATAGCTAGTTTAACGATTTTAAATGTTTAAAGTTACTACTTAAGCTAGAACTATAAAAAATAAATAAATCAAGGTTTCTAGCGTAAGCAAGCGCAATGAGTCATACAAATTTGTTTATTGAACATGAACGAAATTAAGAAATACTATCCACTTACAAATAATTCAATTATTGTCAGTAGACGTTGTATGTACTAATTATTACGTCCTAACAGTAATAGAACAGTCTAACTAATTTAGAACAATGAGAACGATGAACGGATTAGTATGATTAGTCATCATAACACAACTAGAATGATAGAAACACTTAAATACTAAATAAAAGTTATACTACATTGCGAAAGAAATAAAACACTACCTCTAATCCAGGCAAATTACACAAGGTTGTTTCCAATAAAATTTTCATTTCATACAAAGGAATCTAAATTATGAGATCAGAAGGAAAGCATAGGCCTAAGCCAGCAATCCTGTTAAACGAGTGACATTGCCCGGAGCAGGAAACTTCTAAACAAAGCAATTGTACAAAGTGTACATTTAAATCCTGTAGAAACTCGTTGCTTTACTTTCAAAGAAACACCATTAACAGCTTATCATAGCTTAGTGTTATGCAGGAAAAGCTAGATGTTCTGTTTTATGATGACATAACCGTTCTAATCCGTGCATTTGATCTTATTTCAACTTACTTAGTAGCTTTATTTGAGATCAAACACTGTATTATGGTGTACTAATAGTGTTTTGGCGTACTATGTTGAACTGCTTGTGAAGTTTTCATATAGATAATTTGGTATGGAAAAAAAATCCAATAGTATAAGTTTGTTTTTCTTTCGTTTTTTAGGACTTTTTGGAGTGTTTTTCTGTACCAAACTATGTGTGAATTCCAATAAGATTGAACTTCATGACAGTCATGAGTTGTAAATAAATTGAGCTTATCGTGACAAATTTACATCTAAATGTTTCTTATCTTATCTTATTGTTAAGAAGGTCATTTTAAATGATTGACGCAGCTAAAAGCCACAGGTGTAGTGTCATTTGTATCCATAGTAATATTTAAAAAATCATTCTAGTTTTATTGACTTTGTATTTAAACTACGAGATAGTTTGAACACATTCTCAAACTACACAACATATTGGGATCAGTCAAACGACCCAAAATTTCACAGTAAAAACATAGTCCAATTCCACGCTCAAATATAGTTCATGCAATAACATTGACTTAATTTGCCAATCAGACAATTTAAGATTATTACCAGCGTATTTGCTATTTTTGTTCGGTTAGTTTTTTATCTAGTTTTTAACCTAAAATAGTGACCACTGAATTACTAAGTCTCCTATCATTTAATCACCTAAACAACAATTTATGGACACATACTATTTTTTTTACTTGATATTGCCATAAGTAGTTCAGCACAAATAGCCAGTGGACGAGGAGTATAGAATAAGTCAAGTTGTATAGAGCTGGAAATGTAGTGGGCTGAAACTCAATGATATGACAATACCTTGTGAACACCAAAACCAATAAGACAAATAACGATTAGATGATTCATAGTTATTAAAATACTATCTGATCATTAAACTGCATAACAAAACTAATTAATTAAACCAATGTGACAAATAATGAAATAATTATTAATGGTAAATAAAATTATCAGATCATTTAATATTCCACAACAAAAACAATGAACTATTGCATCGAACTTAAGATGTACAGTTTATTTCCTATTTCACTTGGTCATGCTACTGTCATATTTGTATCCACACATTGTTTTTTCCTTACCTCATGATGAACATAACACAGTGCATGCAATGTTTTGGATGTAGAGCTTTCTTTACACGTCTATTTAATTCTATTTTTAGCGAATTCTTGATAAATTTAGATATTTTAGATATATGATTTTTCGCACTACGTTTTGTTTGTTTGGGGTTTTACTCTAGAGTTGTTAGCAATCATAAATAATAAAATCGTAATTGTTATTTATTTAACGTTTTCTTTTCTTTATTACGTTATTGAACATAATGTCTACCTTTTCTACCCTCGCAGTCTTCTCTACTGCTAGATTCAAGTGAGTAGCTAAGCCTAGCAGCGCCTGGTAACAAACACTGGAATCAATACTGTGTCGGGTTCACAGCCAACTAAGTACTTGACCCGAATCAATAACCGTCCGGTCAGGTAGTCCTAACATGTCCGAATTGGGATTATTGTTATGAGTATTACAAAAAGATTTTCACATAAACTGCACATTTGGTGTTCGGTCTGTGTAGTAAAAAGTTCTCAGTAGTTGCAAAAAATCCAATTATAAATTAACACACTATTGTAAAAGTAAGAAACTTGCTTGATAATTAGATTGAACAATACACGATGTGTTTGAATCTACTAAAACCCTCATAGTTACGTGCACTTGGGTTTATAACTGTAACTGCCAAATAATATAATTCTTTTATGATTTACTTATTTTATTTTAGTAGGTATAAAACTCTTCAACCACCTTCCTAAAAATTTAAAAGAAATTAAAAGTACCAAAACTTTTAAATCTCGAATAAAACGGTTGCTGTTAAGCAAAGCTTATTACTCGGTGGATGAGTTCATAGATGATCTTCCAGACAAATAATTTCTTAACATTTCTTACATATTTTAATTCCTCCCCCCTCTCCTAAAGCCAGGTCTGATGTTAAGTGTGAATGTGGAATGAGTGCGAAATCATGTAAGTGTGAGTGAGTGTGAATGTTTAATTTCATTGTATTGTAATTTGTGTTTTTGTTTTTGTTTTTTTTGTTTTTACTGCAATATTTTGTATTGTCTTCAGCAAATATATTATTATTATTATTATTATGATTATTATTATTACTATGTTAGATATACGGTATAACATGAGTAATATGAATTCAATGCAGTAATGCTTCTAACACGTGTGTCGCTGATTCTCTGAGTACAGGTACGTGGTCAAGCAAACTCATACAATGTGCAATGTTGTCACAATGTTGCAGGGATACTGAACTGAGTTGAATGTTAAGCAAAACATACGATAGGCATCTGTTATGATAGATATACGGTATAACACAAGTAATATGAATTCAGTGCGAGTAATGCTTCTAACACGTGTATGTCGGTGATTCTCTGAGTACGTGGTCAGAAGTCCAAGCAAGCTCACCTGCAATGTGCAATGTTGTCACAATGTTGCAGGGATACTGAACTGAGTTGAATGTTAAGCAAAACATACGATAGGCATCTGTTATGATAGATATACGGTATAACACGAGTAATATGAATTCAGTGCGAGTAATGCTTCTATACGTGTATGTCGCTGATTCTCTGAGTACGCGTGGTCAGAAGTCCAAGCAAGCTCATGCAATGTGCAATGTTGTCACAATGTTGCAGGGATACTGAACTGAGTTGAATGTTAAGCAAAACATGCACGATATACATCTGTTATGATAGGTATACATAACACAAGTAAAATGAATTCAGTGCGATTAATGCTGCTAACTGTGTATGTCGGTGATTCTCTGGTACGTGGTCAGAAGTCCAAGCTGCAATGTTGTCACAATGTTGCAGGGATACTGAACTGAGTTGAATGTTAAGCAAAACATACGATAGGCATCTGTTATGATAGATATACGGTATAACACGAGTAATATGAATTCAGTGCGAGTAATGCTTCTAACACGTGTATGTCAGTGATTCTCTGAGTACGTGGTCAGAAGTCCAAGCAACCTCACCTACAATGTGCAATGTTGTCACAATGTTGCAGTGATACTGAACTGAGTTGAATGTTAAGCAACATATACGATACGCGTTTGCTATGTTTTGTAAGCTACACTCCACTTACTTGCTTTCTAAATAAAAGACTACATATCATTTATAAGTTGAAGTTAATTAGCAGCTGTTATTGGTTCATTTAGTTACAAACGTAATGGATTAAGTTATTGCGTAGCTAAATGTCATGTGTTCTTTAGTACGAATTGTACATGTAATTTTACTCGTGCTATGTTTCTTGACGCTCGTTTCAAGCTTTGAAAATTGATACATAATTATATTAGTTAAAAGTTAAAAATGTACTTTTATGTTTTATCAATATATTCGTTCATAACACGAAACTTCTTAAAAGGGCTTAAGGTTTATTTGTATTTGTATTGAACTACCTTCATAACGGTTTTTAACTACTTCACCAACAATTTCTACCTATTGATGAACACGACAAGTTAAACGGCTAAATATAAAACCCGAGAACTTTTGGTATGTAACAATATACCTTAAATGTGAAATGTTTCCTTAACCTTTCCTCAAACAAAACAAACTATTTTCACTTTGAATTTAAATAGAATATTAACAATCAGGTCACAAATAAAAATTAACGTAAAACGCCTAAAATCATTAAATTACCTTAAATCGCTTTTACCATAAAGCGTTTTTAAATATCCAGAATTTGAGCTTTGATAAATCTTGTTTGGCAAGCCTACACCGTTCTGAAGTTGGTAAACATACACGCTTATTAAGTTTTAATAAACACGCCAAGACGTCCATATTACGTTACAACTGGAGTACGATTATTATAAGACTACTAAGCATTGGACTTCTCACATTGAGTAAACCTAATGGCGTTTTTAGTTGTGGTTCCTCTTGAAACCGCTGCACAAATTTATACAATAAGTACTCTTTGATTTCAGGAATAAAGTATCGTAATGATGGTAGTCATTCTTTCAATATCCAGTAAGTTGTTAAAAACAATTTAATAATTAAAAGCTGTTATTATTTATTGAAATGTCTTACGCAACCACTACGTGCTACACTAACCGCTTTTGCTACAGTAACCATAACTAAAGAGTTATAACAAGTACGAAAATAAGGGGTTTCAAAAATAAGAATAGATACGCCTTTCCTTGTGGCAAAGTCAGGACTATCAAGGTCTTCTATTTCAACTGATCTCCAAACAATGTTTCGTTAAAATCACCTGTTAGAAACCTTTTCTTCCCCGTACTAAATGAACATTTTTTTCCATACTGCATATATCCCTTTGACACTCTTATATTATTTATAAGACGTTCAATACTACACTACGAAAACAGTTACTTTTCCTTGTTATCGTTTTGCACATAGGTAAACAATATGATTGATTACATTCCACTTTCTCCAAAACAACGTTGAAGTCATAGATAACAAAGCCTCACCGTGTAGAGAGCAACATTGGATAACAGTTACACAGTTTTGTTTAACCAACCGAATGACAAATATTTACCAGTCAAAACAAGAGAACAGTCAACATGTTTTCTTTAACAAAAGAAACATGTTTGAATTCGGTGGTGCTTGACTCTTCTCTGCCGGGCAGAACTTGTACATTTGTCAGAATATGAATTTTAATTAACGTATTATGAGTTTAATCAACGTAAATGAGTGTATCGGTAGAACAATTTTGCTATCAACAATTATTGTTAACGAGATTGAATTTACAGCAAACTTAAACCAAAAGAAAAGGCATATCAGGTAAGTTTTGTTACACTAATCAACGTGCAAAGAGATGTTGAAGGAAGAGAAAAGATATATATATATATTATATTTGTTTTAAAACAAACATAAATATTAAAATAAAATTGCTAACACCAGGTTTAATTATTTGTTGGGTTTCTGCACAACTGTAAATAAACATTATCATTTAATTGAACCCTTCAAGAGTTCACTGTACAGATTATTATGATTATGATCATTTGCAAAACAACATTGTTTGAATAAACTGATATCATCGGAACCACGGACCACATAGACTGTAACTCTAAACTTCGATGGTGTTCGATTTTACAAAGGTACAATGGTAACAATTATATCAGGGTGAGTTACGACCTTTCCATAAAATAGTTATTTAGAAAGAAATCCTGTGTGCCAGAACTTTTCAAACAAGACAGTAACTCAGTTAACAGCTTTGCATAAAGATTTATTAAATATATACCTGAATATTTATTTACTTTTAAACATAAAAAGTATTTTGTTTTAACTTTTATTCTCCTGTGGCCATGATTATTTTACGAAATTAACGATATATAAGCCAACAAACTACTTTTTTATTATTGTTGTATTGTTTAACAAAGTATTTAGTTTAATGTAGACTTTTTAATTTTTAAGTAGAGAACAGTAAACGGTTAATTACAACCCCCCTCTGAGGTTTAGGATAGTAAACATTTGACCGAATACGAAAGAGACAAGTCGAAATGGTTTTATCAACAAATTTTTTACCAACAAAACCTTCACAACATATTGGAGAACTGGGACGGAATCAACCGGCAAAACTACTGACCTACTCATAATATGAAACTGGGGCTCGTTTATCTCTTTACAAATTAACCTTTGAATCACACAGATGATTTACAGAATGAATAATACATAGAGCAATGCTTCATATGATACGTACAGATCAATGGAACCATTTAGCTCTACTGTAGTTTGATTGTGCGCCATTCCATGTTCTGGTGAGTGTTTTACTGAAGCACAAAATATAATAGAACACTTCTAGATTTGTAATTTTAGACTAATTAGTTTACAGAATAGGTTTTCAAAATTACGAAAATTGTTGTCGTTGTTAGCCTTATCTTATTAAGTATTATAGCATCAAATAACTAACTAAAAGTCAAACAATTTGCAAAAATACATCTTAAAAGTTAAAACCCCAGTTAACAAGCATCTTACATGAATACGTGAGTTGATTTAACTTTTTTTAGATACCATTAAAACGGGGTTTTAAACACATCTGGATTTCTTTAGTTTAATTGAACAACTAAAGAGGTATCTAAATTATTTCATGATACGGTTGAAATAATGAATAAATACAGTCAAGATGACTTAACCCTTTCAGATGTCATTTATTCTCATTTATTGTGTGAATTTTTTATGGACAAAATTTTTTTAACCTCACTTGTAGTAAACGACAGCATAACGTAGTCCAGTATAACGTTTAAATTTCTAAGATATTTTTCAGAAGTTATTTATCTTTGTAGGGTAAAAACTAATTTTTAATCTTTCTTTTAATACAAATATGTGAGTTATTGATGTTTATAAATGTATCCAACGGATTAGACACACTATGAAACCATTTCACTTCATTCGTTTCATCGTATTGTGTATATTACAGTTTATCAATAGCTAAAAGGCAAGATCAAAGCTGAGTTTTACAATCAATATTGAAAGAAATATTGACAGTGAAAGATGCCAGATGGTTCATGAATATTCTAAGCTGGGTCCGGAGCCTGATCCGTGATATCGATGTTGAGCCAACCTTAACACAATCTGTATTTGACTTGATGTAGCTACTAGCTAGTCTTCTCAATCGGTTCAATTCTCCTATTTCAACTCAAATGTTATCTTTTATTTAATAGCTTTATTCATGGGTTTGCACTGAAAATTTATTATAGAATTTTAAATTATTACATAGTTAATATCATAGTACATCGAAGGTGAGACGTCTTATAATTTATGAAATAATTTAGTTGACAGGCAAAACGAATGGACCACTTTCCAAAACATTGTTAAAGATTTTTTAGATAGCTTGATAAGAAATAAGATCAACCAATAGTTATTAACAAGGATTTCTCTATTCAAATGCTGCACCTTAAAGCTATAACACAGATCAAGGTAAGTTTCTTCGTGCTAAAGTGTCAATAAACAAAGGAAAAGAAGTATCTCTGGGCCATTAACGAGAGAGTTAGACTCTAACCGACACTTTTCTAGATTTATACCTTCATTCAGTGTTATCTGCTACTCCCTTCACGTTCATTCTGGACTATAGTTATGTGTAGATAGATCCCCAGATGTAACACCTTCCTTTAAGCTTCTTCGAGATATAACTCACTTTTCAAAATGTCATCTTTTTGAAAGATGATTTTTTTTATGTGCCAGTTCTTAACGACGAGAAGAATTCTTTCACATCGACTACACGTTTATTATGAGCGTTGGAAGAACTTTAGTTTGTATGATTGTTGCAGAAATTATCTATAGTTTCTTATTATTTACCATCGTTGAAAATCACACGACGTTTACGAATTTTAAATCTGAATCTTGAGAAAGAAAGGGACGCCTAACAAACAACAGATACATTGGACGTCGAGTTAGCCGAAGGTAATCAGTGTAAACTGACAGGTCAAAACAAACAAAAAACATACGGATGGTTAAGAAATAAATAATAAGACAAACACTTCAAACTATTAGAGCCTCGTTACCTAAAACGTTCATGAAAACCTGTAGAAACAATAGCCAAAAAGAAGTAAAACTTCAAAGCAAATTTAACAGCTTTAGATTTCATACAACTAACTGGAAACAGACTTACCATTCAAAATTCATGTTGTTTTGTTCTGAAGCCATTAAATGGCAGGAATGTAAAAGATGATCAATCTTGTAAGGTCAAGAAAAGATAACAATCTCTGATTATGCCCAACCATTGGAGACGGGGGGTTTAGACGTGTATTGTATACAAAAGAGCATTAAATTGTGAACAACAAGAAGTTAAACAGGAAAACTTTGCAGAGCTACGCCATTTTCATTATTAAATCAGGGTTAAGTTAGTCAAAGAAACAACAACAGAGCAAATAACAAAGTTGAATAATTAGGAAACTAGTTTAAGGCAATTAAGAACGAATGTTTTATAATAATAGTGTGTACAGTTTAGATAAATCATTGAGCTTTATGTAATTCTAAATAATTACACTTTCGATTTCAATTTAAACCCTTAGAATTGACATTTCTACTTTTATAACATTTTTTTTTCAGTAACTCTTTGTAGCGTTTCTGAATATATTGGACACTAAAATAACACCTCTCGTACCTCTTAAGCGCATTAGCAAATTAATATAAAACAATCCAGCATTAACACTTTATACTGTATATTATTTCTGTATATAATATCTGTGTAATGGTTGTTACACTGGTTTTTTGTTTCAGGTAAAGTAAACAAGATCACCTGGAGTTTTCAATCCGGTGTTTATATAGAGCGCAGTGTCACACGAAGATCCCACTGACAGTTTAATTGATGTAGTCAGGTTGCACTTTTGGTTTAACCCACAGCAACACATATGTCATACTACAGGATCCACTTTATTACCTTATCAGTAACTGAAGACGTTAGTTGTTAAAACTTATCTTTGCTTTGGAGGAAACAAACCATATTTAAAAGTAAAATAAAGGGCTATACCGGAAGTGTCTGAAGAAAACAAGAATCAACCAACAGAGGAAACTATCCACTCCCTTGACATTTTCGTTACCATAAATATTTTAAGGGAGTTTTTGCTGACCTATTTGTAAAGAGAGAAGACACAAAGATCTATTGTACCACAGTTTTGAAATTTGAATATTATAGCTTCAAAATTATGTTGTATAGTTATATATTAATAGAGTTTCAAAGTTGTTATAACTTTACACACAATGTATATATTTGAAACCTTGATTTATAAAGTTAACAACATTGAAAAAACTTGAGCTTTGAAACTCGATTTACAAACACTTACATTTTGGAAAGATACAGCAACTAGCCTATATACAGCTTTATTAAATGAAATCCCAAAGCTGATTTCAAATCGTTCAAGAACCTGTCAAAGATTCCATTATACTCGTACCATACAAGAAAAGAAAACATGTAATATACTTGTATTTAACAATTTGTTCTAAGTTCAGGGGTCAGACTTGTTAAATCATATTTATCGTTAATGATGTAAAAAGAATGAAATAAACCATCCAAAACCAGTTAAAAAAAAGAAACTCAGTAGTTCATTGTTTTCTATAGTTGGCAGTTGGGCAAGGAGATACGGCTATCTTGTCTCGAGAGAATAGGGTTTATAGTAGCATCCTCGGAGTTCTAATCTCTGGTCTATACCCTAAACTATTAATCCTAAACTAACAAGCCTATAGTAACAAATTGTTCACGAAACTGTATAAAGGTACAACAGTAAAGCTATGGTTTCCTAGAAAGCGGTGACCGCTACATTTTGGCCGTAATATGACGGTAGTTTTGTTTTCAATGTTATAAGATGAGAGTGGTTTCCTAGAAAACGGTGGACGTAAAAAAGCAGTGAAACCTAGTTAAGGGTTTTCTCGCCAGGTGACACATATTGTATTGTAAACAAAAGTATAGCTTATCCATTACTATATACGTAAATCATATTTGACAACTAAAACAAACAACATGTCAAAAGGTTTTTGTCTACACCTGTTTAAATATGTTGTTGCATCCATCGTCACGGTTACGTTCACCGCTATATTACGGCCGTAAGGTAGCGGTAAACTTGTTTCTAGGAAACCATAGCTTAATCATACTTATAAACACATTCAGTACCGGATATATTATGCCTATGTAACGAGCAAATTATCATAAAAGATCAAGGCAATCAATTCATCCTAAAGAGAACAAACCCTCGGAGAACAAAACGGTTGAGAGTTTTAAGCTTCCCTACACCTCTTGAGTCATACGGCAAAACTTTGAATACATATTATGTGACTATTCTATGGGTCGCATTTCTTGACCGATATTTACGAAATTTGGTGCATATGTTCCTTTTGTAAATCTCTAGGTTAAGTTGTTTACCAGCCAAACCCCGCTGGAAGTGAGTTTTAGAATTATGTTTCAGCCTAAAGTTAGTTTTATGGAATACAATTTACAAATCTATATTTAGGACTTATAACATATACCGGAGTTAAACCCTCCCGAAATATTTAAATTTACAATGGACCAGTGGAAGTGTATCGCAGTGGTTCAAATATGCATTGCTTGCCTCGTGCTGGCAGTGCTGATTGCTGACAGTGGACTCCAATACTTGTGCGTCAACAGAGTTAACCTACGGGGTACAACCGTCTGGGAGTGGCAGTCTGTCTTTAACCTCTAGCGTCTCTTCATCATCCCTGATTGAGACCTTCGCCCCTATCCAGAACCGACTTCAGGAGGACGTCAGCTTCGAGTTTTCGTTGATCGCTTCTCCTAAGTTAGGTACTCTAGGGTTTAGGGGCCAAACTTAAATACCCTTCACAACTTATTTAAATGTCATTCATTTAGTAGTATTAATTTTATTTAAAGTTCAGTTTAATTCTAATTATTGTTTTAATCTAATTAACGTTTCACTAAATTCCAATTTTCTATTTTAATTTTCACCTATTCGATTTAAAGTTTAATTTGTAATCAATCTTCAATCTTCATCATAAAAGTTGTGAATGGTAGCCTGTTCTCAATATCGGTTCTCATCTATTGTAATTCATTCCTGTGTACCCTCACTGCGAGTATTTGTCAGATTAAATTTAATAACTTTCCTTTATCTCAAGGTATTTTTATTTAACCCTAAATTCAAATTAATTAATCAGAGTGTTGAGGTTGATTCTTGTGCTATCCTCAATGAAAGCTACAACCCTATGTTTTAAGCTCTGGGGATGGAGCAACAACGACACGCTGATATGGTGGAGGCGCCAGCCAAATCTTTATTTAGGACTATATATTGATTACTAACCGTTTCCTTTACCACTATTAGGTCTGGCTAAGCGGAATTATTATATGAAGTGAACATGTCGAGTACAGAATAAACTTAATAGGCCCTATACTAAGTTTTGATAAAATCATTTCAGAATCGTAGTTTTAAAAGGATAATATAAAGCTTGTTTTTTAAAGTTTACCGAAAAGACTTCCGATTTAAATTATTCCTCTGTTTCGGGAAATTCCGCAGTTCTTGTGGCTACGCATCGCACCTTTAAGTTTGACCGCAAAACTCTTTGCAGTGAGAAGTATTGCTTCGACTTATCTGAATGGAATCTCTTTATAACACTTTGAATTCAGCAATAAATGCTGAAGTCCTTATTGCATTTCCTGAACCGAAGTTTTGTTGAAGTTCAAGATTTATTGAAGCGATGGAGTACCAATCCAATGAAATTCAAACTAAAAAAATTATCCTTTTTCTGGACTACGTATCTTAGAAAAATACTTGAATCATTGTCACTCTTGATGTGTAGTCAGTTAACTTTGTGGTTGTGATTACTAAAGACCTTTTGACAGTTTTTGTGTGATAACCACTTAATTTATTTGTACAACAAAACTAACATCATGTTTTGGTAAAAAGGCATCTTAAGAACTCTTTATTTCTGATGATGCTTTTTGGGGAGACATGTTCAGTTTGTTATTGAAAATGAACTATGTGATTCGCACAAAGAAAAATGTTATATTTCTACAAAATTACTTAGTTTATAATTACATGGAACCAAAACAATACGTGATGTGATATGTTAAGTTAATCAAACAATGTCAACTTTATAAAATATCGTGGTTTTTGCTTTGCTATTACAAAGTATTTAATACTCGTAGTTGATTTAGAATGATAAATACGAGTAAAATCTTTAATTCCGATGAACTTTGAAATCCACCAAGTTATGCCACGTTATGTTTGTTGTAAGTTGAACATTGCAGGAGTTAAATTGTTGGATGTAAAGCTTGGCACAACGGTAACATGTTTTTAAAATGTCTTGATACGTGGAAAACATTAAAACTCGAACTCCAAAAAATTTGTACATTTGTCATATTTACAAATATACAAAGAATACGGGTTCCTGCAAATCTCCTTTCACATATAGCTATTTCTTTGAAGTTAGAAATAAAATATATTCTATTATAAAGCTCATTAGTTTTTTCCTTTGGTTTGAAAAAGGTTTTACACATTTTGTTTTTGTATAATATATTATTTATAATTGAAACGAGATTGGTTTTAAGCAGGGTTTGCTGTGTAGCAGGAATGCTAATAGATATTAATTTCAGTTTTAACTACAAAAATTACGACTATTTTTTAAAAGGTATGACGTTTTACGTGTTTTTCAAGAATATAAGCACTAAGTTAGATCTATTTAAAGAACAACTTATAAATCTAGTAATTCTGGAATTAAGAAATGTCAAAGTAGGCTAAGTTGTAAAAGAAATGAAAACACACAAGGGATGATACGCATTCAGTATAGCACGCATTAACACCACGTTTCGATCAAAACCTATTTAAGAAAAATATCAGTTACTGAACCAAGATTCAAGATTTGTATAAAACAACCCTTGGAATTTTAAAAGGTCTTGGATGAAAAACTATAACCATAGATTTACATACAGACACGCTGCCTCGCCAAAGCAAAGTAGAAAACTTTATGTTTCATCGGTTCACTAGAGTCTCCAGTTGCTGGAAAATTGCTACTTTCCACGAAACTAGATGTAAAATAAACCTTTGCTTGTAAACTAGAAATCTTACCGCTTTCAAAACAAAGTTCAAAACCAAATCCCAGCTCAAGCATAAAACAAATTAATGTTTAAAAGTATTTTAAGACACTTTTAACTTTGATCATAGATTATAGCTGATATAAACAAATGTTAAAACTGTATTCAAACAATAAGTATTTTAGTTATTTTATTCCCGTGATCGGTTTCGGATACGATTCCATCGTCTGGTGTGTACAAATTAAAAACCTCCTGTTTGAAAAATTTTATATATTTATTTTTAAAGTGGCCCATTTCGATATTTTAGTTAATAATACCTTACAAAATAACAATTGAATTGTTTTTCATAACAATAATTGTGAGAAATTAGAATATAATAATTTGGAAATAGTTCAGCTGTGGAATATTTTGTGAATAATCATCGAACTGAATAAAGAAAATGCTCTTTTCCATTGTAAGACTGTTACAAAGTTAACAGGCTACACGTGTATCGTATTAAAACAATTTCAATATTATGCCTATTGATAAACCTCTTTCCAACAAGAGCCTATGTACTCGTAAATGTTTCAAACGACTTAAGTCTGTGATGTTTTTCAAACGAAATGCCACAAGAATAACCAATTGTATGACCATAACATAAAAATTGCCCCATATTTATGCTCAAAGCCCTCCAAGCTAGTAACAACATAATTTCGTATTTAAATAGTTTTTGAAGGGATTGGCACAGAATGATTGATAACAAATTCGTTGTTCTGAGAAAGCCATGTAAAATCAATTATTCAAACAAAATTAACAAATTTGCATCAAAAATATAAATATAAAAAGCTTAAATACAGAACTTTTTGACGTTGAGCCAAGCGCTACCTGATTGTTTGCCAGCTTATTGTCTTGGACTCATCAATATGATTTGTTGGAAATAGACCCTAAGATCTATTTAATTGCAGCACAAACGTTTACTATGCAGGGTGTTCATAGAATGTTCTAGGTTATTTGTTTTTATTCTCTGTTACATGGCATGTATTGGCTACTACATATTTAGATTCTATCATTCTAGAGCCCATGTTTGCTGACGGTGTATCTTACACATTTCTTTCAAGGAACTGCTTCGCCCACTTTCACCTTTATCCCTCAGCCAGAGTTAGGCTACCACAGCGCAGCACGGAGATTACCACCGTGTCTCACCGCTCGTACAACAGTTTAATTTGCTGTTTCTCCTCTAGTAAATTAATTGTTGTTAGTTTTATTACTTTCTGGTTATTTTTACGATATTGTTTAGGTTCTTTTTTCTAAAATATGAATGGCTACAATAAGGATATAATATTATGATGTTGTCAAGTGTTGAGAGTGAGGAGCTTAAGGGCGATAGATAAAAGGCTATTATATTCTTTTGCCAGGAAAATATTCCTGGATGATCTGTACAACCCAAGTGTACAAACAATAATGCCGAGAGTGATTCATAACTTGATTGTGTAAACTGTGCTAATCAAAACGGTGACATGGATGCAAGTGATCCCGATTAAGACTGATCAAGTTATAATTTTGTTAAGGTTTTCAACAACTTTTTCTTCTTTATACCTTCTATAGTATATTTTGTTTTAAACTGTTAGTTTATTCATTATAACTGCTATTTTATTTGAAATTATAGTAATGAACAATGCAAACAGTAAGTATTTTTTCCTAACCTAAAGAAAACTTCCTTTGTCACCTTTCATATTTTAAAATTAATTATACTCTTGGAAGGAACAATTTCATGGTTGATTACCTAAAACCTAATTTTCATTCCAACTAGAAACGAAACCTCATTGTCTTGTCTAAGGACAGTTAACACTGTTATAACAGCTATGTTATCACAAGTTATAACTGCATTGAAGAACCAACTAACCACGCCAAACTAGCTAAAATTTGATTTGGCTAGAAGAGCTTTGTAATGTTGTTTCTGGTAGTACAACTAGTTTAATAGCTCGAGGTCTAACTGCTACCTTTGTAATAGAAATCATTTACATTATGAAATACCTTTATTTTATGTCAAGTGCCATTCCTGGTATAGCCAATTACGAGGGTTATCCAGAAAGTAAGTTACGTTTTCGGTTACCTCCGAAACTAAGGGCGAGTTAGCGCGGCCATCTTGATGTGTGACTGTTCCGCAGTTCAGTCTGCATCTAGCCAATCAACTCTCAGGTATGTGTGTCGTACTTTTACGTTACAGTGTCGCTTGGAAATGTCTTTGTCAATTGAAAATTCCACGAGCTGTAAAGTGCGTGCAGTAATAAGGTTTTTGGCTCCAAAAAACTGTAAATCGATTGAAATCCATCGGCAGCTTTGTGAAGTGTACGGGGATAATACCATCACTGAAGGTGGAGTGCGTCAATGGAGCATTCGCTTTAAAAATGGCCGAACAAATGTGCACGACGAAAAGAGGAGTGGAAGACCCAGCTTGGTGAATGCCGAAGTTGCGGAAAAAGTTAATGAAATCACAAAAGTCAGCAAATGGGTGCAGCGTTAACGTTTTGGACCATTACCAAAAATATGGCGTATCACTATTTAATCGGATTGTTACTGGTGATGAAACATGGGTGAAACATGTTAACTGTGAGACGAAATTGTAGTCAATGCAGCGGGGACACACAAATTTCCCTCAGAAACAAAACAAATGCACGCAAACAATGTCGATAAGAAAGATTATGGTGACCGTACGAGTGGGAGTTGTTTCCTCATCCACCGTACAGTCCGGATCTTGCACCAATCGACTACCATTTGTTCCCAACGATGAAGAAGTGGCTGGCAACGCACAGCGTTCTGGCGACGATGAACGGCTGCAGGAAGAAGTAACAAAGGGGTTGAAGGAACCAGCGGCAGAATTGTATGACGAAGACATTTTAAAGCTCGTCCATCGGTATGATAATTGCCTAAATCTATATGGGGATTATGTAGAAAAGGATTATGTTAGTGTGGCCTACAAATGTATATAATAAACATCTTTTCCTATTATTCTTAGAATATTTTTCCAAAACGTAGTTTACTTTCTGGATAGCCCTTTATTTAGTATAGTATTTTGTTCTGAATGAGTAAGACATAGTGTAGAGAGAAGTACTGTTTCTATTACTCTGTAGCCAGCATTAATATCGTACTGTTTATGCGTTAGAATTAAAGGAAATACATGCATATATTGTACGTTGAATTTTTGAAAGAATGATAATAGGAACGTGGCAGGTTTTACTTGCTAGGTTTGCGTGTGTAGTTTATTAGTATTCTATATTAGAAGCCATAAAGAGACGCCTTTGGTACGAGCTAACCGCCGATGACTTAAACATGAGCGAGGATTAATATCGTAAGAATGAATGAGTAAAGAACGGTACTTTTTGTCATGATGTAAAAGAGTTACAAATGATTTTACCCATATTTGAAAATATCAAACTGTTCTTTAAGATAACTCTTGGCTCCCTGATATCTAAAGTAACATGCGTTTTGGATATCTTGCAAACATAACTGTTAAATGCAGTTTTAAGAAGACGTACAGCCTCCATTCAATTCACATGACACAGTGAACTGAACAACTCAAGCTTAAACAACATTCCTGACACCCTCAAACAATTTAGTATTTCTGAACTGTTTGGATGATTGTTTACTTGTTTGTTTTACTGAAACATCGGGAACAAGTTGTATAACTACTTTGTTCGTTATAGTGCAATAAAATGGGGAAAACCTAAATTTTAAGGAATGACAATGTACTCATTTTTTTGTGGCGGGAGTGTTTTGCAAATTGGACAATGTACTGTTTTGCACTTTTGTTTTATAATAGTGGCTATTTATCACAATTATTCAAAGTACCATTATACTTAGTTAAGATCTTAATTTGTATAAATGCTAAATAGCTAATTTATCCATCTATCTATTATATAAAAATGAATCGCAAAATGTGTTTCTAAGCACATAACTCAACGATGCCTGGACGAATTTGGCCAAATCTTTTTTTAAAATGTTCATTGGAGTTCAAGGATGGTTTTTACGGCGAGAAAAATTCGAATAATTGCCGGGAACCCCCTTTAAACAGCCCTTTTCTTTTTCCCATACAAACGTGTTCTAACTAAAACGTAAACAATTTGAGCTTTATTGCTATTCGTTGCCAGCTGATATCCCTATTTTATAAAACATATGTACAGTAAAAAAACCAAAACAAACGGCCACATTACAAATTTTTTGACAGGACGAAGTCTGTCGGGTCAGCTAGTTACTTAATAAATTTGAAGACAAAAACATTTGGACCGAACCGGGATTTGAACCCGGGTCTCCCGCTTGCCGGGCGGTTATGCTAAACCACTATACCATCCGGCCCAACTATTTCTGCCTTCAAATAAGTACTTAAATCTGAATGTTTATCCGAAACATTTGACTGTCAAATAGTGACTTTAAATCAACAAGCTGGAAATATTACAAACAGAATTTAAATACTGTGTCAAATGACTTATTATAGATCTTAATTTGTATAAATGCTAAATAGCTAATTTATTACTTAATAAATTTGAAGACAAAAACATTTGGACCGAACCGGGATTTGAACCCGGGTCTCCCGCTAAGTATATACTTAGTTAAGTTCATATACGTTTTAAGTTAATATAATTTCAGTTCGTAAAGAGGAAACAATGAGGTTGGAAATCAATTATATGATATGGAATATTATAACTCTCAAACGAGGTTTCAGCTGTAGTTTGGTATTTCTGAGTAATCTGCTAATTACATTATTTTGTCAAGTTAGCCTTAAAAGAAGATTTAACAAAATGTTAAGTTATTTAAATCATTAATCGTCGGTTAAACCATCCATTTCTTTTCAGGAAACTGGTACTAACAGTTTGAAAAATGAAACGAGTAAACTACTTGTCTGCTTAGTTATAGTTAGTATTTTCCTAATTGTCCCAACAATTTTGCCAGGAATGGAAAGCATAGTCTGCAAAAGAAAGAAGAAAGTCACTAAGAAGTAAACCAGATCTCCCTGTCACATAAACTCGCAAACACAGAGGAGTGGAAAGTGGTTGAAATTGTGCCAGACTCCAGCAGTTCATTCAGTCGGATAAACCCCCAAGTTGAAGGTTCCACTAATAAACATGGTGGCAAGCTGCTACTTTCTCCTGCAGAACCAATATTAAGGTAATACTTTACTAACGATCAACCGTATGAAATAGGTAGAATTGTTATACACTACTTTGAGGCAAAGTACAGGGTGAATCACGTAGTCTGTCTCAAACAGATTACAGACAAGTCAGTATATCTAGAAGGAAAGATGAAACAAACTTTATTTCACCACACCGAACCTGAAGCATATCCCCATTAAATTTTGTTAACTTTTACTTTGAACGAAGGACAACTTTCTAATAGACTTTCTAAGAATCTTGTAAACGATTTGTCCATGATCTTTGTTAAACTTGCGTACAACCAGTGAAACAACCAACAGAGCGGAAATTCAACAAGTAACACTAAACAAGAGTCATCATACAAGAATGTTGGGGTTTTTGACCCATGACTTAAATAAAACCTGAAGTTGTTACATTCTATTTTTTAATTTACTCTTAATTCGTCATCTCAAACAGTATTTTACACATCTACTTAAGTTCACCCTACGAGCTCCAACAGCTGCTTGGCAAGTGTCCAGACTACTCAAGTTCCCTCTAAAACGTTCATCAACATATCTTAAGTAACTGTTGACATTACTTTATAGATCCTGTTTTCAAGTGATTAAGTTTTTTATTGATTTTTCCTTACATTTAACAGTTTTCTTTACATACCTCCACAAGAAATGGACACAAGCTATCTTGTCGGTACTCCATGGAGATCACAGGATATGTCTGCAAGGGCTAAATTTGGAGCAAATTTGAGTGCCTATTGTACACTTGCTTAACACGGCTATATGACGTTCATCCGGAAACTTACTAAATATGTAAAACCGCTTTTGATAATATAATATGATATGATAGTATGATAATATTTTTTTGTAATCATTACAAATTTAAGTATTTTAGGTTTTATTTAAATCTTGTTTAAAACCCCACCACTTTTATGATAACCCTGTAAAACAATGAAAAATGAAATGTGATGTAAAAAAGTCTTAAAACAAGATATCCAGACATGTTATATCTGAACGTTTTTAGTGAACAATTAGTTTAAAATGAGTACTTATTAGTATTTATTACCTCAGAAAGTAATAAACAACTATTAGTGCATCTGCTTATGACCTCGATTAAACATTAAGAAAAATTGTATTAAAGAGCATTTAGGACTAAATGAACATCCATCCGGCTTTTTAGCAAATAGGTTTATTCACAACACATGCGTATCAAAACACATAAGTAAAGTCAAAGTAAAGAACTATGAACATTTTTGCTAAACACGTCAGTACGTATTTGAACAGTTGAAGACTTAAATGTAAAGAGAAAGAATAAATGTATACTGGAAGGTAAATGAACCAATGACCAGTAAAACTGGTTTGCAAATATCTAAATCTTGATCAGGATGTGTTTATAGCTTTGTTCGCTTCAGCTTATTATACATATTTTTACCAACTAGTCTTATTTCGCTACCAAGACACAAGTTCAGGTACAAGTTTTCTTTAAACACGCTTACCTGTAAAACTAATAAGTTGCGTAAACAATATATCCTAAATAGAATAACTGAATACATAAACATCCCTTTATCCTGTTTTAAAAATAATTTTAATCGTAGGTCATCTTTGGAGAAATAAATACATGTTTAGTAGTTGATTTATATGTTGTTGAAACTGTCTTTTCAACAGTTTTTTATATTATTGTAGTACATAGGAACACATATTAACCGATTCATTGGTTCGCATATTTGATCAAGATATGTTCCCAGCTTTGTTGGTTTTAACACCTTGGAAATATTAACCGTTGAACATTTTTTCGTTCTTAAACACAAGGTAACCTGTTTGCAAATCCTCTTGTTTAGTGCAAGTGTGAATACAAGTAAAAACACACCTCTAGAACTAGTTAGTTGCGATTGAAACCACTGGATTCAGTACATCGATAAATGAAACAGTAAACTAATCCTTCACTCCTTTTGATAGATAATTTTGCCGTAACAATTTTTAATAGTTGGTCATCATTGGAAAACATATATACAGTTTGTGCTTCATTTATATGACCTTAGGAATAGGTTAAACACATTTGAATGGACAATAAAGTAATAGTCTAAAATCGTATTTATGGTTTACAGTGCAGAGATCTGGAGAGCACAATTACTAGAGCGTTGTTAGAGAGAAACAAACATATTTTTATCAGCGTATTATGTTCAACCCAATCTCAAACTGTTACACCAGCTGCAGCTGCGATTGCTTGGACTTCAAACCACGTTCCTAGAAGATTACCAACATCCGCTACCTCATTTCTTGCACTTGATAATGGTTAGTGTACCACACTTATTAGGTTTAGCAGTGCAATATACTATTTAGCTGTCATTTAGAGTCGTAGCAGTTAAGAAATCGATTGGGTTTTACAGTTTATTTATTGTAATACAACACGGGCTACATAAATAATTGAACTTTCACTGTACGGAAATAGGGATCAAAACAATTCTACGTTTAACCAACCACTTGACTAAGTTAAGTTTAAAAACATTTTACCAGCAATATTAATTATTCAATAAATATTCATCAGTACTTTACTCAAGGTTGGAGTCCAGGCACTTCAATTCTTAGAGAAGATGATTGCAAATACGTTTCAACACAATTCAGACTAAATTGATTTCGTTAAATTTTTCCACCAATATTGTTCCGTACTTGTTGTAGTACACGTTGTTAATGTTTGAATGATGTGGTTTGTTTATGCTTTATATTTGAATAATATCTCCGTGTATTCATGTATTATTATTTTCAATGCTTATGTTTGTGAATTAACAACTACATTTTATAACCTAACACCCAACTTGTTCTAGTTGTTTATTTTTTAAGTATAACATTATTTATATTTCATTGCAAGTTTAATAATAAGAATACAGGTAAATAATAATTTGACCCGTAAACATAAAAAAACGATTATATAACTTAAGTTTAGTTAAAATACTAGCAGTAACTTAAGTTGATATTTACAAGACATAACCTATAGGTAATCTCCAGACCTGTATCATCTCGCAAACGACCATAACAATAACACTTCATAGTTACTTTCTCCTGGGGGATATCAATTTAAAGCTACTGTAACACCTCTGTTTTATACCTGTTGTTTTCCAAACGTATTTTATGAGGATTATCTGGAATAAAATCCAGTATCTGTTTCCGTAATTTTGTGAGCTTCAGTGATTTTTTTATAGAATTATGTTGTCACGGTTAGATATTTGTTATGCGCTAGCAATCAAGAGTTGATTATTTATTCACTCCGTTTCATTTGAATGCAAAACAACTGGTTGTATTATTTTGGCTGACAATATTCCTTTCGAAACCAAGACTGTACTACAGCAATAATGTTTGCTGATTATACGCAATTATTTTGCCGAATCAACACTATTGTAGTACAGCCGATAATATGTAGTACTTCTATTTGAATTAAAATAGTTCGGAAGTTGTTCTAAAACAAGACTAGTTTGAAGTCTTTGTCAGATAGTTTGGTTGTTTATCATTCTGGGACATCATTTTACAATCACATACAATCGGAAACAGTTATATTGATCTGACATAAATACAATTTTTAAAATGTTTTGTGTTTTAGTTTCTTTATTATTTTACGCGTGTCTTCAATCGGTTTATAAATAATTTATCGCAAGACTTTACATGTTTTAATGTTTAACTCTGACACCAAAATGATTTTTATTATGCTGTTCAAATTTGATTTATTTCAAAACATTAACATTATGCTTTTACATCAAGTACCGCTAGGCTACTTCACAACAAGGATACAGCAATTAAAAAGAAAGCAGAATGAAAGCGTTTAAAATAAGCAATCTTCTTATACAATATTATAACTCAAGGTTTGTAAGAGTTATCTTCCACCTTTAGTTCTTAGAACACGATAATTAAAATATAATTTAGCCACTTCCAGCTAAGGTATAATTTGGTTTAACTGTTCTTTAGAGCCCGGAGGTAACTTCTGTAGTGCGCCTCCTCGCGTTACGTGGCAACCCGGAGTCAACCTCCGTGTGAGACCCTGCTTGTAACGATTGTTTCCCAAGATAATAATGGTCTATGAATTTACCCAAAACACTGAACATTATTGATGTATCAATGATACAGCTTATTTATTGGTGGTTGTTGAGCCACATTTTCGTGTGAGTTTGGAATGTTTGGCTCCAGTTAGTTTGATACATGAAGCACTCCACATTTACTATTTGAGTAGATCACTCAGGAGTCAGGAAATCAAAGCGAAGAACATAGATTTGATGTGTGAACGTGTTTCCACCATCACGGCGGAACGTGTTTAACGTGTTTCCTGCATATTTATTGTAAATTCACAAGATCTTCCCCAGCCGATAAATCAACGCACTCCAGTAGAACAAATAAGTTTAATTTCTGAAGAACAATTTAGGCCTGAACAGTGATTAAGGTTAAAATGGTTTTAATTGTTAATTAGTTTTGTACAGTATTCATATTTTGTAGCAAACACGGTTTCAATTTCTCTTTACTAAGATTTCTCTGGTGCCTTATGATGTAAATGCTAGTATCATGTCCTAAAATGTATTTTTTATAAAAAGCTGTTTGGTTTAAACTTTCAAAACTTCAATATTGAACTCTTTTCTCAAAATAAACTATTTGAACGCTCTAAGGTTCAGCTTGAAGATTATTAAAAAGTTCAAAATATATTGGTAAATAAAGTTTAGGAGATGTGAGCAGTAATGAGTTTCCTACCGTAACTGAAAGTCCCTCCGATATTAAGCAGCAAATGATACACAACACTAATCATTATTATCTTGTGCGTATTTCTTGTGTAACTGTGCTACTTTCATATTGTAAAAATCGTTTTAAGTTGAATTTAAAGCAGTGAGCCTTTTAAATTATTATAGTTACAGCTTAAATACTGAAAATAACGTATTTGTACTTTGATAGTAAGCAATTTTGAAAGAACTACAAAGGAATTAAAACAAGAAAACTCAGTTTAAACTTTGTAAAGAAAACCCTGGTTTTAACTTTCACATCTAACAGATATATTTTGACACATATTTTGTATGAACTGAGTAAATTGTTACTGTATTATTAACAGTAACATGTAAAGGTGTAATAATGTTTCTTTGGACACGCAGCCCAAAATGTGTATTTTCCCAGTGAATGTTATTCAATATATATTTTAGTATCCTTAATTGGTAGCTTTAAATAATTCATAGGAATTCATAATTTCATAATTCATAGCTACGTTCCAAAATTTCCAACATTATACGAATACCTCGGCGAACAAATCCTTTGAAGCAGTTGAGATCGAAATAAGAACTTTGAACTCTGCCTATTTCCAGTTTGAGTCCTGTGTAAACTCTACAATCGTCCCCGTATAAATGTCCTTGTTTACCTATTTGTTTCTATACAATCGTTTTACCGGTATTATTCTTTTCTCTACTCAGTAGTAATAAAAATTGGCTTTAACAACGGTGTTAATATTAAACTTCAAAACATTCATTTAAATTATTTTTAGTTGTTTTTAAAAATATAATTATAGCGCACTTGATTTTATCTAGTTACTAAAGTTAAGCATAGGCAATAACAATTTAGTTAAGTGGTAACTTTAAAAAGGCCTGCATTGAAAACTACTAATATTAAGAGTTAACCTATTTGATTTTGTAAATAATTTGTCCTTAATATAATGAAACTTTGGCCTGTGGTTTTAAAGAAAATTATTAGTACTATACTTTCATTTTACCGGAAATCGGGTTGTTTTGAACCTTTGAAATGAAATAGTTAACGACATGTGAATCTTGGTAGCAAAGTATTTTTCTCATAATATTTTCTTGTCTCATTTGCTCGAAAATCCAGTTAGTTCCGGTTCGTTCACTCGAGTCAGCCTCGACTTAACGGTCTTCATAACTTTGCTGCACCTGAAGCTTTATACATCAAGTTACGTTAAGAGTATCAGGAGAAGGTGAATAGCCTTGTATATCAGCTACAATGTTGTGTATAAAGTTCAACCTAATCAAATAAACAATGCTGACGCATAAACACAAGCGCTACCGCGAACTTTAGCGAATTTCCTGTAATAAGGGGATGTTTACACCAAACGTACTTGGGAAGTCTTTGTCATTCCATCTTCAAACAGTAAAATTTTGTAAATGATTATGGAACTAAAATTGTTTCTAAAAGACAAATATTCCTTATGATCGATTAGGAAACAACTGCATATTTAAGGCACATACATATTGTAAAGTTACTACTACGTATTCCAAACATATTTGTCAGACTAAGTATCTTTTCAGTGACAGTAAACAAAACTACTCCAGGAATGTAACGCTGTTGGCGGTAGACAAGTTCCGGAGTCTAGTTTTTGCGCTCTGGGAATGAATTTCGGTTTGGCAATATTTCAGTGAAGCTGTCACTCTTAGAAACCATATTGCAAAAACAGTAAACAATGGTTTGTGCTTTACTGTAATGGAAAACTTGTGTCTCTCTTTCATTTTCAGTTCGTGTAGCAAACAGTCTATACGATTACGAGTAGCGGTATCGGTCAATTGATACGAGTATTGAACGATAATTTATACTTATTACAATTTATAGTTTGCATTTTCTTGAAATAAAACTTTTGGATTAACCAAAATGTAAAATATATATTTGATTAACACTAAACGTTTCGACTATGCTGTGATAGTCATCATCAGTTGTATAGAAGAGAAAAATAAAATAATTATGTACAGAAAATAAAAATGATTTGAAACAAATATTGATTTTAAATTGTAAATAAATAAACTAACTATTCCAGTTGGTTAAATAATGAAACTGGAAGGTATAAAGTATTTAAGTATGTGTGGGAAATATATATGTATAAACAATTGTCTCTTAGGTTTGTCGTTGTAGATATGTAAAAAAGGGGTCCCAGGCCGCAGGGAGTGCGTATGTTTCGTCGCGATTATTAAGGTTGTTTGGATGTTTTTAACATCGAAAGCTTCCTTAATGAATCTACAAAATAGAAGTTTTCTTTGATATCATTTGGGTTTTATCAAAGTTAATTTGGTGTTTCGACTTATAGCTGAGTTTCGCAACGGCTGATTTGGAAATTTGTTCAAATTTGGTATGTCGAACGTGTTGTTTTAATCGATTGGACACCTGCAATCTTTTTGTTTGTCCTACATACACCGACCCAACACTGCACTGCACCTTGTAAACTCCAGCGCTGGAAAGGAATTGTGTATTTTATGGGACGAAGGAAATCTTTAACATGTTTAATTGGTAAGTAAATGAGCTTCAAACCAAAACGTCACAGGATCCTGCCCACTTTGTCGAAAGTTCCCTGTATATACGGTATAAAGGCTCTTTTCTGTTCCACTCCAATTATTGCACTTACATCACATTGTTTCCGCTTATCAAATTGTTTTTTCAATGCCTTATTGTTTGTCTGGATGAATATACGTTTAAATGTAGTTTTACATTGTGGTTAGTCCAACAGTTTTTATTTCAATTACGTCAAACCAAATAAGTTTTAAATCCAAAATGCATTTTCTTACTTACTTCCTGACTGACATAAGACAACGCCCACATTAGATTGTTTAGGTGAATAAGAAGTGTGATCAGTCCCAGATCGAGTCATTAGTTAATAACGTAACGACTTATGAACATGTACAAACGACCTAATGTGACTTTTGAGCCACGGGGAGCGGCCAGCGTAAAGTTGATAAAGAATCGAACCCGGGACTTTTAGTGCAAGGCAGTCACTCTACCACTCAGCTACCACTCAGTTCCCATTTTAATATAGTACTCGTATAATTTTTAAATACATTTCTCCATTTATTTGTTGAAAAAGTGACCAGCTAATAAAAACCGATATAAACCAAAATGTCTATATGATAATCATCATTAGTCAAAAACGACACGTTCTAAGAGGCAACATGTTAACTTAACAATATTTTCCAATCCTCTTTGTCTCATCTCTTCAAAAGTATGGTTAGTTCCGGTTCATCCACTCAGTCCATACTCTGCTTTACACTGTTCATAACTTAGCTGCACCAACTTAGGACAAGCTTTGCACAGTACTGTTATCTTTTGTTTTCTTTCATTTCAAAAAATCATAATGAACATGTGTGGCTTTTCTTTTGAATACCATATAATAACATAGAGTCTCTACTCTGTCTTCACAGACACCAAACTAAAAGTGTGGATATTTATCAAAAGATTTGTTAAAATAAATATGTTTTAATATACATTTTGGGGAATTGGCTTTATATATATACATTCAAAATATATAGGTCCCTCATTCAAAGGTTTTCAACACTCATTTACACTATTAATAGCCGTGGTGGTTTTTGATCTACAACACTCAACCTACGGAGCATGTAACCACCTGTGGACCAGCAACAACACGAGACGCCACCTTGAGTTGCAAAAGCTCTACGCGTATGGAATGTGTTTTCTAAAGCGGGAAGAACTCAGTTAGCTATGTCGCATTCACGGCTTGGTTTTTGTGTTCTGTCACAAAAATGGCTCTAGTGTGACAAGTGTGTGACATACATTACTTGTGTGCACTTAAAAACCTCATTTAACCATGTCTTTTACATGGGACACAGGATGTAGCAGACCACCCCGGAATGTTTTGTTCTTCCTCAGTAAATACAATGCTGGTATGTATTTTACTTGGAAGGTCCAACTTTTAACGACATAGTATTTAGGAAAATTATTCTAAGCCCCGTAATAGGAAATCATTTTATATAGGAATCCTGAAACCTTGAGACATTTTTGGATGAGTCATTTGAGAATATTCCAAATACAAACATTTTTGTATCTAGTTTTAAAGGTCATATTTGCATGAGCATTTTGTAGCTAGCTTAAAAGGAATACATTTATTTCTCCGTGTGAAGTTGGCTTTCTGTATTCGGTAAACTTTTAGGACCTAGCTTTAAGTTAAATGGATTTAAATATTGTGTAATGTTTGATATCAGGTAAAATTTGTGCTAGAAATTACCAGCCTTAGTCTGCAAGAATTTTACCACGCAAGAAAAATGGTTACATGAGATAAAACCTACAAATAGTTAACAAGCTTTACACGAGTTGTGGCCTTTAACTTTTCAAATAAAGTTAATAGAACCAGCGTGGGCCAGGTGTGTAGGCTGCAGAGAAGCAATTAGTTTAGTTTCCCGTTCTCCCGCTTACACCTAATTCTCTTAAGTTTCGTGAAATAACAAAAGCTTAAGCTCTCAAAGGTCGAAGGTGAAATAAAACTAGTGTAGCATATCATCGATAAAACCAATCGTTCATAAAGGTTTTGTACTCCAATATACGTTTTCTACAAAAGAAATAAAAAATACACTCTTCACAACCTTTATCAACATTTCGGAACAATGTACAACAAAATAGATGTGCTCATGATGAATTATTCGGTATATGACCAAAATAAAACCAGTAGTGGCAAAAAGTACTCGCATAAGCAAATAAACTCATTTTGGGCACACTAGAACTTATTTGCTATTGTGCAAAGAAATTGTACATAAACAAAAAAAACAAACAAAATAATATGTGTAAGAAAATTCCAAAGTTCGGTCTCATCGTGTAAAACAAACGTTATTGCATTGTTTACACAAGATAAAACTCAAAACTGTTATGACCTTGTCGGCAAAACGCCAAGAACAAAGTGTTCCACATTTAACTTTTATACAACACAAAAACATACAGCATATGTGTTTCACGAAAAACCTTTTGTACAAGCAAAACATTGTTTTATGTTTTGGTTTTACCATTTACGAGGATTCGGTAAAACAAAACACTAACGAGATTCAATGCTTTGTAACATTGAATTGAATATTGATTGCTGTTTTATTTTTGTTTGTTTAGTGTATTTTGAATGTCCAATCACAAAATGTTAAAACTAATTTGCAAACGTTCTCAAAAACTTTTTAATTTCTTATGCTTTATTTGGTGTAACGTATTTATTTCATGCCTTGTAAAGTATCAATCACTATCCTCAAAACTGTTATAATGCTGCATTCGGTACTCCACCACAAATGTGCCCATGAGTAAAACCCATACTTTGTTGTCAATGAACTTGTCCTGTACTCTTCTAGGCTGGCGTAAAACTTTTAAACAAGCTCCCCAACGAGATCAAACGTTTACTGCCAGAACACTGGCTTTATTCAAAGGAAATTAAAAGAATATTTGTTGATTAAGTCTCTTTACTCTGTAGCAGAGTTTATTGCAGAACCTGATAACATCCCATAATATGGAATATTTAACATAGTAAAATATATAGTAATTTCAAAATCAAGTTAGCCAATTCAAACTACAATATCTAAATTAAAATAAGAAAGACAAAATTATAAGACGTATATGGACATTATTTCACCGTATTTACCAGTGGCTTAAGCCCATTCTGGCATTTTAAATTGTAATTCACCTCTCATTTCACCAATATTGTATCATCTCCATTTCATCAAAGTCAACACAATTCACATTGTACACTGACCTAATAAATTATTATTATTATTACTCTTTATATTGCATAGACAACTACTTTTACAAACATGCTATATCATTCCTAACATTGTTGGTGACGAGATGTTTTTTTATTAAATCTTTGGCAAAACTTTCTTGTATTTGAAACATTAATTTGTATTTAACAAACTCTAAAAAACAAACTGATTTTATAACCTCGCTTTGGCTTTTGGCCTACGTTTTATGTTCTATTACGACCAGTCTATGGACAACAAATGTGACCTGTAGAGATAATTACACATACAAACATATGTACATGCAATTTAGAAAACATTCTCAAAACGTCTTCTGGGGTTAGGATTCCATTTTCCCGGGCCTGGATCTCACCAAGCTGACGGCATGAATTCTCATTTTTCCCAAGAGAGCCCGATAGTTACGTACCCACAAGTACCTGTAACAAGTAAAACAATCGCACATATTCAAAGCTAGAACAATCACTTATATGCAGCAGGTGCAGCAATGAAATATCTACATTTACGTCAAAGGTAGAATGATGTATCTACACTGTACAGTCTTAGTCTGTAGCACCTTACAACGTGTTGAGCACCTGGTACATTTACACCCTAGAGAAAGTGTGGAACTGTTAGTGTAGAGCGAAAATCAAGTATACGATTGATATGCATCGTTACTATATCCTTGTGTAGAATCAATGTTCGTAACAAGCTATAACTAATCATTCATTTCATTTGAGGAATAAATTCAGGAATGAAACAAGTTTAATATAAAATTATAATACTAAAACGGGAATGATAGAAAATAAAATAAGGGATATAATACAGAACACTCTATATTTCGTTTAACAGTAAAGCTTTTTCACGAGAAGAAGAAGGAGGAATACACTATTTACAAAACAACAAACATTATAAAACATGTGTGTATCTTACTTAATATTACTTAATTGCTATAAACGCTAAAAATCTGATTCAGTGACATTGTTTGGACTAACCAAACCTGGTCAATCTGTTCAGATATTCTAGATAATTAATATTAACAAATATAAAATTATTTGTTAGGCTATGATTTAGCCAATAATATGGCGAAATATAAGCCAACTTTTCTAAAAATGTAGACTTGTTCTTTCTTGTTTTTCGTTGTGTAATAGAAGAACAAATATAAAATTAGATATATTTAATTTATATCCTAATATAACCTAAAAGCAGTTCCCATTTTGTATATTAAGAAGACTTAATATTAAAGTAAGTAAATCAATATTTTAAGTTTTATCTCATATTAAATTTTCTTGCTATAAAACAGCCAAAGCCCCAATTACATTACAACAGTACACAACATTTCAAGATAGGTTTTTGGGGATTTGACAATTTACAAGTCTAAATTGTATACCATTCACTTTTAAAGTTCATTGTTTAAGAATAGATATTCCACATATACCGACAACAAGAAAGATGAGAGGAGTTCTTTTTCACATGAAACGATCAAACGATATTTTGAGAATATAAAATAAACATTCAAATAATTTGACAAACTAACATTCGCATAAACTAAGTTCCTTAGTTTGTACTTTGACTGTGATGTTCTTACTCATGTCAACACTTAAATATTCTCTGAAACTTGATGATAAAAGTTTATCCTCTAAAATTTACTAATATGGTACCTAGTATATAACAACAATTAATCTTTTAACTTTTCTTATAAAGAAATTGAGTTGTATGTTTGCAGGTAGTTTATTTAATAATTTTCTCATGCTTGCTTTTGCTGCGTGCTACCATCAAACATTCTGTAAATGTTATACGTGTAAAAATTTGTGTTTAGGTATAAATTTGTCTAGTATTAAGTTTATAAATCTAAGTGGCCACAATAAATTTCATCAAACCGAAGAGGTTCATTTCATAGATGTATACATTCGGTGGAGTTAAAATATCCTAATCATTAAACACGTGTACATCTCATCAACACATGATTCTTAAAAGCATGTTTTGGCAATGCTGGTTTTGTGGAAAAAATGTCTGGTAAATTTTGTTATTACACTTTGGCGAAAAGATTCATGATACACATATTAGTGAGCTGTCGTAAAATAACAACATCTGTAAAAACTACACATAAAGTAAATTTCATTAATATATATTTACAAGTACTTTATAGCAAATGCATGCCGAAGGAAAGGGTGTGCTCATTTGCGAGGGATATTTGGTGTTGTCAGGTTGGCAGCAAGGTGGGGTGCACTCCCCCACTTGTTAAACAGTTTCAGTAGCGCCCGATACTTGTAGCCGTAAACATCTCCGTGTTTTCGTTGCGCGGTTTTGTTCCACTGTTTACGTCAAGTTAGTTTAATGGTGAAATATAATTATTTATGATTTGGTAATTTTATTAGTGTTAATAAAACTAACAATGGATCCACTCAAGGTTCTGTGGGTTCTTACTAACAGCTCTTATTTAGGTAAATATGGAGTTGATTGCCTTCTGATACTTACATAATACTTTCCTTTTACAATGTGCGTTTCTTTATGTGTTGAAAAAGGGTGTACGCAATATTGTTTCTGAATGGTCTTTTCTCCAAAGTTAAATGATTTGTTGTTTATAATATAAGTCAGCTTATGCTTTGCGATAATTGTGAAAAGGTATTAATAATGTACATAGAAAATCTATCATAAAAATTGTCTTCTAACATTTATATAGTAAGATATTTGGCGAGACATTCTCCAATGCATGTTCTTCGAACGGCCTATTTTGGGCTCATTCATCCTCATCTATCTTATGAATCACCATTTGGGAAGGCTGTTTTAAGCAAGATTTTCAACGAATTTGTTATCTTCAAAAACAAGCAATTCGAATAATTGGAGGAGGAATACGTTCCAGAGAATCATGCAAACCTTTTTTTAACGAATTAAATATTTTAACACACCGTTCTATATATTTGCTAGACATTGCAGTTTTTATTATTTAATTACAAAGTAAGTTTAGGTTCTGATATTCACGGCCATACCACCAGATACCACCTGAACTAAAAATACTCTCAACATTACATAATTGAAATCTCTTCCAAATGTAGTGGGAACTAAAGTTTTAAAACATTTACCGCACCAAATCAATAATGAAAATCAACCTAATTTATTTGGAAGAAAGTTGACACAGTTATTAACCACGAATCAATTTTATTTTACCGAGGATTTTTTTAAAGTTAAAGATTGGAAAATAAAACGATAGGCTCAAAGGAGCTGAAGAACGGAAGATGTTGCCCTTAATTATATTGTATTGTTATTTGTTACACACATGAAAATGTTTAAAAAGAAGTATAAAACTATACAATATTAGTATAGAATAGTAATAATTGTCTTCAAATTTCTTTAACATAGTATAGTCTCTTTACTGCAGATTCGACTTTAACCGCTATTTAAACTTTGATTCCGTTTGTTAAACATAGGTTTTATGCAATTAATATCACGTTGATGATTTGGAATGGTTTAAAATTTAGGGTTGTTTACAGTGAATGTATTAGACCAACACATAACTTCCCTAACCAATAAATAGTATGTTCATAACCTTTTTTTAAAATGTGTATTGTTTTTATAAATGTTTACTATTTACGAGTATATAAATTTGGCTGGTTCATGTTTGAAGATCATTTAAAATATTAAGCCAGTTTCATTTCGAATTCAGGTTATAGCTTATAAAATGACAAAAACATTTTCCAACACAGATAGGTAACGTCTTTCTGATGCGCAACGTCTGATAGAAAACCCAATGCCTGTTTAAAACTTCTTGTTTTTGAAGAAAATTAGAAGATGCTTTAAAAATGAGCAAAAACAACTATAAAATTGTTATTTAAATGTTAGAACAAAAATCCTATATTATCAGAAATAATATTATTACCAAACGTATTATCGTTCAAACCAACTAGTTGAACCAAGGAATTTTGTAAATTAAGCTTTCGTTGTATTTATAATCGTAGTTAACTATAAATTTGGTTTTAGTTTTAAGTTAAATTGGAAACCCGTTCTAATATTAAACTTTCTCGTGATGAATTTGATTTTGTCTCATAAACTTAAATGTAAGGAATCGAAAATGTAGCTACATGTTGGATTTATTCTGAAGTAGATGTTTCCATAGTTAGCAACCCGACTGAAGATGATTTAAATGTTTTTAATTTCTACGGTATATTTTATATAGTTTTAAAATACGCTAATTAGTTTTTTAATATATCTAACTTGTCTAAAAATAAAGATTGATTTTTTATTTGATTTTTTTATAGAGTGGTTGTGATAGGCATTGCCAACTATATCAAATTCATGACACGTTTGTTATGTCTTCATCATTTTGAATACACTGAAATATAACCTTGTCAAGAGATCCACCACATACGTAAAATAGTAGCTAGTTTTACAATTACTTTTTTAAAAGTAGTACGCGTATACAAAATGTATTTTCTAAAAGCACCAAGAGGACAAATTTGAATTTTACAAAGGCACCCATTCATACCAAAATTACGAAACGTGTCTCTTATGAACAAAATTGAAAGTTTCTTTAAAAAGATGTATTTTTTCCAAGAATTTAAATGGGGTAAAATATTATTCAATTTATTAAATTCACAAGATCAGATTTTTGAAACAGTTGAATAGTCATACAAATACATAGGATTACTACTTTAAGCATGTCCAGCGGGTTTTATAATACACTATTTTGAATGGGTGTAAGAGAAAAGTGGGTAGATTTAATAATTTACCAATACAAAATAAACACATTTTAGATGATAATAGCATACGATGTAGCTGCTCGAAAATAGTGTTCTGGTTTCCAAACCAATCAATACCTTAGGATATCCGACGTAGCAAAGCGTAGTTAGGCTACATTAGACAAGTTATAAAGATGGTTGATTATATTATGCTTCATTTTTTTGTTCATCGAGGTTTTGCTTATCTGCGTATCTGCTATCTGACTTATTCTAAACCATACGTGTATGTCACACAGCCTTATATACGTTGCAGAGTACTTTTGGAGGGGTGAGAGTTGTGTTACCCCAGGCAGTTCAACACCTTAAAAATAAGTTTGACCAACTGTAATAAAAAGTTACGCTAAGTTTATTTTTACCTTACCATTTCCAAAGGTTTAAAAAATTAAAACGACAGGGTGGAACAATATCATGTTTGCAGTAATTAACAATTAACAAAGTATAATTCCCGTGGTATTACTGTGGACATAACCTCTATACAATCTCTAACAAATTGCAAACAAATACAAAAATGTTAAGTAGCCAATTAGTGTAATTAAAACTGTAATTAAAGTTACACTTCTCATCTATTAAAATGTTTATGATTAATAAAATGTAATTTTGCAAAGTTATTTTCACATATTCCTTCGGTTTTTTCCGTATGCTCTTGTTAGACAGTGGAGGGTGTTTATAGATATAACAATTTCTGGTTAGTTTATTTGAGTGAAAGATTCAAACAGTGTTGTTTGGCATAAATTTACCAAGGGTACCTTTACTTAGTATACTGTTGCAAATTGATCACACTACTTTTGGAATTGCATGAGACGCTCAAACTAAATTATTTAGATGGACATTGAGGTTATTTAACATTATTGTGAGCAGTTATTTGATTGCTTTTAGGCTATTTAAAAATTATACATTAAAACTTTATATATACGTATGTTTTTTTCCATTAATATCTAGCAACTTCGGGGTTTTTGTCCAAATGCAAATGCGACTATAAATGTCTTTAACTTTGATATTTAAGCTACATCTTTCTGGAAAGCAATAACAGCTGTTTTACGGCCATAAGATGACAATGAGCTTTGTTTTTCATGTTACAATACGGGAGAAATTTTCCAGAGAACGTTGACCACTTCCATATTATAACATTTAAAACCAAATGCATAGTAATACTACGGTCTTAAAACTTTCACCACTTTTCTAGGAACCCGTGACTTAAGCTAACAACTGTTGACAAGCATAAAAAGCCAAAATAAAACAAGTTGTGACCACAAGGTTGTTTTGGTCGTAGTTTCAAAATAAAGGAGATGGTGTTAAAGTTGCCAACATCTCGTTCATTGAGTCAGATATAAAACTATACCTCATTAGAACATTTACATACATACGTGATATTGCACTTGCATCAATACTTATAACTTATAGTTATATACTTAACGACGTTACAACTTGGAAACCATGAGTACGTCTTATTATAAAGTACTTGGCCTGAATGTCATGACCCAGTAAGACAACATTATTATCATCTTGGCTTGGGTTGTTCTGCAAGACAGTTTAACGTATAAATAAAGCTGTATATTTAAGGACCCCTGCCCCTAGCCTAACTTTTGATTGGTTGGAAGTCTTTAATCGCATTTTGCTACATGTGTTTAGGGCCACTTGGAGTACAATTGAAGCAATTGGAGGCTTTACCTCCACAGCTAATGAAGTTTGGGAGGTAAATCAGAAAATTTCTACGAGAACCCTAACTGCAAAACTAACGATAGTCTTAATCAATTCTTCCACGCTATGTTCTCAATTGACGGACTAAAACCTGTACGATTTACTGCGCAAATTGATTGCTGCCAACGGTTTAATCAACAATATTTAAGAACATAAGAAACCTTTTGTGGCTGTAGGCGAAGAGCTTTACGACACGGTGCAGCTTGATAATTTTTGAATAAACAACATTTTCGTACAGTAACCAGATACAATCGGGAGGACCTTTTTAACGCTAAAATAATATAATCCCATCGAGTTGCACTTTGTTGTTAAGCTCTTAACCTTATAAAACAAAAAATTGCATTAATATTAAATACCTTGCAAACTAACTGATTGTCACTATGTGTTTGTGTAAATAACCGTACACGTTATATGACCGGTAATCAAAAACAGAACATCAGAAACTGTTTTCAGATATCGTTGGTTTTGCTTTTTCACTGCCGTTAAAAAGAGGGGCAATTAAAACTAGTAATATTTAATGAATATTTAATGTGTCTGGTCACTATAGTATGTGGAGACTACGTCTGTTTAAGCAAAAAACCTAATATATCGTTTGGTTTTGTACACAAGTACTCTAAGATTCTCTTAAGATTCTAGACAATTGTTTTTTGGTTAGAGGAGTGTAACTTGGTAGTAGTTATGCGAGAAACAATCAATATTAATGTAAGACAATCTTCCTATACAGGGTGAGTTTTTAATGTCCCCAACCTTAACTTTTGAAAAAGGAAACACTTTTAAATAAGTTATGGGACATTTTATAGGATTCTGAAGTTTTTTTGACGTACTTTGCGTCACCCACCACCACCTAAAACCTGGGGGGAGGAGGCCTTCCCCAAAGTTTTAAATACAAATCCCACCTTTGTAGTCCCTCAAAAGAAAGTCAATTTTAGTACAAACGACGCAAAGAACAGTTCTTTATCTCTACTCCTTTTTGTAATAACTATGTAAAGGTTATAAAAATCAGATTTAAAAATCCACTTTCACACACAATTTTTGGAATAACAAATCACAACCCTAAAACATAATCCCTTAAGGTTTTTTGAAGACAAATTTGTCATACAACCTTTTTGTATGTGAAATGTAGCATTTGAAACCTGATTTTGTAATATTTAAATGGGCAAAAAATCAAAAATCGAGTTGAGCAAAACATTTTTCTTTGCGTCGTTTTTCATTTAAGTTGCCACAAGAAGGGGTTTGTATTTTGAAAACCTCCCCTTCCTCCAGATTTTGAGTGGGAGGCAGGTGACACAAAGTACGAGTTCGTCAAAACAAATTTCAGGATCCAATCAAAACATAACCTAAATAGTTTTAAAAAGGATTTTCTTTTTCAAAAGTTAAGGTGGGGTGGCATTTAAAACTCACCTTGTATATAACTCTCTGACAAACCTTGTTTTGATTATTGCCACGAGACCATTCATTAACGGACTGTCTTTTGTCGGATCACAATAGCTGTGATAATGATGAATAGCAAAGCGCTATCGTCGATCAAAGAATAAATTCCCATTTATGTGTGTGTTGGATCATTAAATATTTATCTCTACAAAGTACAAACAATTGTTGATCATTATTCAATGCCATTTCTGAGCAAAACCACCAACAGTTTGATATTCAAATTGTTTCAAAGGTAAATCCTTTGAATATGTCCTCGCAAGCTGCAGGCAACGACTTTTATATGTGCTTTCACAGAGAACAAAGCGAACTTGTGCATCCATGAAATTGTGTTTCCGAAGAGGATTCGTAGTGAGGAATTAACTTACACATATAAATCGCTTTGTTCCATCAAGTTATTTTATTTTATACAGTTATTATGAATAATATTATAAAAAATGGATAAATTAGACAGTCTTAAGCTATGATTCAAATGAAGTTGATTCTGTAAATTAATGGCAATATTTATTTATCCTTTTTTTGTTTATTTATTTATTTTTTGACATTTAGCTTTATTTACTTTATTTGTTTCTACTTATTTTTTTATATTAACACATATTGTAATGACCAACACGTTATATTGATGTTTTTATTGCAATACATTTTCTGATTCTGATGTTGATGGGTACGTGTTAAATTGTATAATAAGACTTTTCTGGTTAATAAAAACTGAGCCGTTTGGATTTTTCGAAAATACTAAAGGAAAGTTTTATCAAATTAAAATGGCTTGTAAGAATTGGGAACCATTCACCACAGCTTGATTCTCAAAGTTGTGCCCTGTGGTTTACCAGCCTTCATACTCTGGTATTGTATTAATGGATTACAAAACAAAAATTGTTATTTTGCCCGGGTTTTTGTCTTAGTATTCAATTATACGAGTATAACTACAAATCTACAGATCTCACATCCTTAGTATTTTGCTCATTATTTCAGTATTAATTTTTCAGTAACTACCCTTTATTTTGGCAAACATATTACACTATAATCTTTAGATTTATGTTGTGTCCTTCACTCTATTCATACAAAATGTTAATATACATAATTTTGTATAATAAAGTTTTCAATTATTATTCTTTTACTTAGTATTCGAGTGCTACCGAATAGAAAGTAAATCAAATAAGCTGTGATTGCATTTATCGTGTTAAACCCATTTTCAAACATTTAGATAGGTAGCACCATAGAATCAAGTTAATGATAGTATCTTTATTGTCCCCTAACTACCCAATTTAAAGCAACTTAACCATAAACCTTAGGTTATTCTTGACGGATCGTTTTATAACGGTTTATAACTGCTTACCTCTTGGCATCGGTTAACGCTTTAGAATTAAATGATGAGTGATGTAAGCTTTGGATGATCAAACAAAACAATTAATTGCAAACTGATTATATCAATACACATTGTTTAATTTATATGTCAAGCGTAAAAGGACATAATACTGTAATACTTGTTCATTTTATTGTTCTTTCAATTATATTTCTACTACTTCAATTATATTTATATCACTACACCAATCTAAACACGAGAAAAGGCATTTTTGAATTTTATTATTTGCATAGTTTTGCAGTTTTATTCCGTTAGTGAATAATATTGCTTTCTATGTACTTGGATGTAATTGGGTAATCACAATTTACCAGAAACGCTCTGCATGTGCATATTTCTAAAATACAAACCAAGCGTAAATAACTTCACAATAATACGAGGAAAACCAGCTACAGTCTGAACAATGATTTAAATCAACCTTTCAAATATTAAATTGTTTCATCCCTCGAAGTTTCCCCGACAGGACAGAATGTATGTGTTTAACATTGATTTAGATTCTAACGAAAATTCTTTGTTCTTTAAAGAAGGGGAGAACATTTTAAACTTTCAAACACTAAAATTAGCGTTTGGCGAGTCAAAGGGTGTAAACATATTTTGCAACGATATATTACACATATGATTAGTGTAGTGTATACTAGTAGTTTTACCTATCGTATGTATGTATAGTACGTGTTTTTATAAATTTTATTTCTTTAATACCACAATACAGACTTTCCGATTACATTGCTTTATTGAAAAACAAATTCAATAACAAAAAGTTAGTGAGTTCATGCGGTCTGCTGTCTTCATGCACAATCAACAATTTTTAGCTTTATAATTACAAGCAAGATACATGATTTTTACTAAATAAGAATAACATTGAAATAGAATGACATAAACAAGACTATGATTACATAACAATATAATAGTAACAATAACATAACAACATAATAATAACATGTATGACGTAACAATCAGACATCGTGTAACCAAAAGTTAGAAGTGCCTGAGTCCCAGCTGGATTGAGTGATATTAAAGGCTAACCTATACATATCAAATAACCTATTTTGATTATATAAACAACTTAAGGGTAATTGATCAAGATCCACTGTTTTACATTGCTTTGATGTTTGTTTATAAGTTTTGTTGAAAATATTTGTATTAACCTAAACACCTACGATGATCTAAGTCCATAGTGTTGGTTATTAAAAGTATTAAAGGGGTACTTTATTGTCTTTTGTTCTTTAATAATATTCAGTAGCCCTTGTAACAAACTTTTCAAATAAATAAAACCTTTTTATCTTTTAAGTTCACTCAAGTTTATTCATGTATACAGATACTTCATAACTGTCTTCCAATATTTGTTCATTTGGCAAACACGTTCGAAAGCTCATAGCTATACCCAAGGAATAGTAGCTATGAGCAAAATTCAGTTTTAAGTTTGTTTTATCGGACAAACTTTTTATTGGTTTTACTTATTTTGACGTGCAATTTTGCATACTTAATTTATTGTTCAATTTACGTGAAAACTCTCAATCCAAGTTCGAAAGTTGCTTTCTCAAATATCATAGCAGTTGTTTTTAAACTTTGCAAAAATAAGTTTGTAATAAACATGTTTTGTAATATCCACGATTTATGAGCTATATTACTGTTTTAAGTTGTTAAACGGCCGCTAAAGATTTATGTTATTGCATTATATTTATTATTATTCGTATTCCGATATTGACCAACACACGATATATCACAATATACCATTCGTCCAATAAAAGAAAAATATTAAAAGTATAATGGCGATCGCAATATTAAGGTCTTTTAAACTGAATAATTATTAGAATAAAGGAAAGAACGGACTTGTCCAGCCACTTCCGGAGAAAACTACTCTAGTTTCGGGTAGTTAAAACTCCACCCGTCTTCGAGGACTACACTAATCTAGGAACTACATTTAATTAATATCTTAACTTAAGAACTAACAGGACTATTCCAAAAATATTTGAAAATACCGCTACATCATAAAATTGATGGCACGCCAGTTAGTGCGTGCCCTCGTATGCGAGGTTCGTGGTCGAGTCTGGGTGAGATCCTTTCAATTAATAACTACCTACCACATCTCTGTGTTTTTCAGCTATTTGTTTTCAGCTATTTATTGTATGTTAAAGGCTAACATGTAGTTTTATCCCTATAACGTGTCTCCTTTTTACTTGTTCATATTTGTAATGTAGTTTGACAAGCCATAAATTTTTATGATGTAGCGGTATTTTCAAATATTGGTTGGAATAGTCTAGGTTAGTTCTTAAGTTAAGATATTAATTAAATGTAGTTCTAGATAAGTGTAGTCCTCTGAAGACGGGTGGAGTTTTTACTACCCGAAACGTTAGGAGTAGTTTTCTCCGGAAGTGAGATCCGTTCTCCTTTTACTTAATTGCTCTCCGCCACTATTATGAACTTTCAAACTAACATGAATAATTATAGTACGTCCGTGGTGGAATAATGTGTAGAATTAATTTTGTTCCGGAACAATACATTGAAAATTAATGTAAGTAGAGATTTTCAAACACCATGTATAAATGTAGATCTCCAGGTATAAATGATTGCTCAGTATTACAGATATCCTGTCAACACAAGCCTAAGTACTGATCGATACCGGAAAGGTGTACTCAACATAACATATGCAAATTGCCACGTCGAGCTGTAGTTGTTGGTAAATGGAACTCAACTTATCTGAATGCAGGGAAAATGAAATTTTAGTGCTTACGAAGTGCATTTTTGTGAGATTTATTTGAAGAGATGTCTTTTTAAATCGAGTAGGTATACTCGGTGAGTTAAACCGTGTAGAATACCAAACCGGTTGTATTTTCTTTGATATGTTTTGTTTTTGGGTACTTATTTTGTTTAATCGGCTAATAAATGTGCTAAACCATAATTATGTTCACGTTTTTCTACCAATTCCCAGTTCAGTAACAATATTAATACACTGCATAATATTTTGTGCAAGTTTTGCGTTCAGTACAAAACGACATAGCTTTGATCTGAATTACAATAAACGTCCAGTTTTACCATCAAACAATTAAAACGCTTTGGGCCTAATAATCTGATTTGGTTAGTTCCTGTTACACTTTAATAGCTTTGTTCAAAAGCAATGTAAGCGGTTTATTATTTTAAACGTCGGCTGTACATTTTAACTGTTATAATATATTGTATAAGCATTAAGGTTAACATTACCAAAAATATATCGGTGTGAATGCAGAACGTTGAAATATTTAGGCACACCCGATTGGAATTTGTTTAGATTGTAAATGTTTTAAAAATACATGTAGCCTTTTGGTAAGAAAATAATACCATTCCGTGCATATGCCTAAGGCAAGTCACGTTGTAACACAAGGTTGTCATCATTGTTAAAGCCTTATATTCCTGAGTATAATGTCGCAAACACGTCTCAACAGCATTGTTCTAACAAGAAAAATGTTTGTTAAAGTTAGGTGGAAAAATGTTTAGGACATACTTTTAAACACCCTAACACACTAAAATGAGATTTTAAATTATAGAAAATGTGTTAAAGGCCTAGTAACTACTGTTTGGAATTAATTTTAACATACGATGCTTCTCGGGGACGTTCTGTCAAGGGTGTTGAAAACCGTTGTAACAAAAAGATATGCCTTAAAGCACGACATTGTAAAGGGCCAATGGTATGGAAAAACCACGACTAAAAATAATAACTCCAACAAAAACATTCACTTTACAGTAATTACAAAGTACAAAATATGTATAAGGCGTACGGCGTACTGTGACAAGGAACCGTGATATAACAGCCCCTTATATCTCTAACCTGTTATCCTTTTAACTGTATTATAATCACAGTTTCAGTTGAATACAGTTTTAGGTACGGATAACAGGTACACTATAGCTTTTATTTGAAAGTCCCTGTATTAATGGTCAAGTCCCACTTGTTAAGTAGTAGACTTATTTCCCTTGTCTTTGTCAATCGCAGTACATAAGAATTCGTCAACACAAATTCGTGATTATAACTTTAAGGTTTAGCTAAAATTGAGTTAAATTTACTCCTTCACTTCTCAGTAAAGATAGGATGTGGGTAACGTAGGGTAATGTTTTGTACGCACAGCTGATACTGTACAACTAACGAGGCAAGCCAGACTGATCAATATTCATTACCTCGTATTCCGTGAAAACTGCTGCTCTTTCTTTCCTACAGACAGCTGTTCACTAACCGGTTTAATCAGTCAGCATTGTGCCTCTTTACTATATATTTATAGACTATACATTTTTATAACAATGTTTTTCAATGCCTTTAAAAGAAACTTTGGCGCTTGAGAGAAAGTGATTTACATTTTGACTTTGTTATTTTCTCATGCAACAATAACAGTTCATGAATGTCTGAAATGAAAATAAAACTGCTTTTAAGAGAACCTTTTCAAGGATATGAATTATTGAGATTTAGTTTAATATATTCCCACATTACCATTTCCAACTTTACTTTTGGCGTGATAGAATATTTACATTATGAAAGTTACTTTCATTCAGAGCGTTGTATACGTTGAAAGGGGAGTAGAAATCTTGTATTAATTTGTTTAGAGATATGACTAGACATTCACATAAGTTCAATACCTAGCCTCAAAGCCCCAATAAATGCACGTACGTGATCACGTGTAATGTTTCATACAAACGTCGTAGCGACATTACCTTGAAATTAATTTTTATAGAGCAAGTCTTTAAAAGTAGAACTTAAATAAATCATTGCACCAGACATGCACGTCTTCTTTAGTCTTCAATTGTTCTGTTTGGCAACGAACAAAAACCCGCAGAACATTATACATTTTGTCTTATGTCATGTTTGGACACAAAAGTTTACACCCAGGAGATATGTGCCACGAATGGACCCTTTACTATGAAACTAAGGAACATTCATTATTAGGAGAGAAAACCACAATTGAATTTAGAATAATCTCTAGTTTCCATAAATGGGCTTTCATTGAAATATAAGTTTATGACACAAATGCTTTCAAAACATAAATATCACCTATTGCGTTTATTGTCCCAGTTTCAGACATAAGGTACGACATATCGAGTGGAAACATCGACAACGCCTTCATAGTCGACCACGACACGGGGGACATTCGTGTCGAGAACGCCTTGGACTATGAAACAAGACAAAAGGTCAGTAATGATAATCAACCGATGTTTATCAGTATTTACGTACATTCCAACCAAACTTCAAACAAATTTGTTGTTTACGATGGTACAATTACTATCTGAGTTTTATTACTATTACGGACGTTTTCCGTAGTTTTTGAGTATACAAAATCAAAGAAAATTTCTGGATCTGAAATCTGATCACTGTCTTCAGGTGAAAAGTGTTTTTACTTTTTTTAAGTTGGGTTTCGTTTTACCTGAACACGGGGTTGGATTCCAGATCCTGTAACGTCGTGTACTTTTTGTTCACTCAAAATTATGTAAAACGTCCGTAACTATTTCAAACTCAGAGATTTAATTACACAAGGTCCTTATCAAAGTAAATTATAATTTGTACAATACAAGTAGTTTCAAGTTATTAAGATTACTAAAAGCAAAACATGTATGGATAAAATACTGGTTTTCTAGCACATCTAGTTAAATATGTATTTATCTTCTTGAAAATTAAATGCTGAAATAATAAACATAACTAGTTACATAATATATTTTCGAAATACCCTTCCTTGTCCTTTCATGGGATTGAATACTAAGCTCAAAGTGCAGTGCTATGTTCCATTAGCTAAGACTTTCAGTTTGGTATAAAGCTTATTCCGTGCTTAATGGAACATGGTTTGCAACTATCCCATCATTTTGCATTATATTCACTTTTGCCTTTTAAATAAGGAACGTTAAGATTTTACTAGCTCTTGAAATGAAATGAAAAGCGTCTTTATTGGTGGCGAAGTTAGGACTTTAAAGTCCTCTCTTCCACTTAACCACAGTACAAAATATTACGATTTCATAATTATATACAAACAATTCAAAATATATACAAACAATATAAATATAATCGTACAATATGAATATATACAATACTATACTAAGAACTCAAATTAAAACTACAAAACTTACGTACAATAGAATATTTAATTACTTGAATCGTGTTAAAGAAAAAAACATATCTACATAATGTATAAAAATGTTGTTTAACATGAAAAAAAATAAAACTTTAAAGATAAGAAATTAAAATCTTTGAATGCTAACTCTTTTAACTCGCTCATTCAGACCAAAGGTTGGCCCCGACCACGCGCCGCCACACCAGCCATCACCGCCCCTGAGACTCCTGCAAGAGCCAAGTCCTGACCTCCGCCCCAAAGCGAGCTCGCTCCTCAATAATCTTGATACTGTCAGGAAGATTGTTCCACAATCTGCAAGCCGTAATGATAAATGACTTGCCAAAAGTGGTAGTTCTGTGCAGAGGAATGGACAATAATAGATAACCTCTTCTAGTGTTATAAAAACTGTGCTGGGACATAAAGAAAAATGTTCTGATAGATAGGAAGGGGATTGAAGTTTGATGAGATTATGTAACAAGTACAGAATGTGTAACTTGCGAAGTTCCTTAAGTTTTAAAAGGGAAGGTTGCTCTTAATACATATTTTATAAGATCCGAATATTTATTTTGTCAATTAAACCACCCTCTTTTTAATGACAAAACTAACTTCGTTTTGTAAAGTCAAAGCGGAACTAAATGTAAATCACTAAAAAACATGAGTTAGAAAAACCTTTTACTCGAACATTAAATGGCACAGTCATGGGAAAGCCAGCAAGAAACATGAATCGAAACTTGTTTAAGGAGTATGTGAGCACAGCCGTGAATATTTAATGGTTCCATTTCTCATTAGACTCAATGTAGCTGAAGCAATGTTAGCTTTGATACACTGTAGACTTACAGTTCGTAACAAGGCTTGACATTTCTCCCTTGTATGTTTAAATGTTAGCTGACTCAGCCTAACGGTATACATGTGATAGCCTTAGACTTTATCTTGAGGTTCCAAATGACTTACACTATAATTTAAGGATAGACAAAAATAAAGGAACAAGGGAATCTAGTAAATATCTTTTATAAACATGTTTTCAGCCAGAGGTAGGTTAGGAACAAACAGTAAATAAATAATGATTAAAGTAAACAATTTGTAATATATTTAGTTAATATATGTCGTTATTTACATAATCATCTTCTTCGCAAGTTCCATTTTAAACTAGTTTTTCGAGCCACTCTTAATTTACCAAAATTAAAGTTGCAAAACCTATTTCACTGAAATACTATAATTTCTTCAAATTCAAGTACCAATTGAATATAAATACAGAATATTCAAAATCTTACACCAAACGACTTGTCGACGACTAAATTTGTCGAACGATTCATTAGCTATATCAAAACAACCCATAAACGAAGAAGTTGTTTGATCATAAACATATACAGTATTACCATTCCTTACATACAAGTTAGAAACAATGACACAGGTTTCAGCCTTCATTATATCTTTTACAACAAAACACAAACCTAAATCATATTAAGTCATTATTTGCTATAAGTTTAGTAAAACGCGAATATACTTTAGGCTATAGCGTCTAGCGTCTAGCGTTTAGTGGACAGCGTCTAGCGTCCCCCTATACATTTCCCTGGCACGGTTGTAAGAATTATATTGTTCCGATAAACAATTTTTTGCATCAAATACATTGTTGGGTAAAGCAACACAAATTACTTAAAAGTTAAAATTAAAAGCAATAAGACACAAGTTCTAGTTCTTGAAAGTTATGTTTAAGATATGTCCATACAAGAAAACCATTTTTAGAATCGTATTTTGTGGATTATACAAGTTTCTAAATAGTAATATATTTATTCTGTATACGAATATTACTAGGAAAGATTTAATACAAAACAATTTAAAGTTATTTTAGTTACCGTATGTTACTACAATATGTCCATAGAAGAGGTTCATAGTATTTCCTTATATTTAAGAATAACTACCCTACATAATTTGATACATTTTCTTTTAATGTTTTAAAAACTTGTAATATGTATTCCTACACCCAAAAGATATATTTTTACATAGACGTGTTTTCTAATCTTGTTACTTGCCTGGGTTAAGGTACTTTATCTTAACCTTTTCTAAAATAATATAACGTGGATAAAATAGGGGTTGGAAAAAGAGAAGAGCGTATATTGCTTTGTCTCAAGACACATTAATCACTTATCGTTTATACGAAGACAAAACGGTGTTTCACCTTCAAAAGTTCCGACTCTTAGCTTCTTAATAAAAAGTCTGAAGAGTTAAAAATACCTAGAACGTATTGTTTTTACACCAAAACCTTATACATTATACTGCCTAATAAATACTGATATTGTACATCAGTACTGTTTCACCTCTTTATTTTTCAACCATAGCTTTACCCGAAATAAAAGTGCACAATATTGTACAGTTTTTTGTTTGAAAGTTGAAAGTGAATTTGCAACCAGTTTTTCTCCATCTTTCTATCTATAAATCGAGAAATTAAAGCTTGCTTTCTCAGTTTAACTTGGTGTAAAACAGTAAATAAATAATATAAAATCCGTGGCGGATTGGTATCGCACGCGACACCACAGCTCATCACTCCGGTGGCGCGGGTTCGATCCCCGCAGTCACCACTTACAATTTGTAATTTGACTAATACGGTGATGCTAGGTAAAGGTCGAGGTTGAGTTGTAGAGAGGACTTTGTAGTCCTAACTTCGCCTTGTTAAACAAGACAAACTTTACCTTTAACTTTATTTAAAAATCATAAACACTATGTAAGTTGTTTCTCTGTACTGAATTTGAAACTATTACGTATTTTTCCATTGCTTCCTGTTGACAGTACGAACTCGTTTATTCGGCAACTGTTAAAGACTCGACAGGGTTTGCGAGTATTGTGATAAATGTTAGAGATGTCAATGACAACGCTCCAGCCTTCGAAAAGACGCTCTACACGGCCGAAGTGACGGAAGAAGATGACAGGAACTTGCCAAAGAAAATCCTCCAGGTAAATACCAACGTTGTTTTCTTTTCAACGTGGTTTGTTTAAAATAAGACTCTAGCCAAGGGTACCAAAGTATGGAACCTTAAAATTTTCGATCACAACTGCTGTAGAACTATTTTTTTTTGTTATGAAACAATTTCACCAAACTATTTTGATAGTTACAATGGGCCTTTACTTATAGCTTAAACTGTTGGGCCCCTAAGTGTTTGACGCTAACACGTGCTTTGTGTGATTATATTTCACTTGTCTGTTGAGATGGAAAATACCACGTTACGTTAAGAAAAGCAAGACCCTTACAGTTTAGGGCTTTTGTTCAGGTTTGGCTTACCGTAATAGTCGAAAACATATTAATAACCTTTATGGTTAAATTATACCACAGTTTGGTGTTCTGAAGTTGTTGCTTCGAAAAATATTTCATGAGCCTTTTATTTAGCTAAATTGACTATTTTACAACCGTTTAGAGGAACCAGGATACATTACAGTAATGTTAGTATAAGGAGTTATGTGTGTATGCAGGAAACATTATAAAAAACAATGAAATTCGGTATTGTGTAGTAGCTGTAAACATTACATACATATTTTTACTGACAACTATAGCAACATTTAACATGCGCATTAACAATCATTTGAAGCGAGATGTTAGGGGGAATACCGTCAGGTCCATGGTTATAAAGGATGTAAATCTGAGACTAAATGTCTATAACATATCGCAGGCCACAACTCATAATACCCATGTTCTGCTTTGTCGTAGTTAGTGAGATACATATTCCTTTCAATCTTTCATTCGGTATACAAAGTGAGATTTAAATGTCCCCCCCTAAACTTTTGAAAAAGGAAATATTTGTTGAAACCCTTTGGGGAATATTTTTATAGGATTCTGAAGTTTGTTTGCCTTACTTTTTTAATCCCACATCATCCCACACCCAAAATCTGGGGCATATTTAAACAGATATTACAAAACAAGAGTTGTGATAAACATTTGTCTTTGCGTCGTTGAATTTATGTTGAAATTCCCATTCTTTTGAAGTGCCCCATTGGGGTTGTATATGAACATTTTGGGGTGGGTGACGCAAAGTACGTCAACAAATCTTCAGAATCCTATAATAACATTCCCCAAAGCGTTTTTATAAATAGGCTATGTCCTTTTTCGTAAGTTAAGGGGGATTTAAAACTCACGCTGTATACCTGATATGTGAGAAGTTCAAGATAATGACTAAGATAGTAACTTTATTTAGATTTTACGATTGCTTTATTTATTGTTTTGCAGGTAGCGGCCACAGATGCGGACAGGTTCCAACCCCTAGACATCGTATACTTTCTCGCAGGTCAAGGGATAGATTCCAGTGACCCGGCAACGGGCAACTTTGCTATAGACAAACACTCGGGAGAAATATTCATCCTTAAGGTAAATAGAAGGAAGATAAAATGCACTTAACTAAGATTAACTCATCACGAAAAAGTTAATCGAGGATTAACTATTAATGACCATTGTAATTTGAAAATTAACAAGACTTTTCTACTAACGCTATTTTTTGTCAGGGATAGGTTCAGGCACTCCCAGTCGTGTATCTTAAATCTACTACTTAATTTTCAGATTATGCAATTTAACTGCATAGTTAAACTAAACTTATAATTAAAATACATAATACGGAAATATGTTATAGATATGTATTTGTAGCACATGACTGGGATATCTGACGGCCGAGAATATGTAAGGCTACGTGGGAGTGGAACAATACGAGTCAAGAGTTGTGTGGATGAAACAGAAACGTATGATTGAAGAGATTTCGATGTGAGAGTGAAAGCCAAATAGTATTTGTTTTACAATAAGATCGCCATGCATGTGTTGTAAACATAATTAAGAATAAACTAGGTCGACACGCAGCTGAGCGCTAAAGCACCGCTCGCATGAGTCAAGCAAATTTCCTTATTACCTTCGTCCTCAGATTTGCATTCTTTATTACGAGTATTACGAGGCTGTTCCTTCAACTCATAGCCTCCGTCCCAGACTTGTGTGTGTGTATAACTTTACGTTATAATACGTATCATAAATGGACAATTTGGTTCAAATGTCATTAAAATTGGACTATTTATAACGCTGATAGAGCAAAAATGTCCTTTTTGATCTCCATTTTGAAACTTATTTATGGATTTTCATAATTTTTGGTGTATTTATAGATAATGTTTAAGTAGACATGTTTTCAAATTTGATCAAAATCTAATACAATTAACTTATTTTAGATCATTCAAACCACATGTTTCGCCTCAAAGTCCGATTTTGCTAGCTAACGAACTTGACCGAAACTTTTATAAAAGGAGCACATTTGTTTTAACTTTCAAGAAACAACATCGGACATGAAATGTGACCTATAGAAAGTACACTCATATGTACGTATACAGTTTTGAAAAATTTTTCAAAACGTGTTCTGATGGTCGGATCGGTGCATAATTCATGGACACAGGTCTAGAGTTTACCAAGAGGACGGCATGAATATCTCTTTTTTCCAAAGGAAACCAACTAAAAACACATTTATTTATGACGTAAATGTAACGTGTTGGCAGGCCCTGGACCGAGACCCTCCTCTAGGCCGCGCTCAGCGCAGATTCACAGTGTTCGCGCAGGACGAGGGAGGGAAGGGACTTGTGGGGTTCGCAGATGTCCAAGTCAACCTCAAGGACATCAACGATAACGCGCCGCAGTTCCCCCAGACTGAGTATGTGGGTAATGTCACTGAGAACGGACCTAAAGGTGAGTCTAAACAACCATTAACACGTACTTTTAGTTAAATCTGTAAACATTCCATTTTATTTTATATAAAACTAATTTATGTAACAAGTGGTATGACCTTGTTTTGAACTCTTATATTTTCTTGTGAAAGGTTGTTCACAGAGGCGTAGCTAAATAATAAATAGCTAAAATAGTCCTACGTTATTAACTTAGCTACTTTGTAACCTAAGTAGAAATAAATTAGTATTAAGTTTAGATTGAACAACACCCAATGCTCGTCAACGTAAAACGATATATTCTAATATAATTATTACACAACTGTAGCTTATAACTACATAAAAGTCAAATTTCCGTACACTTCTTACTGGACATTTAAAATTAAACATTTAATTAACCGTGAACACTTCAAAGGTTAATTCTATTATTGTCTAGCTGTTACGTAATAAGAGCAAAACGCTGCTGCTTTAAAATATGGCTTGCACAACATAGCACCTATAAAGAAAGTAATCAAATTACTATTATCAAATTAACACCAAAAGGCGGAATCTGAAAATTCAAGTGTAAAGAAATGTATTGGCAAGATTCTACAAAACAAGTGAAACCCCAATAACGGTCCATATTCTAATCACATTGTACTAAGAACATGATTTTTATTGAAAATAACGTCCTCTCCTTTTACAAAGGGTGGAACATAGTATTATACTAAAACAGATAAATACTTGCTGTGACCTTGATACTTTACCTCTAATCATGACTAATGTACATGTAGTACAATTTTTCCCACAAAACAAGCTACCCTTATTAAACTACCGCATCAACAAATATATTAAAATATCACCCAAAATGTATAAAACACTTACGAGTATCACGTTGTATGTTTCAATCTTGTATTTCTCCAGTTTCCTGTTTTCGTCAGGTATTTTGGTGCTAACCTTGGCTGCAGAAGACAACGACGATCCGTTAGAAAACGGAAACGCGAGGATAAAGTACTCAATTGAGAAGAACGCTATAGAGGAAGGAAGCGAGCTGCCAGTGTTTGAAATCAACTCAATTACCGGAGAAATAAGAACTCTGAAGTGTTGTTTCGATAGGGAAAGAACTTCAGAATATTCTATTCAAGTTGTTGCTACGGACGGAGCTGGCTTGAGGGGTAAGTGGATATGACCTCACTGTGAAACTAATTGTTAAACATGTATTTGTAGTTTTAAAAATTAAATTTTGGTATTTTTAGTCAAATATAAACTGATATATAAACGTGATGATTAAGTATTATAATATTTAAGATTTTAACGTACTAGGTGTTTATTTTAAGGTACAAAAGCAAACCTTTATCCAACCTAATAAAACTATATAATAGTGAAAATAAATGAAATTAGTATTAAAATGTCTAGTACTTGGATATCTAATCAGTAATAAATTAACTAAAATGCTAAAAATACAGTCAAAAACTTGAATTAGTTGGAGTTTTATCAGTAAAAAAGCTTTTATGACTTCAGCATACAACGAATAAAGCACACACTTTAATAAAATTTAATACTTTTAATTATTGGAGATGTTCAAAGTAATACTAACTACATACTAACTAATACTAACTATACATAACTATTTAAGATGCCGACCACTCTCATGGGTATGGGCAAATATGTGGTGAATGATGAGTGTGGTGAGTGGTAGTAATGAGTTATGAGGTGTAGTTTTGTTACAAACTAAGGCCGACTCTTCCTAAGAATGGGTCATTAATTAATATCCCAATGGCCAATAGAAATACAAGGACCAACGCCTTATTGTGACTTCTGAACCACGCAGGTGATGGTCTGATATGTCTAAACGATGGGGGGATTTGATGCGGGTATCATCAGATGATCACTGAGACTATCTGAGCCGTTTTAGACCTAAATAAACCTCAAAACCTGACCTCCATAAAGCTGGATTACAGGACCACGCCACGAGTCCCAGTCATGTATATTTATGATATTTTACTGATATTTATGTAAAAAAAGGCCTGTCTTTTGTTCTCTAGTTAATTAGTATACCATAACATTGAATTTGTGTGCGGACTTGGAGTAAAAGCATTGCCTATGAAAAGCATCTTCCATTAAAACTTCTTTTATATTGGTTTTTTATATTTCAAATTATTTTTCTTTATTTGTACATAAATAAAAAAGTTGTATTGTTATACGTAAACTAACCAAAATATGATTTTAAAACAAATACATTACTCTTTAAATTAATTTTTTAACGTCTAACTTGTCAGTTAACGGATAAACATAGTGTAACCACTGAGTGAGTTATAATGGAGTTGCGTTGGTGAGCTTGAGGTTCTATGAATCATTTATTTGTTGGTTTGGAACCAACATTCGGCTCATTACAGCTGCTTCCGTACATCTGGATTTGTATAATTGGTTGTGGTTTAGCAGAATACTAAACCTAGGAGGCTTCCATTGGTTTGAAATACAAAACACATTTTATGAATTTCCACTATGTAGAAAACATGATCAAATGATAATTGAAATAAGAAAGCATTAACAATAGGTACTGAAAGAAGTTTAAATTATTCTGCACAGTCACGTCAAATTGGGAATTATGATACGGCTAATCAAATAACTTTTGCAACTTTTCCGTGTATCAATAGCACGTAAGAATAATTTTGACTCTTGTATTTTCAGTAGTTTAGAAGTTTCTAACAAATGTCATGCATCAATAACTATCGAATTGATCGAGTTGACTGTACGTACTCATGATCCACGACGGCTCTGGGGTAACACTGTACTTTCATTATGTTTAATTTGATTATATGAATGTAAATCAACGTATTTACTTCAATACACTCATTACACTAAAGTTATTTGCTTACATCTGCCTATACGCAAGCAATCAAGAAGCATGGTAATAGGTTTACAGTCTAAGTCAAATAAGAAGTAATTAATGACTATTTACTCCAACCAAACACATTTCTCCCATTCGAATCCATACACAAGTTATTAGAATTAGGCCCAAATGAAAGGTTTCGCAGTTTTACATAATCGATTATTATACTGTATATGTGTGATATTTCCTCGTATAAAACAATCAAAGAATGGACCCTGAGGCCTAATGTGCCAAAGACAAAGCAGTAGAAGCGATGGTCAAACGGTTCAGCGATTATCAATGGGTCAAATAATTATTTAGGTTATGCGTTTGATTCCAATCTAGTGGCCCTTGTCTTTGACCCTTGTGATGATATCGTATTTTTTTAGCTTTGTAGTTTAAGTTTTGGTTCGATGGTCTAAAAATGTTTAATTCGTGAGAGTTTACCTGAACTTTAAGATAAATTAACTCTAATTTATCTTAAATATTTGTTTCTAGGGACAGGCACAGTGACCATCCATGTACTGGACATAAATGACTCGGTACCCGTTTTCACCAAGGAAGAGTGGAGGACAGAGGTAATTGTAATTTCGTTATTCACTCACAAATGATTTTAAATAAAGCCTTTTTCAACGGTTTTTCTAAGTGAATTGCTACAGAAACGTATACAAATATTGATAAAATTAGTTCTATTTGCCTTTTTAATAGTTAATTTTAACTCAAAATGTTAAGTGTAAACGGGTTTTTAAACTTTGAATTTTTGAGAAAGGCATACAATATTCAATTAAACTATGAGCGCAGTATTTCCCTGCCAGGAAGACTGACTAAAGTATTTAGGAAGGAAAGGCTCGACTCGTTGACTGCACATTCAACTTTAATTACATGTTATAATCATAATTCACGTAGGCGTACATTAAGGCTTTATTCTGTACTAACATGAAACTGAAGGTAGTGCAAACCAGGAAAATATTTTGACTAAATTAATGTAATATACTTCATTACGTAATGTAATAATATGTCATATCGTACTCTTCAATACAGGTTCCGGAGACAGTTGGTGATGTCATTCCTGCTTCTCCAATACTCACAGTAGCTGCCAGGGACGCTGATGAGAACAACCGCTTCATATACAGTGTAATATGACCAACTTCATGTTTAAACGTTTTTTGAACGTTCATTAGATAGTTAAAACACTAAACTTGCCCTTAAATATTGTAGTAAATAATGTTTCCCTTTTAAACCTTTCGTTTGCTACAACTAGTGATCACTACCCATTTTTTATTAAATGACTAAATACTACGTGATGCGTTTTCTAAAGAATGAGTTGCGAATGAGTAGATATATTCGGAAATTGGAGGATGTTTCACAAATTGTAGTACGAGTCGAAAATAAGCTCCTCGTGATGAGCGAAAGATAACGTAATCAAATTTGTTTAAGTAACATATTTTGGCCTTATTTATTTTCCTTATATTACGGTAAGCTACATGTGTTTGAGAGACACTGCTGTTTATAATTTAAACGAAATTTTTTCCTCAAAATATTATAAAATTAATAGTTTTAACATTGGGTTTTGGGAATATTCTAGAGACTTAGTTTATACTTTAGATGTTCTACCCTTTCTAGGTTTGTGCACTCATTAGTTTTTTTTTTTGACAAATACAATTTTGTTCAATGCCAAAATGTTACGTACAAAATACTTAGCAAGTATATATCTTGAGACAACTTTATATGCTATATATTCAAGAAAAGCATCCATCAAAGACAGGGATGAAACTGTTCAATGAACCCTTTAAAAACATGAAAACATTTTCGCGGAAAGTTTTAACTTTCTAAAGAGGAAATTAAGAGATTATTTGATGCGTAGCTTAAATATTTCTGTTGGGGATTTTTTGGGGCACAATTTAAATAATGATAAATGTATTTTATAAATTATAATTCACACCCAAGGTTACGTTTTGAAAACTAGTGATTAACTGTGCCTCAGTTTAAATACTTACTTGTACTTGTTATTTTGTCTAACTTTTCCAACAGAAATATTTTCCTACAGGGCAAATAAATATATCTAATTATCTGAACAATTTATACTTCATTATTTAGTTTGGTTCAGAGTTTACAAAACTAAGAAGATCAAGAGACTAAAAGGCATTTCAATACGAGGAAGTTAGATTTAGAAGAAGGTTTTCGTTAGGGGAAGTTAAAACGAAGAAACCCAGCCGTGTAAGCTGAGAGTGAATTGGAGAAGTAAGGGGAAGTGGTTTAAACTGATTGTAGGCTTAAGCTTAGTTAACTTTTTGACTTGTCTTTACTTCATCTTGTTTGAAAGCTGCTCTTCTTTTACATTGTTGAAGTTGAGTTTGTTTGTCTCATGATAGTGAGTAAAAATTGTTGTTTCCACTTTATTTCATTTCATTTGTTTCATCTACTTGCCAGGCTTAGTAAGGTCCGAATAAATGCAAAATGTACAAAATAATAGTTGTTGATTATTTTAAAGTGATTTTTCTTACGATCTCTATTGCGTTTGGCCTCTAAGGATTTGTCAATATTTTTAAAAGACAATTTAAATACATCTAGAAATAAAACTTGTATTCAAAATAATAAGGCAACAATATCAAACCAGCTTAACAAGTCAACATTCTTCTTACATCCCAAGTATTCTGTTCTTTGTCGTTCACCTTTCACATCTTCACGAAGTTGCTCAAAACCACAACTCAAAGGCAAACAAAACATTGTGAAGAAGAAACGTTCAAACACTCGTTATAATACTGAGACGAGAGTGGGTTATCGGAAAAAGTCAAACAGTAGAAACAAAGTGAGTTCCGGTGTTCAGAAAACATCACCTACACAAGTATTCTGAGTAAATATTTTCTTTTGATTAGTAATAGGCATATTATTTTAAAGGATTTGGTGACGTTGTATCATTTCTTCGTTGTAACTTCAGATACCTCTTTTAGTTTTATTTAGGACCCTATTATTTCTCTTCAACCTTTTCACAAATATAAATAATTATAAACATAAAACTGGGCAACAACTAAGAAAATTTACCAACAATCTTCTTTTTAAAAGTTATACAATAAAAAATACAAAACACAATTTTATAAAAAAGCATTTTAAAACCTGCACTCTTGGCACTCCGTATTTAATAAAAAAAAAATATATATTTTCAATAATAACTAAAGCTTCTACAAAAAAACGGAAGCGCTTTATCAGGCAAAACCAAAACGTTAAGACCTGCTATAATGCTACAGTACTTAATCTTTAGATTCGTAATTTATTTCTTCTCTTAAAAATTATCTTCTTTGTGTAGAGAAAATACGAGTATAATTGTGTTGTTAAAAATTAACCGTTTCTACTTAAATCTCCACCATAAACTACCGGCAGACCATGCGTAAGAGTTTCAAAGTTTTGATGACCGTCCAGAATGGTGCTTGGGCAAAGGTGGATAACAAACCCAACCATGTCCAAGGAAACAATTGGATCTTTTTAATGCAACAGCTGTAAAACAAGTGTTGATTTAGAATGGACTTTACTAGTTAATCACTAGTCGTAGTTTTGGCTTAGAATCCACAATACATGAGACAGCGGTTATTTAAAATCTATGTGGAAATTAGCAAAGAAGTTTAAGGCACATGTTTAAGGAGAAACTATTTGAAACCGGAATGATTTGGATTGGTTATAATCAACTATTTGATACGCTCTCTCGATTGGTGAGTTGCGTCACGAGAAAGGCATCGAGTACGGTTAGCAAAATGTATGAAAGGCGATGAAAACTACCATAAACAAACAAAATCTCGTCAAATATGTAACGTTCAAACACTAGCTGTGACACGAAGACGAGATCAGTTTATCGGGAAAAGTCAAACAGAGGAGACAAAGTGAGTTTTCTTGTTCAGACAAACATCACAAAATATGAGGAGAGTTCCGGTGTCTCACTTTACAAAACTTTGCTTTGAGAATATTCTGTAGAAGCTGGTGGTTTAGTTTTTGTTTACTGTATTTATGGATTTAAAACATACGCTTTAGAAATATGTTACGTATCATGACAGGAAATAATAATATTTTCGATGAATACCCATTTATTTACCACTCTAAACTTTAAATTAGCCTTTTGAGGTTTCTTATGGATTTCTTTTTTCGTAATGGAATATAATAAATAAGACAGCTAATTTGTATTCTTACTTTCGTAAACTTAAATAAATGGCGTTGTAACGACCATCCTAGCATATTATTTAGGAATGTGTACACAAAAGACTATTTTATTATCAGTAATATTACTTTTTCCAAAATATATTTGACTTCTAACTGCAAGATTCATTCTTTTGTCCAACATCTCGTTGTTAGTTTTCTAATCTAAAAAAAATGTGTTTTGCTCCCTAGGTAGTACCGAAAAGTGGATACAGGGCGGATAGATTTGCAATGGTGGCTAACCTGGACAACACAGGCTCCTTGATTGTAACCCAGCCCTTAGACTACGAGAACCCACTTCAAAGAAACGGATTCCGCTTTCAAATACAAGTCATTGATCAAGTAAGGGGTCATAAATTAAATTGTTTGTATTGAAAGGGTTATTCATTTTATGATAAACTCGTTAAACACTCAGAAAACAGGATGCACTGCTTTGAGAAAAGAAAAACAAGTAATCCTCCGTATCTCAAAATAAATATCATAAACAACATTTTGTGTCCTACTTTGAAATTTTTTAGTAACTGTTTTAGTGCATATTAATGTTTGTTTTACGAGGATATTTAACCGTAAAAGGTGATGCAATCAATTATCTGAGTTAGAAAAGAGCTCTGCTTGCACAAAGACAGCACTCCACTTAGCGTTATAAGAAAAACGTATTAGCTGAGCACACTCTTTGTCGAACCAATCAGCTTACTTACAATTTCAACATCCATTTATGTGTTCCCGAAAATACAAAATATTTAAGTGGTGTTATAACTAAACACTAATTTCTTTGACGGCGTTTTAAGTCTTAAACTAGTTAGAGTGTTAAGGAATTTTTTTATCAGCTATTAAAGTGCACTAGAAGTAAAACATTACGAGTATAATGTTGTGCATCTTGTTTTGTACAAAAGTCCTAAAAGCTACTAAAATTCTAAACAGACCGGCGGTTTAGCAAAAATAGCATCTAAAACGAAAGGCAGAAAAAGCCAAGTTTTAATTAAAGTACGCTTTAAATTTCTTGAAATGAGTAAATTCCTTCACCAATTTCGTTCTACTATTAAATGCTATATAATCATAGGTGTTAGTTGTAGCTCACAGGCAATCCGTATTAAAATATAATTCTTGAACTTCAAAGATTAGTTTAAAATAGAAGCTAAACAAATTTTGATTCTAACTATTTCAAAACAAAGTGTATTGCCAACTGTCCGATGCACAGCGAAGTAAGTTCACAATTCAAATTAAATGTAATCGTTTTGTCAGGAGCAGATTTTCGATTTGATAATTGAATAATAAAACGAATACTTTGGATATCATTGTCTTGTACCGTAATAGACGATGCATGTGACAATGTAACATGCAATAAAATATCTATTAATTTAATACTTTAATTATTTTCTTTAAAATAATAACGCTTCAAAAGATAAATAATATCACGGTTGTTGCAGGACGACAATAACCTACTCCAACAGACACACACAGCGTTCTCTTGGGTGACAGTGAAGCTGATAGACGTCAACGACAACATCCCTCAGTTCGAGAGTCTTCACCCCTAGTTACAGTGTACGAGGATATTCCACTCGGTAGAGATACAAGTTCTTCGGGCCAGGGACGCAGATCAAGGTGGGCTAAGTGCTGTCAGGTACAGCATTGACCGCAGATCTGACCGCAAGAGACAGTTCCATATCAGTCAAGAGGAAACTTACCGTGCATAGACCTTTGGATCGGGAGACCAACTCAAGGCATCTGGTGAGTTTGAGGGATATGCAATAATGCTTTACTAATCAAGTAGTAATGGGGTAATCAAGTTACTATGATAATTGTACCATTGCTAAAGAGTCGGGTTTCAAACAGCGATAGTGTGAAGAATGTGCCAGTTGTTGTTTTACCAAGGGGTGCATAAATACGTAAAACTTAACGTATTATAACTATCTTTGCACTGTTTGGTCAAAAGGTTATATTGGCATTTCAACCTACTAAAAGTTCTTTTCTTTAGGCCTTAAAACGAATAATATAATCTCATTATATTTGAAATTATATTTCATTATAATATTTGAGGTATTGTGAGATGGACTTGAACCTATCATTTTATACCCACAACTGTAAATTAGGGTTTGCAGAAGTGTGGGGGGGATGGGTGTTTTTTAACTATCTTATCGTACTCTCAGCGTAGTACGAAACAACTTTCAGAACAGAAATTCCCTCGTCAAAACTTGAAATTGAAAACTACTGTTTGTACGTTGGGTACAAACGTAAAGAAATCGTTTAAGTCTGACGGTAATCCTACCTGCAAGTTTAGCTGTGTTGAACCTAACGACCATTGACTTATATTCTAAAGTAAACATATGAGCTAGTGATTGTACGTAAAGAACAAACGTATTGACACGCTTTACCATTTCAGATCAATGTTCTTGCCATAGATGATGGATATCCGCCACAGACTGGAACTGTAACGGTAACAATCAACGTAGAAGATGTGAATGATAACGCTCCAAGTTTTAAAGAAGATTACAGACCTGTTGTTATGGAGAATGGAAAACCTCACGAAGTACTGAAGATCTTTGCACAAGATCCTGATGATACGGTGAAAGGAAATGGGCCTCCATTCACGTTCTTTATGGACTCCAATGCAGACAACATAACCAAGTCTTCTTTTAGAGTTGTTCAAGAAGAGGAAGGTACGTGTATACATGTATATGGCGCATTGTTTCATAATCCAGTAATCGAACTTCACAGGAGACTTTGAACGTGTAAACCTAAATGTGTTTAATCCGAAAGGTTCATGACATACGGTGAAACATGTGAGTAAATTGGGAATTTTGGGTACTGACTTTTTATAGACCTATTTCATTGCTTTTGATGACAATGTTGAATGCAAAAGTTTTGAATAAATAGTATAGGATGGAACAGAGTATTTATTTATAGGCTCAAAACTGCTGACCTAGTTACAAACAAATCTAAGTCGAAAATAAATACATGCAAATTGTCTAATGTTAATTTAAAGTTTCGTCCATAAGATAACTACCTAATAAAACTACCTGAATAAAAATATATTAGTTTAGATTTGGAAACTCGTTTTCTTAGATCCAGCCCATATAAGATAAACTGAACCCAACGTTTCAGGTAAAGAAAGTTACCTACTAGGTTCTATTGATACTATCGTAATTTACGTTCTCTGCAGGTGAAGAAGATGTTGCAAAAGTAGTCTCCATGGTATCGTTCGATAGAGAAAAGCAGAAAGAATACCTGATCCCAATCGTAATATGTGATTCTGGACAGCCCGTTCGAAGCAGTACAAACACACTAACAGTAATAATCGGAGACGAAAATGACAATTTAATGAGGCCAGGTACCATGGAAGTGGTCGCTTACGTTTACAGAGTAAGTAATTTTGTTCAATGTAGTTTTACTGCTTTGTCATAAGTTTTCCTATAACTCTGTACAATTATATTTTTTCACGTCGTACATGGTGAATAGGTTAAGTACAAATATAACTTGTAAGTCACTTTGAATAGTTTCAAATCAATTTGCAGGTGCAAAACACTGACGTACCTATAGGAAGAGTGTACGTAGATGATTTGGACGACTGGGATCTCCCAGACAAAAAGTTCCTCTGGGAGTCCAAGGATCATCAAAGGTTCAAGCTAGACGAAGAGACTGGAGAGTTGACAATGCGAGCAGGAACTCCAAGAGGGAGTTATGAGTTACAGTTTAGAGTAATGGACAGGAAACACAAGCAGAACAACGTAGAAGCAAGAGTTAGAGTGAGAGTGAAGGACCTTTCCTACAATACAATCACCAACTCGGGGTCCCTCAGGCTTTCAGGGATATCAGCCGTTGAACTTATGGTAAGATCTTGTATTTCTATATAATATATTATATTTTCCATAGTACCAATATGCCAGTTTCAATTGTGTCTAATGTCACTAACAAGTTGACGATTGGTTTTAACTACTATATTATATTAGTTAGTGTATACTAAATAATGAATTACAGTTTAGATTACACCTGAGTGCCTGAAAACACAAGCAACAAGTTTATGTTGGGATTAAGACAGAGGAATTAGGATTAACAATCAAACTATTCTGTACTAGGGATAAGGATTAAGCTTAACCAATTTAGAACCATGTTGAAACCATTAGTAAATGAACGTATTCATCTACTGGTGTCATATAATATCTACGGGCAATTTAAACTGAGTAACATGTCAAAGTACTCAGTATTTTGACAAAAGCACAGAAAGGTTCAAATATAACTTTTCCTAGTCGTAAGTTGTAATAACAAACTTTAGAATGAGACATTTTGAGGCAAATAGATAATCTAGGGGTAGTTGGTCATTAGTCTCAGACTAAATATACTCCTAGTTATATTATATAACGAAGTATTTAAAACTAACTTTACTGAAGGGTTGGCATATTTACTGTAATAAACATGTAACACCCAACGCAATGATTAACTGTGAAATTGTTAACGTTGCTTTCGATGTTATATTTATCAGCCCTCCTCCTTAGATAACATTTGGCGTATTTGAATTTAGCAATAGAACAGCTCAGACTCAAGTTTGCTTTCTTATTTTAACCTGAAAGAAATGGTGCAACTAAAATACTCAGCTGTGTTCTAGTTTGTTTATTTTGTGAATGTATTGAACATTGACGTCGGTCTAAGGCCTTTGATAAAGAGTTTACAGAAAGATAAAAATGATAAAAGTATCATAACTTCTACAAACTAGTTTATACACGATCTAGACCTTATTTTACCCTTAAACCTTTTATAACTGCAATCTTGTTTAAAATAAATAAGCAGTTTTATAAGGATTTCACTAGCTCTAATAGGCCTAAATAGTATTTGAAATCATCCTTGAAAATCCTTCGTTATAATTCCTTCTTACAGGAAATATGTTCGATGCCTCTTGAGATGTATTGTGTTCTCCATTTGCCTTGTCATTCGGCAAACCGTATCAAAACTCATTGTGTTTTCCTAATTATATCACCAATATTACGTGTCATATTAAGAAATTCTTTCATGTGGCCATTTTGACCAAGCTTTTGTTGCAATTAAATGTTTCTTACATTTTGATAGTAAAAGATTATTGTCTTTAAAGTAGAAACAATTAGGCTATACGAGCTAAAATTAAAGGTTCGTCCTCACTCATATCTTGTAATGGAGTTTACAAAATAAATATAACATTCGATTTTACGAACCCACTTAAAACAAAGAAGTTTAAGTTCTTATTCTAAATTAAAATTATTACAACTGTTCATAACAGGAACAAGAAACCATTAAATCAGTGTACACAACGAAACAAACCAAGGTATTTCAACTTCAAACAACTTAAATCACCACCTATAACCTGAATAAAACTAGAAAGTAGTTTACGAGTACAACCGCGAGGTAACCCACATTGCTTTTGTTACATTCAAACTTTAGTTGAAATATGCTTTGGAGTGTAATAACCGGGAAGTACAATACACTCAACAGGCAAACTTTTCACCATTAAGTTGTGAATTTATGAAACAATGCAGATTGGGTTCCTGCATTACTAAAACTTACCGCGGTGTTGTAACTTCAGTGGGGTATAACTTTGCAAATATCGTTCTGTTGTTTCCTCTACGTAAGCTAAGTAACATTACGACAACAATGCCTTAATCAATGAAGGATTATGGAAATTTGTATGCAGCTTCAGTGTCATAATCACATTTTAAGTTTAATATAATTGTTGAAGTTCTTGCGCTTGAAGACGGTGTTCTATTATTTTGTTCATATTGTTTTCCTTTTAGTCAAACGTTCCCTTTTAAAAGATTATTCACGCAGATAATAGTTTCTGAACAGATAAACAAAACAGATTTTACAGTCTTTTAATTGATCTATACTTGATTAAATTTGCTTTTTGTTAACTTTTCTACAAGTTTCTTGTATTTTAGTGATTTCTTTTAGCTTATTTACGTTTTTCTTTTTTAATTCGCAAAGTTTTATGACATTTTTAAAGTTTTACCGGATTTACGTTCAAACATTTTAACATTCCCTGCAATATATTTGCTAGAAATTGCACTTTTCAAAATAATTTAAGTCTTAATTAAGTCCAGGTTCTGATATTGACGGTCATAACACTAGATACCACCTTAACCACAAAAACTGTCAACATAATGCAAAATTATTTGAATCTCTTCCAAATGAAGTGGGAACTAAAGTTTTAAATAATTTACCGCACCAAATCAAAATGAAAACCAACCTCTTACAATAAGAAGAAAATTGAAACAGTGATTAACCATGATTACATTTTATTCTACTGAATTTTTTAAAGTTAAAGATTGGAAAATAAAACGATATGATCAAAAACAGTTTCAAAGTTCATTTCAAATTGTGATGTGGTAAAATGACGAAAGGTATTAGGTAAAATGACGAAAGATATTAGGTAAAATGACGAATGGTATCGGTTATTAGTTTCTTAATTTAAAATGGATTCTTGTCACAGATGAAAGATAGAGGCAGAGCAAGCTGTCCGTTCTGCAAAACAAGTTGGCGGAATGCTGGAAGTGGAAGAAGCTCACGTTGCTATCTTCAGTGTACAGCAAGTGCTGGCGTATCCGCTGACGGACATCCGCTTCGCAGTCACCAACTACAAGCGCGAAGTGCTCGACGGCTTACTCATGCTGCATTCTGAACAGGTATTTAGTAGAGTTCTTTCTGTTTAAGCCTTATACAATTTAGTGCATTTAACTTAATTAGAACTATTTACACGGTCCACGGCACTTGTGCCCATGAACCACGATTGCACAAGTTTCGTGGACCGTGTAAATAGTTCTAGTAATTCTTAATTTTAATAGTGTTTTGTTTTAATATCAGTGTAAATAGTGACTTAGTGTGTGTCTACTGATGATGTAGCGCTTTGCGAAACACGTGTATAGACTACAACCTGTACCGTAGGATCTAGGCACAACAACCAGGTCCCTGTTTAAATGTAGAGCTATATTGATTTGATCGATTTTCACATACGACCTTGGGTTAAAAATAAAACACTGGCTAAACTTATGTCTCAAAAATGAAATATTTGGGGCAACACTTGATCAGAGAAAACCTATTGTATTAGATGTTTACTTAACTCTACTTAAAAGGGCATCTCGTATTGTGGTTAAAGTTTCGCTGTAATTTTAAAAGTATTGATTCTTTGACAAATATATAGTGGTGTACGATATGAAATTAATATAGACGGTATAGGAGTTAAAGACGCGAGCTTGGCTAACAGATTTCTTCTTTTTGACGCGAGGCAGAGAATATCTCCTTAATGAGCGTTAACGCTGCCTCTTGTAATATTTTTTTTAAATAAACATAAATCTAGCGACCACAGTTCACTTCATCTGCCAAGTTTGATCTGCCTTTCCAGATTGAGGAGGCGGTGAAAGCAAACATAACTCTAGTAGGAGTAGAGTCATCAGTGTGTCTAGAGGAACGACAGCACTGTGAAGGGAGTTGCTCGGCTCGGCTGGAGGTAGGGGAACCTCCCTAGTGAACGCTAACACAACTGTGCTGGTGGGAGTTAGAGTGGCAGTAGTGGCAGAATGTCTTTGCCAGGCTCTGGATTACAGTAAACCAGAGTCTTGCAGGAACAGACCGTGCTACAATGGAGGCCGTTGTGTTGAGGGTCGATATGGTATCAGGTCAGTTTTAAATTTGTATTATATGTGTTGATAAATTAGTAACTATGATTTTATTCTGTTACTAAAAGTAAGTTGTAACTAAAAGGTAACGTCAATTCTTTATTTTAACTAGTAATCTTCTCTAGCATTAATGTACAAACAAAATTGGTTTATTTCCTTTCCAAGAGACGTATTTACTCTTTTAACTTAATTAAATACATCTTCACTAGCATCTATTTGCATTTCAGCTGCTCGTGTCCAAGTGGGTTCACCGGACCTCGCTGTCAGAAGACTTCCCGCACCTTCCACGGCGATGGCTGGGCGTGGTTCCCTCCCCTGAGGATGTGTGACAGCTCGCACCTGAGCCTAGAGTTCCTGGCCAGGAAAGCAGATGGCCAACTCGTCTACAACGGACCTGTAGGTCCTCCTAAACCAGGAGGAATTAATAACTCAGGTAAATGAAACTGAAGGTTTGGTTAAAGTATTTTTGGTTCTCTGAGCTTCTCTTCTCTTCTTGGAGTTGTTTCACCGATTGCTTATAGCACATGACCGACTCAGATAAAGTGACTGGTACTAAAAAATGTTCAAAACGTACTTGAAACATAATAATCCCTACAGAACAAAATGAAAATAATATTTTTGCGTTTAAAGCCTATTAGTTAGTTTTCCTTAACTTCTTAGGATCTTCAGCTTGCTGACTATTGACAGACGTAAAACGAAGACTACAATATTCAAAGATATGGAAGGAAACAACAGAGTTGCTCCCATGGTTTGTAAGAACTAAGATAACCTTCCGATTTTCAAGCAAAGAAAGAACTCACAACATGAACAACCCACGATGCGAAAATAATTGATAGTTTGTTATTTTATATATTTTTCTTTATTCGCTACCACTTCAAGCAGGCCATTGACCGGTTTACATAATTGTCTAGTACGTTCTAGCTTTCGGTTCAGTGCAAATGTGGTTGAGTTCGTTGTAATTGAAAACTCACAGAAATAAATAAATGCTAAACAAAATATTTACCGTTGAGTTTAAAATACCCTGCAGTTCAATGAAAGATATGTTTTCAGCTGACCCCAGTGTTCAAGCCAAGTAGACTAAGTACTTGAACTGAATAGGCAGCGTATAATGGATGCTTGTATGTTTCAGACATGTTCTCCATAGAGTTGGTTGATGGATACCCCCGACTCCTGATGGATTACGGGTCTGGAACCCTCGAGCTCACAGTTGCTACAGAGACAAGACTGAATGATAGTGCTTGGCATCGTCTGGACGTTATGTGGAACACGGAGGTAAAATAATGATAATATTAATATTATTTCCTTCTACAGAAGGTTTTAATGTTTGAAGAATGCTAACCACATGTGAAATGTCAAACTATCAGAATAAAGATATTCTCTTTTGACAATTTTTTAACTAATGTTAACAAAGAATGTTTTGCAAACACTCATAAAAGCAATATCTTTTGCTGTGTTGAAAACAAGGTCTGTTACGCAGCCTAGACATCTCCAAAACCCTACCACATATGTCTCTTTTGCAAAAAAATATTGCACTCATTTCAGTAGACCACCTAGGTATCAAACTTCGACTAGTTGTGCAAGTTGAACAACAATTTTAAACTGTATATTATTCATTCATTTTTACTCATACCTGTCCAACTGTTTAATTACTTACCGGTAATTACTATTAATTTCTCCCATTACTATGTCCTAGGCTGTCGAGCTGGTAGTGGACTCTTGCCTGGGAGTGAGGTCTCAACCCTCCCCACTCCTGCCAGGCGAGGGCTCCATGCCTCCCTTCAGTGAACAGTTGAACCTTCACTCCCTCTACAACTGGGAGGTCGTCACGTGACCCCTTCTCCCACTCACTCTACAAGTGGACCGCTGTGCCTTATGGGAAGGGATTCCATGGATGCATAAAGACCTCTTCTTCAACAGTAAAGTAACTAACGACAACATTTATTCTACCTTTACTCCAGATAATATGTAACAGTCGTATTATTAACTTATTACATATAATATAACTGTATGAGTCATATAATCGTCCATATATTATCTGACTATACGAGATGCCAAGTCAGTTATATCTCATAAATATAGCACTCTTGATTGTTTTAGATATAAAATATTTCAATAACTGGAAAACTGTAGCAAAATACGATTGACATTGTATTTTCCTACGTTGGCAAACCAAAACCTTTTACAAATTATTATAACAAGTAAGATTGAACAATATTTCATTTTCAAAACTGAGTTTAATAAATAAACTTTGCCAAAATGATACAGTAAAAATTATAAAATAAATAAACATTATATAAAATATGAAAATAAAACACCTAAAGTAAGCTAATTTATTTTAAACCAAGCACAGATTGTTATGTAAAACGCGTAATATAAAAAAAAACATTGTTATTATAAAGATAATGCCTTGTAAAGCACCGTGTGTTATGCAAATTCAATACAAAGCGGGGTTACACGTTGCGAGTAGCTTAAATGTCAGTGTCGGTATTCCTGACAAATAACACAAGCGTTATTAAAGGTTTGTCATACACGTTTAAACGTGGCCTGTGGCTGGCATGCTGTCTTAATTGATTGATTTTGAAAGTGACGAACCGTAATAATTGCATAAAGTTATGTGTTCCTAAGAAGCGTAACATAAAGTTGTTCTTGTGAGGGAGCTCAATAAACCCATAAGTCAGTAATGTATTCCGGTAACAAACCCAATAAGGGTGTAGGATCTATATACCACTTAGTAACTATTGAATTTCCAGTCACCTGATACCAACGCCTAATCAGCCACAGCCCAACCCACCCTTGATCACTTCAACCCCCCCCTCACCTCTCCTTCCACCCTTCACCAACCCACTCAGTACTTCAACTTGTCCTCCTACTCTTTTCTGAACTTTGACTTTTTGTTTTCCCACTGCTTATGAACTCTGAACCTTTTCGTTCAGCCACGAGATACCAGCTTGTATACGATCCTTAACATTAACATGTTCATGTGACTTTTATACTATCACCTTATCTATGATAACTGTGTCTCAACAGCTGTACGATTTGTCAGGAAGTGGCCTCTCCCTCAACAGTGAGCCCGGATGTTCCACCGCCTGTCCCTCAGCTGAGTGCGAACTGCATGGCGAGTGTGTAGGGAGTGTTAGGGAGCCGAGGTGTCGGTGAGTGTTACTATTGGAAAGCTTTGCCAGTTTTAGGGGTAATACTACATAAAAGGAGAACATGATGTGGATGGAGCTTGAGAGAGATCACGGGTTTATATAACTTGAAAATATGTAATAGGACCGGATTTTTAGGCAACATTTCATCCTTAATGCATCCTGATTGGTAACGTCAACGTATTCAAGAAGTAAAATCAGAGCGAGGTAAAGGTTGCTAAAAACAGGTATAAAAAAGAAACGTCTCTACTTTTGCCTAAAGTAGGCCAAAACTTCTTCAACTGGTTTGTGGCCTTTTCCAAAAGAAAGCTGTTAGCTGTGAATTTTGAAATATTGATTTTATTTTGGTTTCTATTGTATGTCGCAAATATATTGTTTGGTTTGGAAGTTCGTAATACATAACAACAATAAACTACTGTATTTTGTATAATAATGGTAATTGAATACTAATATAGTGTATATTTTGGAATCTTATTTATATATGACCACTTGTAGAACAAGACAATTTGGTGTAAAATATACGGTACTTGGTTTAATACTATTGCCTTTAGTTTTAAAGTGATGCGAAGAAGTAAAGGTATACATGTTTCCTTTCAACAATTACAGCTTTTTTTAAAATGACGTTCGGCTTGATTACGTAATTGAGTGATTCAGGAGTAGTAGACTACTCTCTATTTCAACTAAATAGTAAAAGGCACATTTTACTTCAATAATTAGGAAGTACTTTTTTTAACTTCATTTTATAATTGGATTCTAGATGTCTCCCAGGCTACCAAGGGCCGGACTGCGCTCTCCCACATCCCCCGTCACTCTGCACCCCACAGCTACATCAAGTACGAACTCAACTTCAACCGGACCCGTTCTCCACAAGGCTGGAGCTGCGGTTCCACACCAGGGAGGAGGTGGGGAACTCTTCCGCCTCGGGGACCATCGGAGTTCACAGTTCGCCATCTTGGAAGTGAGTGAAGACACAGATGAGAGAGAAGACACAAATTTAAGTTATAAGATTAATGGATCTGATAAAACAACCATTTTGTACTTGAACGGAGAATGTTTCTTTTTCAGATTGTCGAAAGTCATCTGAAGTTCCGCTACAGACTTAGTGACTCAAACAAGGCGGATTTGAGAATTTCAAAAGTGCAGATAAATGATGGCCAATGGCATCATATAAAGGTAACAATGATTAAACATGGTTTACAATAGCGCTACTAAAAAGAAAAACAAGTTGTTTAAAAGGAGGTTCGTCTGAGTTTTGGCAGACATACTTAGTTCAATTTAAAAATAAAGAATAAAATAACTGTACTTAAAGGTTTACAGAAATATTTGAAAGGTAGATATTATCTTTATCTTGAGTCATTTGTATGGCTGTTAATGAAATTTATATTGATATCATAAACAAATTCCTGAACTGTAGTGGTCGTGTTTTAGATATTGCATCTGAACTATCATATGCCTTTAAGTGTTTCTTCGTATGTCTTTATATTGTCCATCTATTTCAGGTATCCAGGATAGGGTCTGCGGTGAGTCTTGCACTGGATGGTGGAGAGGGAAGAAGAGGGAACATGACTCTAGACTTCTCATCTAGGAATCAACTGGTGGTGGATTCAGAAGAAGGTGTTTACCTCGGAGGCAAACCCGAGTACACGGAGATAGGCATCATAGCTGTCGAGCACGACTACCAAGAAGGTAAGTTCTTAGCCAGGAAGTCAGGTTTCTAATGAGTCACTCAAAGGAATGATTACTAATCTACTCAATAAGATGCTCACTTATGGAAAACATTCAGTCACTTTCAGTATTGGTAATGGGTCAGGGGTGCAAGAGGTACAAGAGTTCGCGGATCGGACTACAGGTGCGCTAGCAGCGCGCGCGGCAGCCCCCGACATTATCGGACCCCCATCCAACACCCATCCCACCACACTTCCCCCACATCACAGAGCCGTCACCACTCTCGTACGTTATTTCTGAGGAACGAGTTTTGGTAGATGAGTAGATTAGCCCATTGCCCAAAGTTTGGTTTTTAAAACGGACATCTCAAAAGACTTGTGTTGATGGTGGTATCAAAACCTCACAGTTTCTCACTAAGTAAATCTGACTTTGTATTCATTTTTACATGATAAACTAAACTAATTCATAAATAAACAAAATTTGGATGAAACCATTAAATGTTTAAAGTTAAAATATACTGTTATATAATTTGTTTACATAAATCTGAAATAAAATGACGTTTCGTTGATTGCTAGTTCAAAAGAGAAATGTCCTAAAACTGCTTCAAAGCCGTGACGAGACAATGGATAGGCCGTTGAAAAAATATCATAATTAAATAGTGAGTTCAAGCTATGATTTGTTTATCCTTTTTAAAAGTTTGAATAGCTAAACAAACTTCAATAGGTTCCATTGGTTCGTATTCAATTGCTAAGAGCTCAGTGGATTGGCAAACTGACCTTAACAAAGGGATGCGCTCCATTCGGGGTTCTTTGTCATATACACAGCAAAGGTCAACGGTATGTTTTGTTCAGAAGAACACTGAGAACGAACGATTTTTACTATTGATAGCTTAGCTCTGACGTTATACTGTTATGCAATAGCCAAAGTTAACTTTGAGTTTTACTATCTATATACTTTTTAATGCGTTGATTTCTATGATAGGTTGTGTGGAAGATGTACGCTTGAACGGTCGGTCTCTACCACTGCCTCCTTTGACGAACAACTCAGCCTGGGCGCAGGCTCTGGTGACGCAGAATGTAGAGGCAGGATGTCCAGGGGACATGTGCGGAGGAGCCCTGCAGTAGAGCTCTGGACTGTGCTGACCCTTGGAACTCGCACGCGTGCTTGTAAGATCAACATTCAAATTTTAGCTCGAATATCCCAAGGGATTTTGCATGGCTATCCAGAAAAGCTACAAACTAGGTGAAAATTCAAAATTTTAAAACATATGGTAAACACATCATTGCGCAGTGTTAACTACGCCTACGTTTTACATAAATTTAACGCCCTCGTTTTGAGTTACCCCTAAATTACACAAAATGTAAACTAGGTTTTGTTTGTTGGTAAACAAAGAATAAACATGTTTGAGTGTATAACATCATATCACTAAATCACTATTTGAGATGCCGACCACTCTCATGAGGGTTTTAAGGCAAATATGGTGAAGGATGAGGGTGATGAGTGGTAGTAATGAGTTATGAGGTGTAGTCTTGTTACAAACTAAGGCCGACTCTTCCTTAGAATGGGTAATTAAATACCCAATGACCAATGGAAATACAAGGACCAACGGCTTAACGTGACTTCCGAACCACGGGTGATGGTCTGATATGTCTAAACGATGGTGGGAGTTGATGCGGGTATCATCAGATGATCACTGAGACTATCTGAGCCGCTTTAGACCTACATCCTCAAAACCTGACCTCCATGAAGCTGGATTACAGGACCACGCCACGAGTCCCAGTCAATAATAATAGTTGAACAAACTAATCAGTTTACAAGATAATAATGCGAATTTCCGCCACTTCAGGAGAACTAATCAACTTAGCAAACCTAATTACACTCACACATGCACACAATCATACATTACAATTTAATTACTCATCCTACAAGCATAATTTGTCAGTGACACTGTTGTATTTAGAACAACTTCACACAAAGACTTTAACCTACGAACAAATTACATTTAAATTAATGTTCATAGACAATATTAATTAATTCACCAGCTGAGTGAATTTACTGAGTTAACAGTAAATGTTAAGTATGCTTTGAATTTGTAATGTTGTTTGGCAGTTTATTAACTAATCAGACAAAATTGATAGTTTCTCGTAAACTGTAGTGTTGAAGAACGTGTAGCTGTTGCTGCCTCGCGTTCCAAAATAATACTAGTGTCTCTGATTACCCAAATTTAGTGTTTTTTTTTTTTGTGTACAAAATCACTTACAATAGTGAGCGCTGTAGAATCGTTGATTTTCATTATTGGCATAAACTATAGTACTTCTGTATTTATATTTGTAATTTCTATCGAATAGCATGTCATTTACAAACTAACTGGCAATAGAACGTCAATATTTCTAAAAACGTCGAAAATGACCTCAGTTGAGTTTCATTATTATGTCAAATGCGTCTAAAGTGTTTAGTAATTCAAAGTTTATGACGTATAGGGTGAGACAGTCAGACTGTTAGTATATACAAACTAGTATAAACGTACTATTCATAATATTAAAGTAAACTGGCTTTGAAGATGTGTAAGTTAATTAAAATATATCATACACTATACAGGCTTGTATTATTATTAAGCATTGTCTTCGTCAGATGTTATAAAGATAATAATTCTAAACCGATAAGTTGGAAGCCTTTATAATTTATCAAATTGATATATTCCTTCAAATACTCATTTTGTTTAGTAGATACGTATTTTTGTGTTCTGATCTGAAAGGATTTAAATTTAAAACAAACATTTAACATTTAAAGCCACTCAAGAGAATTCAACTTAAACGAAGACTTTTAAACAAAAGTACATAAAACCAATCCATTACAACCCATTACGAAGTGCACTCCGAGTTGCTACCGCACTGCAGTGAAAGCCAGATACTCAATTAAGACGAGTCTAACTATTTGATTACTCACAGGTCTCATCAATCAAGACTTAACCTGCTCCCCGCAACAGGTGGCCTGGGCCCTGTTTCATAAAAGCATTTAGACTCCTAAATGGAAGTGTAAATATTTAGAAAGTACTCCTTAAATATATTTTCTTGTTTTATGTAATTGTAAGTGGAGTGTAGAGCTTCTTTTGGAAGGGTTTAAGTCTCTTTTGTAAAAGGTAAAGGTAAAAGTTTGTCTTGTTTAACGAGGCAGTTAGGACTACAAAGTCCTCTCTACCACTCAACCTCGACCTTTACCTAGCTCACCGTATAGTCACATTACAAATGTAGGTGGTGACTGCGGGGATCGAACCCACCAGGTGATGAGCTCCGGAGTCGCGCGATACCAATCCACCACGGATCCCTATTTTTGTGTCTTGTTTCATTATACACTTTTGACTGCTGATTTACACTTCTGTTAGGGTAAACGCATACTAAATTAGGATCTATCTTCAATTATAAATCCAACTTAAAGGCTTTTGACAGCAATTTAATGAAAGAAAAACCAATCTATAGTGTTCACCTTGTCGTTATCAAACTATGCTTAGGATTAGTTAGGTCTATATAGCTACCATTTGTAACTGCCTAGTCGTTAGTTGTTGTTTAATCCAACATGGCTACAATCACTAGTGATCATGCTTAGTTACTGGACATTCCACAGACTTCTAAATATAGTGTAAAATTTAAAGAGTTAGTTTTTATGAAACAAAAACATTAATGTTTTGACTTTAAACTAAAATTGGTTTTAAACTAATATTTTAAAAGTCTTGACATTGAAGAACTTTATCTGTATAACCTTATATAAGACACAATTTAGAAGACTGCCAACTTATATTTTCTGCACTTCCGTTTAGGAATTCTAAAAGTAATTTATATGAAACAAGGCGCAACAGGGTGCTTGATACATACAGAATGTCAAGGAAGCAGAGGTATTTTGATTGCAAGCCACTAAAAGGCGCTTGCACAAAGTTGAGCCAAAGTATCAGCCACTCGATACCGTGCAATTATTTTCCACACTCAAGCCATCGATTGGACCAAATCGTAACTTTGGTGACCCTGCAGCGTTCCGTCACAGTGGTTTTAGTAATATTAAATGCGTAGACTTCAGTAGTATGCAGCATTAAAACTCATATAGCAAGCTGTCTTGACATTAAAGAGTACAGCATAAACACTAAATGTTGGCTGGTAAGTAAACAAAACAGCTTTGGACTTATGCATAAAATATATTTGGCGACATTTAGTCATCAGTACACTTATAAAATACACTAAGACCCTAAATAAGCTTGGAAGTATATTATATACTTCGTTGTAAAACGCTAAAATTAGGAAGTGTGCTTAATGTTTCATAATCTAATATAAGCTGTAAAAGCAAAGTGGGCACTAATGAGACTGTAGCGGAAAAAGGAAAGATGAACAAAGAAGACGAGGGAATTGTTTGTGTTGAAAGGAAACGAAGCAAAAAAATATAATTACCTCTGATAAAAGAAGACTACACTTCATCCTACACGAGCGTAAAAATACGTAAATCATGTCTCGAGAATTTGTCTGAAAATCCGCACATTAAAAATCATACCTTCGCTCTGTCTTGGCGATTTTATTACATAAAATAATACTTTTTACAACTCCTTAAACCAGGTGGTTGGATATAAATTCGAACACATGTGAGAAACATTAATTATTTTACATTGAAAATGTATAGAATAGTATATAGACACACCAGTTTGGGAAGCGCCTTTATAACACTAGGTGCATTCGCTTCTCTGGGTTGGTCATCATTACTACCTTAAGTATTGAATAAGGCTTCATTATGGCCGTTATTTAACCTTCAAGAAAGCAACTTAGCCATATACTCTTTGCTGAGTTTCTCATTTAAATATCCATAAGCTTCTTTGTTCATGATACTTTTCAGCCTCTGATAGTGTAAGAGTTTGCCATTTTTTTGCGATTCGCTAACACACACTAACACAGTTTCTTAGATTTTTATGTTTTGGATTTTATTTTTATCCTTAAGATGAAATAAAACCTTGCATTCTGAAATACGATAAACACTCATAGGAAACTATCACCATTTATAATCCCACCATGTGACATAGTCTATAGAAAATTCCATCTATAACAGAAGTTGTTAAAATACCAATGTGAGAAAATATTCTAGTACTTAAATCAAACGCAGACTTACATTCTTTCTTTTCTAGCGGATCCGTGGCAGTTGGTGTCGTACGACTCAACTACATCCTCCAGTGGCGTTTGTCTCGCTGTCACCACTTACATTAATTTTGTAATGTGACTAATACGGTGACACTAGGTAAGTTCGGGTTGATGGTAGAGAACTTTGTAGTCCCTAACTTCGCCTCGTTAAACAAGACAAACTTTACCTTTTTCTCTCTTAGACGGATTGATGTGTGATATTCTTGATGTTGTCTCCATTAACTTTGTGGTATTCATTACTATAAATTATAATAAAAACATTTTGTACTTTTGACCACTTTTAAAATTTTTTAATGTTTTGCCTCAGCATCATCAATGTACAAATAAATAAAATTAATGGAACATATGAAACTTGAACAAATAGAGCGTTAAAAACAAACACTTTGGGAACAATTTCAGTAGAGATGTAACACTAAATGAGTATGTATAAAGTTAAATAAAATATATGTCTAAGAAATACTTCGCATTTGGGTAAAGCAAAAAAACGGAGAATGAAAATTATTTTGGGACTATAAAATAGTTGTAGGCCTACCTTATTTTATAATGTTTTAATTTAAAAACCTTGCAATTATAGTTCAATTTTGGGTCTTTTTAATTTTGCTTATTTATACTGATGATGCTGAGGCGAAACATGTCTATAAACGTGTTTTAGAAATTTGGTGAAAAGTTCAAAATGCTTTCATTTCATATGGTTTATGTTTGTTCCAGCTGTGGTGAGGGCAAGGTGCTGACAGCAGACGGCAAGCTGTGTGTTAAGAGTGATGACTGCTTCGTGAAGCCCTGCTCAACGGAGGCGTGTGCTTGGAGGTAGACTCAAGCAGCAGTACAGGTGCTCGTGTCCACAGGGCTTCTGGGGGAGCAGTGTGAACTGGCCCAGGACAGGCAGACGCTGCGACTGGGTGTCGGTGCCTTCGCAACCGTCATGGGATGTATTATAGTTATCTTGTTGGGTGAGTGTAATAGATTTCATTTGATGTTTTGTTTGATTGAATATACAAAACTACACAATAAAGAAAATACTTATTGAAAATCATGAAAACTCAATACATGTAGTTTTAAAAAATTATAAAAACAAGAATACAAAGAACTTATTACTTGTATCTTTTTCGCAAAACATAATGCAAGTTGCAATTTATAAGTAGTCCCTAAATATAGTATGACATTATAAAAAATATTATCATCCTTTGCGGTAGTATAGTAGAAAGTCAATAGTTCGACTCCTGATATCTGTGATTTTACTACCTATAGGTATTGAAATAACATGAATCACTGTTTATTCAATGAGTTAACCATACAAAGTTAGAGATCTAACCTAACTGTAAAACATCGCTTCCATGCACCATACATTCATTAAACATATGTTTTAATTTTCTTTGTCAGTCATTTTTGTTTTATAGCTGTTTACTGAGTTACCACATAAGGTTTCTAACTTTTAACTGGTGAACTATCAATTTCTGCTATACCACTTTACCGTACACATTTCACTTCGACCTGAAATCGTATTAAGTTTGAAAATGATGTTTAATATGATTTTCAGTGTTCCTTCTGATGCTAGTCATCTACAACAGGCGAAAAGAAAACGCAGACAAGAAGGAAATGGAATGTGACGTGAGGAGAATATAATCAAGTACAACGACGAAGGGGAGGAGTCGAGGACATGACAGGAGTGGGGAACTGTCTGCACATACTCTAGCGGTAGTTTCAGGTAACATTCTGACCTCGTTCATTAAAATAGTTCTACATGCTCGGGGAACCCGTGTGTGCTGTCAACAAAGTCACAGTAGATGTGGCTTCAAACTATGCAAACACTTTATGAATGAACTATATGAAAGGAATGTGCTTCTATTTTGTTTTGGAAAGAAACGTAATTATTCTACATTTGTCCACAAGGTTGACACAGGTTTAAAACTACAGAATGTTTTTAGGATTTGAAACCTCGTCATAATTACGTAAACTGTTTCATAACAGTTCTAGAAAGCATATAACTGAAATGAAAAGTAAACTGGCGTCCACAACAATAGTCAAAGGTCATTCGTTGCTATTACAACGGTTTACAACAAAAGCGTACCTCAGCCCTTCGGGAGTTCTTTTGAATATCCCATCAAAACACGTTTTAGAATGTTAACTTTTACAAACGTGGGTTTTTTCAAAATACAGTGTTTGTGAAACATGTTTTCCTCGTTATTTTGGTTGCAACAGTTTCCTAAAGGATGTGTAAAGAATACCCTTAGACAACTGCGTGTTTAACAAGAATCCTAACAATAAATCGTTACAAAATATGTAATCCATAGTGTAAAAGCTGAACGTAGTTGTAACAGCAATCAAAAAATGTTACCGAAATTATATTTTAAATATTCATTAAAACTTCAACTTAATGAAAATCAAAGTACGCGGGAAGATATAATTATTACCAACATATTTAACTTGAAGGAAAACTCCACAAGAAACAACCAGAAACTAATTTACCGACTTTTCAAACTTTATGAGTTTCCTAGCTGTTTGGTTGCATAAGTTGAATTACTCTTCCAAAGCAATGATTCAAGTTACTTGAATAATTTTATACGTAATTGTTTCCAAGTCGGTTCGTATTATCTTTTGTCTTTAGAAGGATACTAGTGTTATGAATTATTTAACAACTGCAAACTAGAGTTTTTCTTAGTTTGATAGAGGAAAGAGGTTTGGATCGTAGTTTGACGTCCCAAACTTTCGTCCTTTGATGGCGTTTATAAACAAACTAGCCGTTTAATTTTTAATATTTTAAGAAATGTTTCGCCTCAGCGACATCGGTATAAATAAATAAAATTAATGGAACATATGTTATTGGCAAAATAAATGTGGTCAAGTACAAAAATGCTTTCATTGTATACCAACTATAAAACTTTATAAAACATTCCCTAAAGGGGTTTTTAAAATATTTCCTTTTTCCAGAAGTTAAGGGGCATTTAATATTCATTCATTCAATAGATGTTACTGAATACTTCGTTATTTTGATGAAAATGAAACCCTTTTGCTTTTTATAAGTGTTTCGAACATGGGAACTACAGTACTCGGACGGTCATTATTGCTAACAGTCGTACCTTTGAAGCAATGTAGCCTGTTAAAGTTTCAGAAACATCATTTACGGACTTGACCAAAAAGGCCCCAGACGATACGGACTTGGAGTATTTTACCCTTTCGCCAAGTCAAGACGAAGTTCACATTTACACTTTTGAAGGCGGAGGTAGCCATCGAGGATCTCTATCTTCTTTGTCAATGAGTAAGTATTCTTATTTACGTTAAATCTATCATTTCACACTCAAACAATTAACTCAATAATGTTTAACGAGTGTTTTACTTTTACAGGTTGTCATTATCAAACTTATAATTAGATAAAATATAAACATAAGCCAATTTCTTTTAAGCATTAAACTTACGAGGCCTTTCGCTAGCAAGGCTAGCATCGTCAGACAACCCAAATGCTAACCTTGCTAGCGAAAAGCCTCGCAAGTTTTATGCTTAAAGGTATTGGATTATGTTTTTATTTTATTTTAAATTTATTCCAATACTATGGCTCAAGTTTTCTATTATCAAACTTGTCAACCAAACTGCTAGATTCCTTAAAAATATTACAAAGGCCTGATTAACACCTCTTTTTCGGATCAGTTCATCAAGAATTTTTCACGCAAATGAACTCAATTCCAAACAATATATTCTAGGAAATTACATATAACACTAAAAAACTAAGCCGATATTTTGTTTATGAACACTATACCTTATAGTATGGACGTTCGTTGTTCATGTAATGAGTATTGATTCCAAATTTAATCTTCATTTAAAATACACTTTGTACCTTGATAATGTGTTAAAATTGAAAAACTTGCCTCTACTCTTTGTAAATTTTGCTTAAGAAAGAAATGGATTTTAAATATTGCCATAAAATATTGAATAAATGAATTGGAAACAAAACATGATCAACAATACACTGTTAACGTCCAAAACCCATCTGGAATCTATATTCTAGCGTAAATAAATCTTCACTTAATTGGATAATCATTTTTCAGGTGATTAACAGCATCGATCTCATTAAGGATGAGTGGCTTTCACGAGAGCTTTACACGGGTTAAATGTACACGAACAGGCATGAACAAATACAGGGTAATCGAGATTTGAACAAACAAACCACCGGATGTTTATTCAGTCGAATTAATTAAAAGCAAATTCAAACTGAAGAATTTGATTGGGGTTAGTTTTGAAAATTAAATGAACATATTATTGTACCAGTATATGTAGTTATATATCATTTTAATATTTTATGTAGTATATCATTTGTATTTTTTAAACAAATTATGTGTAGATGATTTGTTTTTACGCTATCTTCTAAGTTACGAAATTTTATAGTTGAATGTAATTGTTTATTAAAGCCGTAATTATTTGATGGTGGTTAGAGTTTGAAATATATATATATGTTTACAGTGAAAAGAAGTAACTCAAATTTTGTCTATTCAAATAAGTAAAAGTAATGAGTTATTTTGAATAAGAGTTGTGTGGTTGAAAGCTTATATTGAACTAGGTTATGTAAAGGTTATTAATTGTAATACTTGTAATAATACATTATAGCCGTTGACTAATATGAAAAAGAACAGCTCTATTCCGTGTTGCAGTATTCTTATATACATAATCTGTATTAATAAATATAATATAATTTTTTAGTGTAATTTATATTAAAGTGTTTTAAAATTGCATGTAATGTGTTCTAACTTCCCCTAACCGTGTAAGTAGTTTTAGTTGCTGTAATAAATTCTTAATTACATACTAAATTTAACGCATATTTGGTTTTTTGTCGGTGCATTCACACAAGAGGAAAAACGCTGAGCGAGGAGGTAAAAATGTAATTAAGTGTTTGTAAATGAAATCCCCAGGAGAACGTATTTTAGCTCCGAATGTTTTACATTATGAGTTCTAAACTGCTCTCCAATATCCTCCGTAGAGGTTTACCGTTTCCTGCACTTCAGAAACAGTTTGTTAAAACTTTAAAAAGAAATTGTTGTAAAACTAAATCTAACCTCAATCAAAATGAGGTTAGAAAATCCATATATAAAAAGATTGATGACAATCTAATGGCAGTCAGTACAACCGTTCTATCAGGCCGACTTTCTTTTTTTTTTTTAATGAAAGATATCTATGCATGAATTAATCTTAAAAAATAAAAAATCGTTTAACTTTTGCCCTTCTCAAATTATACTCAAAAAGGCGTTTTCCCATGTTTTCTTAGCTTTGTCCTGTCATATCTCAGGTTCTAATTGTGATAAATGTTCGTTTTGGTCTAAGAACACTCAGTGAATCATGTTTTTTCGTTAGAAATATCATTCAACGTATTTAATTACCTCTAAGAGGAGTTATGCGTGGACAAACGATTTTTTAGCACTGTTAAAATTAAATTAGCTTGAGATAAAACATATGGGCAAAGTATTAAAAATGCCCAGCTGCTGTAAATGTAAACATAAAAAAATAGTAACAATAACAGTGTATAAGTTTCAATTTCTAAAATACCCTAACTGACAAAGTAGAGTCATCAGCGAAGTGAATACCCAAACCGAGAAGCCGAAGCAGAACCCGAGGGCTAGTTAATCATTAAAATAAAGGATTATCATGACTTGGTAAAACTGCTTAGGTAAAGAAAAAAAACGTAAAGTTCAGGAATTTTACAAGTGCTAATAAAAACGTCACTAAAATTATTTTTTAATTCTAAAATATTTGACGTGTTAAGTAAAACAGTTGAAAGATAATTGATGAAAATTATTTTAAATAGTCTGTGAAAAAAAACGTTTAGACCTATTTTCTTTACGATTGAAACCTGTTCATCCCATTCTCATCCCATGAACAACAAATAAATCAATGTTACATCAGGCATTTCATAAATAAAATGTAATTTTATCAGTGGTAACAGTTATATTTGCCAACACATATTATTTTACATTTAATTCTAATCGTACATGGTTTATCACGTTAAAATTCATTTAATGTATTACATATACAGGTTGTTACAAAATTGTGTAGCGCACTATGCAGAACCGGGTTCTACATACAAAAGTAAGTCGAAATGGTTTGTAACATTTTTTAAATTTTCGCTTACTTTAGCCGTAATCCACCATTTTGTAAATTTTTGAAAACAAACCATAACTCAAAAACTCTTTGAGATATTTTTGCGAAACTTATTATAAACCTTAATTGTTTCCATAATAACATTTTCAAAAATATTTTGTATCTAACTTAACAAACTTTAAAACGGCGGCGATTTAAAATTTCATAGGTCAATTCGAATTTGATTCAGTTTGACTTTGGAACTATTAAATGACCGCCGTTTTAAAATTTGATAAGTTAAATACAATATATTTTTTGGACATGTTTTTAAGAAAACAATTAAGGTTTTGGTTTCACCAAAATATATAATTTAAGTGATTATATTAATGATGATAGTATAATCACTATTATAAGGGGATTGTTGGAACAATGTGTGACTTGGTTCAACACACACAGTCAAGAGGAGGAAGTGCACAACTCTTGAACTGAGAAGAACTCTCAAAACTAATAGCGCTTCTTCACTTTATCTGAGCAAGTGTTGACTTTTAATATGAAACTTTGCTCGTGAAACTCTCGTGTATGAAGAGATAATGAAATATAATAGTTACTAGATAGTTTGCATCTTCTATACGCTTGAACTTAGGAAGGTGGAAAAAATAAATATTCAACCTTTAACATGCATGTAAAAATTTCGGTAAAATGATAAAAGTAAAGTTTTTCTTGTTCACTAACTAAAGATACAAAGTCCTTATCTTCATTTCGACTTTTATCTACGTCATTGTCTTGTGACTAATCAAATTGTTAGTGGTGACTTTGGGGATCGAACCCGCGCCAGCAGAAGTGCGATACCAACCACTAGATGGCTAGTCCAGTGAGTTTGGTAAGTAACTAGATTGTAGTGTAGTCGTTAAAAGTGTATTGTTCCATAAAACAAACTAAACCTATGAAATCGGTCATGTGATTTCCCTGTAACCATCTTATTTCTAGTGAAACAGCACTCAAACACATTCTCTTTAAAGTTATGTTAATATCTTATACATGAGATGGAAATAAGACAAGAACTGGAAATAAATTAACAGTGAAGTTCTTGAACAGAATACTCTAAAACCACTGAAAACAAAGTAATAATCGGGATAGAGGACAAACAAAAAATTTGAACGAGTCTCACGAAAACTCAAACCACACGTCAGTGACTCAACGTTTGGTATTTTTGTGACTACAGGAGTATTTTTTTGTTTGCGCTAATAATTTTCTTTCAGTGTTTGATATAGTTAATAAAAAAATAAAACTCTGAGTATAGAGCAAGGGATTTAAAATTGGCCACTTTGTTTCAAAGCTACCTGATAGTGATACAAGTATGATACCAGATTTCACATACAATTAGTTTTGATTGCCCAATTTTCTTTAAAATCCTCAAAATTTCATTACTTTGGAACAAAGTTTCTTAGCACTTATAAAATCCTTCCTTAAGGGTTTTAAAAATCAGATTAGTTGAATTAGAACTATCCACCATTGCTACGGACGTAAAATGTGATCTAAAGTTAAATATTTACTCACTTAACATTAGGAATAAGCAATTTCCAAGCCCTTCTTACCTGATATTATACTTCCGAGAATTTTTTCACAGCAAGGGGTTTCCCCATTTGTAGAAAAACGGGAAACACTTTAAATTAATGGAGCTCCTCGCCTGTACAGCTTCCGGCAGTTGGAAGGCGCCTGATAATATAAATATCTATCCTCGTGATAAGACAATACACCCCCTAGCACATCCCTTTACCACACCCCTTCGATATAAAAATAAACTAGTTTAGTAAACCCGTATAGTACATGCAAATATACCTAAATTAGACCCTTCACCAAGTAAATATTTTATGTACGGGTGATTTTGAAGTGTTTAAGCAAAACTCCAACAAAACTCCATGAGATCTATAAGTTTAAAGCTTGGGTTAATATTTAATTAAACTCTCAGTAAATCAATTCAAAGGTAACCAAATTTTAGTATCATTGAATAGTAAGATGGTTATGTACAATTTTCCTGATTAAACTATATATCTACGTTCTATATACAACTCATTCGTTCAACTCAAGGAAATTAGCCGTAACTCATCAATTACACCTCTGCATCCTCAAATAAAGTTGTAATAACAATTGTAAAAAAGTTGTTAATAAACGTGTAACCAAGCTAAAAAGAAATTCAAACAAAATAAAAAAAATTAAACATATAAAACCAACAGAGTTTTTACTACACTTCTTTAAGAATCTAATTGTATAAGTATTGCTCAATTTACTTCTGCAGGCTTCACCTCATAGATTTACATAACCTCCGTGTTGCAAAATGTTTTTACCTTCTTGACGGAAAAAAATACTGAATGTGAAATAGAGAAAATTATAAAACTGTCATCTGCAAAAATATTTCATCAAAGATATTAAAGACAGGACACTAATTGTAATAAATTTGATTCAACACATTTTACGTTAAATAAATGTGTTTACGTTAAACTTCGTCCAAACCAAACAACTATTATGTACAGTTTAGTTTAGCAAGTATGCTTGATTGGAAAATACCGAACCTAAGGTTGCTATCGCAAGTTTGTAGCATATTTGAGGTTACAACTCTCTCAGTCTTTCATAGTAGTTTAAACAATTTCCAAACCTAAACCAGCTTGATATTGAGTTATAAGTTCGGTTGTCGGTAGCTTTAACATAGTTTAGTTTAAAAAACTTCGTCCCAGCACTATTGGTAACTCGCGGACAACATTTTTCACTCTCCTTATTCACATAAACAGACACATGAAATAACGAAAAAAACGAAAGTTCAGTCGGTTGTTTCTTGAAATGTTAAAAATTCTTGTCGGAAAGCTTAAATTTAAGTGTTTTTTCTATAAAGTGTAGTTGGTTTGTAAAGGCACGTTTACCATTGGTCAAAAACTGTGTTCCCCTTTACAAAAGGACCTCAAACAAGAGTAACTTGTTAAATCCTAGTCTATCCCTCAATTCAAAACTTACTTGGGGCTAATTACAGAATAAACAGAGATTTATAATTCTTTTTACCATACGCACAAATACAAGTATAGAGTACAAAGAGTAAGAATTCATACAAACAAATCGTCCAATTGTCGTAAAATTATGTAAAATTAGCGTTCAAACAAAGAAATCACTAAAATTTGATTACACTATTTAACAACGTTTTAAACCAAAGTTAAATAATATTTAATATTTTAAAACTAACAACACCAGGACAAACATTATACAAATTAAGAAACTTCAACGAAATACGATGTGACGATGTGTTAGAAATGAGGAAACTGTCACATTAATAAATAACGCTAATTAGGAAGCTCTTGGGTAATAAGCTCATCCTCGTTAAGTGATTTAATTGCACTTGAGTTCTTAATTGCCTTGGAACTTGCTAAATGACTTTTCTTATTACTGTCATAAACTGCAGACCCTGCTGAATAGAAGATTATTTCTACGAACGCCTTGTTTGAATAGATTATAATAATAGTGATTTGTTTATACATATTGTTTTTTATACAATAATGGTGCTGAACCGTACTAATATAATGCTTTTATCACTGAACACTTGAAAAGTAAATAGATAGTCGTAGGAAAATTTTGTTTTCTTTTTTCATACAGTATATATTTTATTTGAGTTGTCATCAACAGCCTCAACAAACTTTACATCATGTTTTGCATTTTGTTATATATTATAATCAAGTTCAATTGACGAATAAAACATCCACAACACACGTGGTGATAGAGATACTAGTTATAACCTTTCACTGTGAGTTGTTAATATGCTATACCTTTATCGTTACGTATAAAACTACCAGCCTTCGTATGTTAAGCGCTAAAAAAACATCAGAGATGTCATAAGAAGGGCTTATACCTCACAGTTTAAAACTATGGTTTCCTAGAAAGCGGTGACCGCTTTAACATTACGGCCATTAATATGACGGTGGTTTGTTTTCAATGTTATCAGATGAGAGTGGTTTCCTAGAAAAAAAGTTGACGTAAGTTAGCGGTGAAAATAGTTAAGGTTTTTCTCACCAATTGACACATTGCCTTTGTAAACAAAAGTCTAGCTCATCACTACTTCATACGTAAACAAACTTTGACAACTAAAAACAAACATGTCAAAGTTGTTTTTTGTCTACATCTGTTTAAATATTGTTAATCCACCGTCACGTTTACGTTAACCACTACTATGCGGCCGTAATTTACGGTGAACTCTAGGGAAACCATGGCCTAAAGAAATGTTTCAACTCCATAACCATGAAAAGGTAAGGATGTACTTTATGGCAAATAAACCACAGCGGCTCATTCACTACCTTTCACTGTCTACTGTTACTATCTACAAAATATTTGCTGTTTTCGTTGCTATATTTCCTAGTTTGCTGCAGAACATGTATCTAACAAATCTTTGTACAATTTCTAACCTTGCCGACGAAACGTGAGTTATTAGTGTATTAAAAATAATACAAATAATAGTAAATACCATGTTTAAAACGTTAATTGTTAATCAAAACGACAAATTGAACAGAATTTGCGTGGTTATAAGTAAACATTATTTAATTATTTAAGGATTAACTAAAGCTTTTAACCTGCGGTGAAACGCTATGTTTTGTAACATATTGTTGTCGAACTATGGGTCCCAAGTGTGTTACTGAGAGTCATGTTACGGAACTGAACCTGAACTCAACATGGAACCGCAACCACGTTCTGAGTTAAACTTCAGCTAAACTCTGTTGATTCTAGCTTGCGATGTGTCTTTGTCATTCATACTGTATTACATACATTACAATATCTAGATATGGCTATTGTACTGATATATTTGTCCAGAAAAGATGGAACATTTGGTACGTCAAGCTTAAAAGAAGTTTGGCCTGTTTACGACTGTGCCAAGTAACTCTGCTTGGAAAATGTGTGCTGCATTTAAAGCGTCGAGTTGTATACCTATGAAATTAAAGGTGCATTTTTCACATTTGAACAGTGGTGAGGTAAGTCTTTTGTAGCAAAATAAAAAATATAGCCGTTGTATGAAAAATGTTAGTTTTTATTTTATTTTATTTCAGTTAACAAATTTATTCATAACAGTGGTTAGGACAATCTAATATGGCTTCATATATTATAATTAAACAAGGCAATATACGAATATAAACAGACGGAACTACATCTTTTTATGTATTATAATTAGCCGTTTGCCAAGTAGGTGTTTAAACCTCGAAACTGCTTTCCACTTTGTTCTATAGCGTTTCATTCTACATGGCGATAGAAATGTATTATTTAGCTCTATTTTCGCTAAAAGGAACTATTTAAAACATGAGTCATTTCCTTTTTTAGGTTTACACATAATTACAAGCAGAATCATGCTCTTAACGAAAAAACTCTAGTTAGGTGTGGTAGTCGTACAGCACACATCATTTAAGGGTAGAGCTAAAATAATAATATATTAAAATATTAAGTGTCGTTTAAACAAAAATAACTGTTCTAGAAACCAACTGAAGTGTTGAATTTAAAAGTTTGACAAGTTTCAGCTCTTTGCATGTGATAACTTGTAAATTTTAAACTAAATAAATTGATTTGCAATTTACATTGAAAAGTGTTACTAAAACAAAACATAAAAATCAACATAATATTGTAATTCATGCACACTTATGCACACACACATATCAATTGTCGCACACACACTCACACCATGGAAAAAGGTAAAATAATTGCTATTTGCATTCGATTGGTTTAGAAACTCAGCTATATCGTATCTATATCGAATTAGTTACTAAATATTTTTAATAGAGCTTTGAAAAGTTTTCGTTTTTCCAATTTTATATCCACTGGCAATAATAAAAGAAAATTGTACATCCAATTGAGGAGTTAATTTGCTTAACAATTTGGTTTATGTCTCAGAACACGAAACTCGTTTCTGATTCTAGGTTTACACTAGTACAATTTTCATTATAGTTAGATGTTAGTGAATGAAATATCTTAATCTACAGCCTATGGAAATGACAAACCTTTTCGAAAACAACTTGTTTTAAACTAATTGAAAAAAAGCTTTTGGATTAACCGCAATGAAAACTGTATTTAATTCATATATTTTGTTTTCATTGTAGTCAATCCAAAGGTTTTTATTTCAATTATGTCATAGCACTTAAGTTTAAAACATAAAATTGTTTTAAACTGCTTTAAATATACTATTGCTTTCTTGTTTGCACTACTGACTTAAAAAAAACGTATAACAATATACCTATTATTAATAAATAATTCACCAATCGTTTGTAAAAAAGCATTTTATGTGCATTTCAAACCAATTACAGCTCTTTTAAAGTGTTATGATTTTAGCAGATTAATCAAAACATTAGTAAAACTCATGAGTAAAACTCATAATATTACAGTATTACATTGAAAATAAATGCTTATTTGCATTGATTAACTTTAAAAACATCGGTAAAGCACTCTTTTAATATCGGTAAGTGGCTTTCCCTGATGTTGTACATTGGAGTTTATAGCTTTTCAAAGCTTATTACTTCCTCTTTCATCAAGATGTATTGGTAATATTTCAAAATAATTTGTTTTGTGTTTTTATTCACTCTTATCAAAAGCCATGATCTTGACTATCAATGAGTTTAAGTTTAAGTTTATTGTCAGTATACAACAATATTAAATTGTGTTTAAAGTTAGAATAGACAAAGTAAACATTTACATGTACTTATATCTGAAATGTTAGTAATGATTTAACTAAACAACTAAACCATGTCAAGAGATAGTCTGACTGCTTGATTAGTTATAAGAAAATACAAAGATTTGTTAAAGTTGTAATATTGATGTTTGTTTTAGTAAGAATGAACTTTTATGAAAGCTAAATGAGCTTGTCGCCACCGCAAGAACATAATTATATTTCAACTTAAATAAAAAATTTATATCTTGGGTACTTTCTAGTAAAAGGAGAATGCTAGAAATCAAATTATTAAATTAAAATTAACAATCGCGAAGATTCAAAAATTGTATAGAGTACTCGTATTAACTTTCGTTTGATATTGTTTACTATTGAAGATAACAATAACAATTTATTTGTCAATATACAAATTGTACTTTGTGTTGACAAAAAAAAGGATAAAATACAAAGCCACTAGTAACAATAACTAAAGAAAGAACTAAACGTGTGAAAATTTTAAAAGAAAAAACTTACTCTATAATATTTTTAACTATTTTAATCCATAAACTCACCTAAACTGTAAAACGAATGGTTAGTTAGATAGTGTTTAGTTTTGGTTTAAAGTTTCTTGAGCCTCTTAGCAATTTTATTTCATCAGGAAGTGCTTGGAAAAATTTAATACCAGCTTGAGACGGTAGCTTGTCAAATAGACAAAGGCGGCGAGGGTTAGTCAAGATACTGTTTTGTGGTAGGTTATTGAGATAAATAAGTGTAACAACAGGTTACTCATATGCGTACTTGAGAAAAATGAGCAACGTAATTTTTCATTATTAACTTCAATTTTATTTTAGTTGTTTTTTGGCTTAAACTTTAGTTAGCCCTAAAACAACGTTTGTTAATATTACCCAAATTTACCTCCTATATTACCAACTTAATTTGTATTAATCCATAATTTCGGAATTTCTTTGTTTAATCTAAACCTAATACAATACACTAATTATTTCATATACTTATGTTACGTGATAACTTTGTTGCCTTTTAGCAAACCTACTTAAGGAAAATGAGACATTCATGCCGTACGCATGGTAAGTCCCAGATCTAGGACCATGAAATGAACCGATCCTGGCCCCCAGAACACGTGTTGAGCTTTTTTCTTTTATTGTTAGTTAAAGATATTTTTCCCCAGTTTTTGGTATATATGTCTATAATTGGTCAAGATCTGACTTTGATATTGTCAACGACAAAACCTTTTCTTCATTTTCTATTGTAAAAATGGATTAGAACAAACAAAATAAGTTTAGTTCTGATTACTTACAAGTATATTTAAATTTATTTATTTATATTTGATTTAAATACATGAAATAACATTACTCATCACTCTATTCAAATTTGGTTGATACGGTTCTTTAACTATGCTAACTCTGTACAAGGTTTGTAATTCCTGTCAAAATGCGTTTATTTCTGCAGTTTCATCTCATTTAACTCCATTAATTCATTTAAAATAATACCAGTTATTGGATGTGAAACGTTTCGTCTACGACCACCAACAATGTTCTGGTAATACGTAGATGAATGATTGAATAAACCAACTGTTGTAATAGTGTGTGACTTGGTTCAACACACACAGTCAAGGAAAGGAAGTGCACAACTCTTGAACTGAGAAGAACTCTAAAAACTAACAGAGCTTCTTCACTTTGTCTGAGCAAGTGTTGACTTTTAATATCAAACTAACACAAGAAACTCTCGTGTTATGCAGAGGTAATGAAAGATAACAGTGAAGTAGTGTGTTTGTTCTTACACACTTGAGCTCTGTAGAGTACATATATTATGAGCTTGGAAGAAAATAAATGTATAACGTTTAAGAATTAAAAAAAGTTAAGTTGCACTAAACGTTGAAGATAAGTATACAAACAAATACCTTTTCAACAGTTGACAATGAACATCAAGTACTTACCTACTGTTTTATACACTTGTCAAAGTGTTATTTGTGACTCTGGGGATCAAACCCGTGACACCAAAGTAATTTTATTTCTGGCCCGCAATACCAACCTACCACGAGTAGGCTTGTACGTTAAGTTTGGTTGGAGTCTTTTGGTTAGTGGATAGATTCAAAAGGTAGTGTTGTTTTCTAAGGTGTTTTGTTTTATAAATAAAACTGCACAACTTGTGATACCAAAAAATACACATGGTTTTAAATCTACATATTGTACATTTATATATTTTTAACACTGGTTTTGGCGTATGATATTACATTTTGGTGAAAAATTACACTCGTGCATATATGTATACTTATTCTTGTTTCCATAGGTAGTGTATATTATCAATGATTTATGTGATTTCAATACATGTTACTAAAGTTTACTAAGAAATAGTATATATATATATCAAAGAAACTACGTAATAATTATCGAGAGAGATTCAACTGAATTATCGAACGAGTCACAATGAAAATTCCAACCCTGAGTGGGAATTGGCTTAACGCTCGGCATTTTTTGTAACTGCGTTTGTTGTTGGCGTTGCTAATCCTCTTAAAGAGAAGATTAACCAAAATTAAATTCTGAACTCAAGGTTAGGGATTTGACTTTAACCATTATGTTAACAGACAAACCTTATGTAGTGATTTCACATATAACTTAAAATCACTTGTGTAAATGACAAACTAACTAACTTAATGTTAGTTGAATTAGATAGTTAATACATATTGTTAAAAGTTGTTTGTAAAACAAAACAAGCTATAAGTATATTTAATATTAAAAGGAGATCTAGTTGTAAGCAAATTCTTATTGATCACAATATTATGACTTCACCCAGTATACACATTTTTGAGTGTCTAATCCATTTAAAAACCCACTTATGGATATATCTTCAAACAACAAATTTAGTTGCAACTGTAATTTAAGAAAAAAAATATATTAAAATTCAATTGACAACTCAATTTTAAACAAAAAATACAATTTATCGTCTTATAAATTGTACAATCAAATTCCAGATAACTCAAGCAAGAAGTGTCATCCATTTTCCGGATCAAAATTAAAAGTGTCTCTTGAAGAAGGCATTATACACCGTACACGACTACATGATGGAAGAAATATGTGAAGAATAGCGTTGTTTACCTGGGTCTTTTGGTTGTTGTTTGTTCTTTGTTATTTGTTTTTGTTTGTATTCCAATGCATCTTGTATGCCATGGATTAATACTTTCTTTTTTCTTTACGACTACATGCTTATAACCTTAAGGCACGATCTAGACTTAAGCACAATTTTCAATATGAAATACTTAACATACAAATAACTTTAACTTGCTAATTGTAAAAAGTCTTTTTTAAAGCTATTTAAGACTCACATAAAATATGGAAAAATAATGGAACCGTCAATAAAAAAAACCTATATGTGTTAGGCCTTTTTCAAAAGTTATGACTTTCCAGAGCGCCGGGTACGTAACAGGGCCGTGGCTTTATCCTCTCCGTAGTACTCACTGCGGCCGTGTCCGCGCGTCTGAACCATTAATACCATTGTAATCAACTCACTGCGGCAGTGTCCGGCACGGTGCCGTGGTCGGCACGTCTGAACAGCTTCATAGATACCTCTGTAATCAACTCACTGCGGCAGTGTCCGGCACGGTGCCGTGGTCGGTACGTTTGAACAGCTTCATAGATACCTCTGTAATCAACTCACTGCGGCAGTGTCCGGCACGGTGCCGTGGTCGGCACGTCTGAACAGCTTTATAGATACCTCTGTAATCAACTCACCGGCAGTGTTCGGCACGGTGCCGTAGTCTGAACAGCTTCATAGATACCTCTGTAATCAACTCACTGCGGCAGTGTTCGGCACGGTGCCGTGGTCGGCACGTCTGAACAGCTCCATGGATACCATTTTAATCAACTCACTATGGCCGTGTCCGGCACGGTGCCGTGGTCGGCGTCTGAACAGCTTCATAGATTCCCTTGTCCCCTTGTATGCAGCGGTGTCCGGCACGGTGCCGTGGTCGGTACGTCTGAACAGCTTTATAGATACCTCTGTAATCAACTCACTGCAGCCGTGTCCGGCACGGTGCCGTAGTCGGCACGTCTGAACAGCTTCATGGATACCATTGTAATCAACTCACTGTGGCCGTGTTGCACGGTGCCATGGTCGGCACGTCTGAAAAGCTCCATAATTACCATTGTAATCAACTCACTGCGGCAGTGTCGGCACGGTGCCGTGTCGGCACGTCTGAACAGCTCCATGGATAAAATTGTAATCAACTCCTGCGGCCGTGTCGGCACGGTACCGTGGTAGGCGCATCTGAACAGCTCCATAGATACCATTGAAATCAACTCCACTTGGCCGTGTCCGGCACGGTGCGTGGTCGGCACGTCTGAAACAGCTCCATGGATAAAATTGTAATCAACTCACTGCGGCCGTGTCCGGCACGGTACCGTGGTAGCACGTCTGAACAGCTCCATAGATACCATTGAAATCAACTCACTGCGGCCGTGTCCGGCACGGTGCCGTGGTCGGCACGTCTGAACAGCTCCATGGATAACATTGTAATCAACTCACTGCGGCCGTGTCCGGCACGGTGCCGTGGTAGGCACGTCTGAACAGCTCCATAGATACCATTGTAATCACCTCACTGCGGCCGTGTCTGGCACGGTGTCGGTGCCGTGGTCGGCACGTCTGAGCAGCTTCATAGATACCATTGTAATCAAACCTTCTGCGCCGTGCCGGCCGCGACGTACGGGGAAAAGTCAGAGCGTCTGAAACGGGTTTACTTTTATCAGAGTAAAGGTCTTTTTGTTTAACTACATTTAATACAACTTATTACCTATTTTAAAATTAATTTCATTCGACAACCCTGGGGGGATGCCGTTATTTATTAGTCAGAATGTACGGCCAATTTCAAAATAAACACTATCGCAATGTCAAACTATTCAAAGTATAAAAGTACAAACGTTACTACGTACACTATAATTAATGTGTACTTAAGTTGTAGAACTTGAAACAATATTTCCAAAGGAAAAGTGCTTAAGACATTTTATTGTTAGAGATGTTTTTAATTTGAAATTGAGGAATTGATTTTGTACTATGTTAAACTAATTTCGTCTATGTCGAATAGCTATTATTTAAGTTTAGTTTCGCCAAATAATGTTTGCTTGGAAAATACCAAACTAAGGTTGCCATTGTAGGTTTGCAGCATATTTGAGGTTACGATCAACTCACCCAGCCTTCCATAGTAGCCGAACTGTTTAAAGTTAAATATACATTATACAAGTTTGAGGTTTGAGAAGCAACATTGTTTGGCTGATAGTTTATGACGTTGCTCGGTGTTGGAATATCAACTTTATACTTCATAGACTTTACAGAGTGTCTAGACAATTACGGGATCAAACGTCACCAGGTGGTTTGTCAGGTCATAATAAACCAAAAGTTTTCACCAACACATAGGCCTATCTAGTATTGTTTTCCTTCTGTCCGTCTGTCCATGTTTTTCACTCAATGTTTTCTCCGAGATCAATTATGTTATAATCAAAAAACTTTGCATGCTTTTAACAAAGCCGTCTATGCTTATTAACTCAAAATCCTTTAAGCGTTATGGTAAATGCATAAAACTAACAGTACGTTGGGAATGCCTTTATGAACATTTTAAGACATAGTTTAATGTGCTGCGATATGTAACAACGGAGTAATTAATTATTAAAGTAGTTAGTACTTAGTACTTGCCTGTAGGTGTCAATATAAAATTTTGTCAGGCAGGACCGGTTTCGAGGCAATCACAACCCATCTTCTGCAGCCTTTTCTTCTTATCTTCCATATAATAATAATAGTTGGTTGTTGTCACAATCTTTATAAATAATTTTACTTTTGAGTAATTAAAGTTGTTCTGAGTACTAACCTTTCATTATTACCTTTATTATTTGTGTAACACAACGAATTTGGTCTTAAAATGTTCATAAAAACATTATTCAAGTTTTGTTATTTTGTGTATTTTATCGAAATACAGTTTAAGATTTTTAAATGACTAAACTAAAAAAATTTATTATGGCCACACTTGGAAAGAAAATTATTAAAATTTCTTTTAAATATAGATTTTAAATAAACTTATAAGCCTGCAAAGTTTTAATGTAAATCGTAATTGACCTCGGGGATAAAAATAACTAAGAGAAAAACACAGACAAACTAATAAAAGTTTAAGTGAGATAGGCCTATGTGTTGTATGACATTTATTTTTATTATGACCTGACAAATCACCAGGTGAAGTTTGATCCCGTAATTACTGTACACTCTGTATAAAGTATATTTTAAACTACAATTCTAAGTTTCTATTTTTAAGATTTGCTTTAAAAAAATTCCCGTGGGAAAGAATTTAAGTGTTCTGTAATGTAAGATCTTTGAATGACTTACTAGTAGGATGTAAAAAGCTTTCACAGCAGCAATAAGAAAGCTTTTATAGAACGGTTTTCTATGAAGGTAAATTAGTAAGGTAAGGCACGTACACCGATTGAAAGCGTAAGTTCAATTACCTTTATAAGAGCATCTTGAACCAGAATTGCTTGTTATATTCCCAGTCTACTTTTCAAGTGCTATAATTGCTAATAAGTCTATTCAATTCTATTGTTTTTTTCTATAAACTATTTTTGGTTGAAAACGGTTCAATATTAGATCTATTAACCCAATTGGAAATCACTGTGACTTGTTTATCTGGTTAATTTACAGTGCAATGCAAAGCTTTTGTGTTAGAATTTGTTGAACATTTGGTTAAACGCATTTTAAGTGATACAAAGAAAATCAATGAAAAGACTGTCGCTAGCGTAAAACTACTTTAGCTTTTTCTCAATGATTTGAGTAGGTTTTAACAAAACACATACTATTTTGTTGTTTGGGAGTTTTTATGTTGCTTGTCAATGTTGCACAATTGCACATCTTAGGCCCTTTTAAAATGTATATTTCCCATTTTATTGTTACTTATTGACATATAAAAAAAACATACGAAAAGTAGTTGTCATTAAAAAATGAAACAAACTAAAATGCTATGAACTTATTACAACATTATATTAACATTTAAAGATGTAATTAAGCAAAATCATGGAGTTTTACTATTTGAAAACATTTACAAAATTCCTCTAAAATTTACTAAATTAACCCTTGAGGTCGCGTGTCGACTATAGGTCGACAAACGCTATTCCTTTGAACGCTTGATGTGCAGTATAGGAGAAGGTTGAAACCGTCTCTGATATGCGAGCACTACGCAACTAACGGCCCCTAGCAGAGAAGAGCGAAACTACCACCTCCCCTCCTCGGCAACTCAAGTGTGAGTTTCACCGCTCACGACAAACAGCCCGGTGGTTTAGTGGTTATAGTGACGGACAGCTGTCTGTCACAGCGTGGTTCGAATCCCACCCGGGTGCGCTCTGGTACGGTGCAATGCTAGTTGTTGATCACGCTGGGTGCAGGGCCACAATGACCCGCTGAGGATCACTGAAGAGAAATGGCTCATCAAATCCAGTGAGGCGGAGAGTGGCACTTTTGAGTTTAGGGACGCGCTAAATCCCCGCGCTTAGAGGTGTGGTTCAATGACTGGTAATAAACCGTACCAGAGAGGGTTTTGCTGAAATTTTCCTTACAGGGGCTAACACATTTTGCAAACAACATTGTTTGGCTAATAGTTTATAACGTTGCTCGGTTTTGGAACATCAACTTTATACTTCATAGACTATACAGAGTGTTTAGACAATTACGGGATCAAACGTCACCAGGTGGTTTGTCAGGTCATAATAAACCAAAAGTTTTCACCAACACATAGGCCTATCTAGTATTGTTTTCCTTCTGTCCGTCTGTCCATGTTTTTCACTAAATGTTTTCTCCGAGATCAATAATGTTATAATCATAAAACTTTGCATGCTTTTAACAAAGCCGTCTATGCTTATTAACTCAAAATCCTTTAAGCGTTATGGTAAATGCATAAAACTAACAGTACGTTGGGAATGCTTTTATGAACATTTTAAAACATAGTTTAATGTGCTGCGATATGTAACAACGGAGTAATTATTTATTAAAGTAGTTAGTGCTTGAAGTTAGTACTAGTAAGTACTAGCCTGTAGGTGTCAATATAAAATTTTGTCAGGCAGAGGCAATCACAACCCATCTTCTGCAGCCTTTTTCATCTCTTAATAATAGTTGGTTGTTGTCAAAATCTTTATAAATAATTTTACTTTGGAGTAATTAAAGTTGTTCTGAGTACTAACCTTTCATTATTACCTTTATTATTTGTGTAACACAACGAATTTGGTCTTAAAATGTTCATAAAACATTATTCAAGTTTTGTTATTTGTGTATTTTATCGAAATACAGTTTAAGATTTTAAATGACTAAACTAAAAAATTTATTATGTAATACACTTGAAAGAAAATTATTAAAATTTCTTTTAAATATAGATTTTAATTAAACTTATAAGCCTGCAAAGTTTTAATGTAAATCGTAATGGACCTCAGGGATAAAAAATAACTAAGAGAAACACAGACAAACTAATAAAAGTTTAAGTGAGATAGGCCTATGTGTTATGAAATTTATTTTTATTATGACCTGACAAATCACCAGGTGAAGTTTGATCCCGTAATTACTGTACACACTCATAAGTATATTTTAAACTACAATTGTAAGTTTCTATTTTTAAGATTTGCTTTAAAAATTCCCGTGGGAAAGAATTTAAGTGTTCTAAATTTAAATCTTTGAATGACTTACTAGTAGGATGTAAAAGCTTTTCAGGCAATAAGAAAGCTTTTATAGAAAGGTTTTATGAAGGTAAATTAGTAAGCAAAGGCACGTACACCGATTGAAAGCGTAGGTTCAATTACCTTTATAAGAGCATCTTGAACCAGAATTGCTTGTTATATTCCCAGTCTACTTTTCAAGTGCTATAATTGCTTATAAGTCTATTCAATTCTATTGTTTTTCTATAAACTATTTTTGGTTGAAAACGGTTCAATATTAGATCTATTAACCCACTTGGAAATCACTGTGACTTGTTTATCTGGTTAATTTACAGTGCAATGCAAAGCTTTTGTGTTAGAATTTGTTGAACATTTGGTTAAAAGAATTATAAGTGATACAAACAAAATCATTGAAAAATCTGTCGCTAGCGTAAAACCACTTTAGCATTTTCTCAATTATTTGAGTAGGTTTTAAGAAAACACAAACTATTTTGTGGTTTGGGAGCCTTTATGTTGCTTGTCAATGTTGCACAATTGCACATCTTAGGTCCTTTAAAAATGTATATTTCCCATTTTATTGTTACTTACTGACATATAAAAAAAACATACGAAAAGTAGTTGTCAATAAAAGATGAAGCAAACTAAAATTCTATTAACATTTAAAGATATAATTAAGCAAAACCATGGAGCTTTACTATTTGGAAACATTTACAAAATTCCTCTAAAATTAAATAAATTATTCATATAATACAAAAGTAGATACGCTAAGGATGAGGAAACTGTCACATTAATAAATAACGCTAATTAGGAAACTCTAAGGAAGCCCATCCTCGTTAAGTGATTTAATTATACTTGAGTTCTTAATTGCCTTGTAACTTGCTAAATGACTTATTAATGTTATAAACTACTAGATCGTGCTTTAAGAGCAGATTATTATTTTGAACGCTATGTTCGTATGGATAAAATAATTTTTTGTTATAAATGAAAGGTTTTAAACTTAAATATCCTTCAATAATTGTACAGTTACAGCATACATTGTTCAAAATCAAATTAACGGTTACATTAGAGATCGGATGAATATTTCTTTGAACATGCTAAACGCATTTTTAAGATTGTCCTCAACTAACTATGATACCTACAAAACCAAACTGGGTTTAGCTTCTGCAATAAAGCTATTATAGTAAGATGTAATGGTACATTAAGCGTAATTATCCGTGGCGTAATTATCCGACGAGCGGATCCGTAGCGGATTGGTATCGCGCGCGACTCCGGAGCTCATCACTCCGGTGGCGCGGGTTCGATCCCCACACTCACCACTTACAATTTGTAATGTGATTATACGGTGACGCTAGGTAAAGGTCGAGTGGTAGAGAGGACTTTGTAGTCCTAACTTTGCCTCGTTAAACAAGACAAACTTTACCTTTTAATTATAATGAAATTATTTGAAATATTTTTCCAGCTGATGATTTTGTTTTATGTCTAGCGTTAGGAAAAAAGCAAATAAAACAGTCAAAATCAAATTTTTACTTTACCACTATCGTAAGAAAGACTATCAATCCTTCAAGTTTAAGGTGTAACAACTACATAACCATCAAAAGGTGGGGTAAGGAGGTGCTTCAGAGCAAATAAAACACAGCTGCTCATTTTACTGCCTTTCACATGGTCTACCTCTACCATTACTTTTTACAAAGTGCTTTCTATAAAGCAATCAAATATTGCCAATATTAATAAGGGTCATTGAGAGAAGATTCATTTAGAAAGGATCAAGCAAGTCAGAGTGCAAAGATAGCAACAGTGAACACGTGAAATAGGCCTGGGGTAGTTAGCTGAGATAACGTGACTCATCGATTATTAAACTGATTTAAAAAATAGTTTTTTAATTTTCAAATTGTAGTATTATTAATGTTTTGTATTGTGCTATTATTTTATTGGTACTTATTTTATATAAAGATTATACTTAATTGGTTAAAATGTGTTGTTGTTGATTAATTTAGTGTTACTGTATATTGTTGCTGCATTATTGATTTATTGGTCTTTGGTTGTTACTACGTTTGAGATTAAACATTAGATAAGAGGTATTGATTATTGTTATATTTAAATTGTTATTTATTTTAAATAAAACTGCCATGGTGTTACTTTCGCTTACAGTTTAAATATGTTTGTTATGCTACGAGTTTATTCATAAAACCTAATGGTTAAGTTAAAGTGGATAAAGGCTTTTTTATAGTACGTTTATATTTAGAAGGAACTTCTAAACTGAATTTTAAACTGAGTGAACTGGTACAATGTATTGTGGTTTTACCCTATTAAAATAATAAACTAAATAAAATAATATTATGGTAGTATATGTATTAAAATCAATTATATGTATTTGTAAGGAGTATCTATTATATCTGGTGAAATACAAATGCTTTGTAACAGATTGTTTTCAAACTCTGGGTCATGTTTTCAAACTTGAATTGGAGTCATGTTACAAAACTGAGCGCACACACAACATGGGACCACAACCACATTCTGAGTTGAACTTTCAGCTTAGTTGAACTCTGTTGATTCAGATTGCGGTGTGACCCTGTCCATATTGTATTGTATAAAACCTAGCTGTGTCTTTCGTTCATTATATTCTACTTACAGTTAAGAATAATTAGACAACAAAGCTTTGATAACAGCTCAACTTCCTTAAGTACAAGTTTCTGATTCATTGAAACATCATTAACTTATTCATCCAAATCCAATTTATAAACCGGTGAGCCTTGCTTTCTAGCTGATAAAACCCAGAGATCGGATGAATATTTTGAACATGCTAAACGCATTTTAAGATTGTCATCAACTATCTATCTATGATACCTACAAAACTAAACTGGTTTTGCTTTCCGTATAAAGCTATACTAAGCTAACTATAGTTAAATGTAGTGGTACATTAAACGTAATTATAACTAAATTATTTCAAATATTTTTCCAGCTGATGATTTTGTTTTATGTCTAGCGTTAGGAAAAAAGCAAATAAAACAGTCAAAATCAAATTTTTACTTTACCACTATCGTAAGAAAGGCTATCAAACCTTCGAGTTTAAGAAGTAACAACTCCATAACCATCAAAAGGTTGGGTAAGGAGGTGCTTCATAGTAAATAAAACACAGCTGCTCATTTTACTGCCTTTCACATGGTCTACCTTTACCATTACTGTCTACAAAGTGCTTTCTGTTTTCTTTATATTGTTTAAACAATAAGTCTCCCCGATATTAGTTAGTTATATGCAAAATATTTATTATTTATATGAAATAAGCAAAATATTATTCTGATCAGTTTTCAAAGAGGCCTTTGCACAGAAATCTCTGTCAAAAAGCAGCTTTGCAAAAATATCTTCACGTGTTTAAAATTTTAAATATTACAACTTGTGTCCATTCTTTAAAACAATCTTATTTTTTGGTAGCTACCTTTCAGATTTTGATCAGTATGCTGATGCTGCGCAAAGGATCTTCTCTGAAACATCTTAACCCTGTTAGTTTCTATGCATTCGTCTACACCTTCGAAAAACTGATATATAAAACAAAAAATCTAACCCAACGCCCTTTTTAATTAAAAGAACGAGCAAGTAAACGGTAAACCTGCAATTTCTACTAGCAAAACATAGCGTAACGGCATAAATAATTGGACCAAATGGTGTGAACTGTTGACATTATCGCACGGCTAGAGAGAGACCCGGGTTCAAGTCCCGGTTCGATCCAACATTTTTATCAAATTTCTGTACTAATTATAATATTATTTTTATAAACAAAAGCTAGTTGTCTGTGATTATACAATGATGACTGTAAGTCTCTTGTCTTTACACATGAAGATATTAATTTTACTGATTTAATTATTCTTGTTACTGCTGTAATTGATATGTATTTTAAACACTGGTTTTGACTTGGACAATAAAACACTTGTTTCTGTTAACTTTGTCTAATAAACTACTTTAACTTTAAATTATGTAATCTGCAATTGGACAAGATAGCGACACTTAAACTTTGCATAGCTAGATTTTGTAATTTACTGAATTTGTAAAAATAAACAACTAACCTAAAACAAAAGATGCCTTTAAGAACCGTTTACATTCAACGTATGTCAATTTAAATGAAACACCCGCTATAAAGCAATCAAACATTACAAATATTAATGAGGACCATTGAGAGAAGAGTCATTTAGAAAGGATCAAGCAAGTCAGGGTGCAAAGATAGCAACAGTGAACACGTGAATTAAGTCTGGGGGAGGGAGCTCAAATTAATGTTATGATCAATTATTAAATTGATTGTACAAATTGTTTTTAATTTTCAAATTGTATTATTGTTGTTGTTTTGTATTGTGCTATCATTTTATAGAAAGATTATACTTGTTTGGTTAAAATGTGTTGTTGTTGATTAATTTAGTGTTTCTGTATATTGTTGCTGCATGTTTGATTTATTGGTCTCTGGTTGTTTATACGTTTGAGATTAAACATGAGATAAGAGGTAACAATTGTTATTTATATTTATAAAATTTAAATTGTTATTTATTTGAAATAGAACTGCAATGGTGTTATTTTCGCTCACAGTTTAAATATGTCTGTTATGCTACGAGTTTATTTCATAAAACCTTATCGTTAAGTTAAAGTGGATAAAGGCTTTTTTATAGTACGAGTATATTTAGAAGGAACTTCTAAACGGAATTTTGAACTGAGTGAACTGGTCCAATGTATTTTTTTTTCTCTATTGAAATAATAAAATAATATTATGGTGGTGGTATATGAAAATCAATAATACGCATTTGTAAGGAGTATCTATTATATCTGGTGATATACAAATGCTTTGTAACAGATTGTTTTCAAACTCTGGGTCATGTTTTCAAACTTGAATTGGAGTCATGTTACAAAACTGAGCGCACACACAACATGGGACCACAACCACATTCTGAGTTGAACTTTCAGCTTATCAACTCTGTTGATTCAGACTGCGGTGTGACCCTGTCCATGTTGTATATAATCTAGCAGTGTCTTTCGTTCATTATATTCTACTTACAGTTAAGAATAATTAGACAGCAAAGCTTTGATAAACAGCTCAATTTCCTTATGTACAAGTTTCTGATTCATTGAAACATCCAGTTATTAATTTATTCATCCAAACCCAATTTATAAAACGGTGAGCCTTGTTTTTAGCTGATAAAACCCAGACGTTTTTGCTGACAAATTTATGTGACGTGTTTTGAATGCTCCAAAGATTGTGATCTTTTACGATGGTCGAAACCATAAAAGCAAAAGAAAAGGAACCTTTTTTAACCTCTTGTTTTGTTTTATGGTAATGTGAAAAAAGTCCTTAGACAAAACAACTCTAGTCAGTTTGTGGTACTTACACTTATCAGATATATATCTAAATGTAAAGTACACAATGTATTAAAACATAAAGTTTCAGTTTACTTCTCTGTTTTAAAACGCAATTAAGTGACTAAAGCCGAAACGCTGATTATGCATTTGAGAAATTTGCTTGAACACTTTAAGAACAATATTTATTCTGTGAATTTAACGTTACATATGTAAGACGTAAAAAAATTAATTATTTTTATACGTACTCGTATAGCAAGTCAGTCCAAACAAACCCTACATGATTGTGTTTACGTTACCATTGAAACATTGTCTTACAATCACCACCAGCCCTTTTGAAAACTCTAAAACTAAATATAAAACCCTTTAATATATTAATCACCTGTAGTAGTTGTAAAGATGGCCGTTATCATTTGTAAGTCCCCTTCTTTAAATCTTCCCAACACTTCTACACTTTAGAATGACACGCTGCATCATACACAAATTGTTCGTAAGAAAAGTAACACTATTAGGATATTAAATTTTGATTTGTATGTGAACAAAATGACGTTTTCTCTGAGTAAAGCTATGTTTGGTACGCAAAGCTGATACTGTACAACTAACGAGGCGAGCGAGACTGATCAATATTCATTACCCAGTATTCCGTGAAAACTGCTGCTCTTCCCTTGCTACAGACGGATCTCACAAGCTTTTTGCGCAATCTGGCTTCATATATTCAAAAACACATCGTGACATAGCTTTTGTTACTTTTTCGAGTGTTGTTTACATTTTATTTACATATTTTTACGCGTTAACTATTTACGATTCTTTGACAGACAATGTTATTTCAAAAAGAATAAATTACTCTCATGCTTTGTTGCTACTAAGTAATTTGTGAGATAAATATCTCGTTCCTCAGTTTTATTTGCGCATAACAGACAAAGCGGAGAGTCTAGAAAAATGGCAATAATGTATGGCGAAGTATTTTCATGTGCTGAAATGGTACGAATTTAACAGATTCACTGCTACAGACATGTTTTAACATGAAAGTTTGTATTTGGTTCAATGTTATGACTATTGCATGGTTCCGTGGCGCTAGCAGCAAGTAGGTTAGAGAATAATAAAAACATCGTTTGATCTTCTTTACGATGAACAGCTCAATGTTTGGTATTAATATAAAATGTGTTGCAATGTTTATACCTAGCTGTTTCGATATGAACTATATCTACTAACAGAAGTCTGCTTAAGTAATATTCACATTCTCATTTAAAATAGGTTTCAATTTCGACATTTCAAAACCTTTTGCCTCTGATAAAACTCAAGTGTTGAAATAAAATATATTTGTGGTTTCTTATTACTCAATATTTCCGTTCAAAAAGGTAAAACGCTATAAAATTAATGATTAATCAAATCATTTTTAAATTGAATTTTATTTTACTGACCTTTTAATTATTCTAAATTATTTGGTAACGTAATATACAGGGTGTCGGTGAACTCTCTGGACATACTTTGTAAATATGATCTTAGGGTCAAAACAATAATATTTTAACTTATAAACAGGGGTCTCCGGCGCTTCGTTGTCCACCTGTCTGTGTTGATGTGCTTTACTAAAATAACCATTACAATGAAACTTATACATTGATTTCCACCAAACTTAAATCAAAAACTTAAAATGCCTTTTTCTTTTTACGAACAAATTTCTATTTGGTTTAACCTTTGAATTTCAATAATGGCTGTCATTTAAAGTTTTCAAAGTGTTAACACTTTGAAAATCGAATGAGAAATCGAAGTTATCGTAATTTCTGTCTTACCGGCCCATGACCGCCATGCGTTCCTCCAGTCAGCTAACGCAACAACAATGGTATTTACTACATTATTTTCATTCAGGAATTTGTTAAATTCATTTAGACATCTCTACAATTGATAATTAGCCTTTCCGGTTATGCTACCGTGTCGAAGGTCGGCATTTTGAACAGCTCTTGCACAAACAAACAAATTACATTTTATGTCCTAAAAAGTAGAATCGAAATAAGAAATAAAAACAAAATCGTTTAGAAAGTTGATAAGGCAGTGTTACCAACGTATATATATTTAAAAGCTAAGTGTCCTCAAACAGGTCAAGACCCCTCTTAGAAAAAGGAAGTCAAGAGGAGGTTTAACGGATGTAAACAAGTAACGGAAATCCATTACGACCCGTTGCTGCCGAGGCAATGGCTTCTACTTCCGGCTTTACTTAAGAAATGGTTCAGTGAAAGTAGTCTGAATTGTTTTCAGCTCATCTCTTCTCACACAGGATTTCCTAAAACAACTTTAAATGTTAAAGGACACGATCATTGACTTAAAGGTAAGTAGAAAAAGTCCATGAATGAAGTTTATTGACCTGCTGGTATTATATTGGTGTCACACAGTCATTTTAAATAGTTTTATGTTTACATAGTGTTATTGTACAAAATTGTATCTAACATACATAACTAACGTTGTTATAAACTCAATAGAACTTCTTTAATTAGGCGGGATCCAATCACAGATTCCGAAACTTCGCGTTCATTTACGATCGAAACGTCTGCAAAAATATTTCAACCTCAGAGCACCCCATGACCCCCAGAAAGCGTTTTGAGCTATTTTCAAAACTAGTAGTTTTAGTTATCTAACAGTACATTTCATCCAATCTTGATGAAATTTGAAATAAATATGAATTTATCCATCAAGAACGAGCGTTGGACTCCGGTTGTAAGAAGAGTCTAAGACAGCTGACGCTAAAAATGTACGCAAAACATTCCAAATATCAACTTGACCAAAACTGCGTAAAGAGTTTGAAAGTTTAGCAAGAGTCTTACGTAATGCTTTCATTTTCATTGCTTATTGTTCCCATGTGTTCAAACTAATAAGCAAATAATTTTGTTCCTATAACGAAATAAAAACCTCAAAACGTACAGAAAGAATGTAACATTGTCAACATACAGGGTCTGCGGTAAATTTTAGAACTCATCCCCTCTAATACGAAAAACATTTTGAAATATGCAGGTAGGTTTATGTCATTTCTCTTGCGTTGCTAAGTAATGGAAATGAGGTCGTTTGTCAACATAGAATACTGATCAAAAAGCCAATCAAACAGTGATAAATAATAAAACATCGTTTCGATGAACGCAATGTTAATAAATACTTAATGCAGCAGTTGTCATCCTAGTTTTCAACAGCTGTATGATTGTTGATCAGAATCATTGAATGTATTAATTTGGCGATTATTATTAACGAGTTGTACATAGACTTTTATGTCTTAATATTAAGTTTTCGTAAATCTGTTAATAGTAAAGGTAACAAGATTACGACAGTAGTTAAACCACAATACTCAAACTTTAAGGGAATAAATTGTTTGACACAATAGGTTCTAGATAGTTTTGGTATAAACAATTAATACACATCCAACAGTCTCAAAATTTTTTACTTGTTTTAGGAGGTTTTCATAGGAAATAGAGCTACTCATATCGAACGAGTACGAACTACGTTGGCAATATCACCAAAACGTCGTAGAACTAAACAAAAATCAATTTTGATTACACAAATAGGTTATTTGTTTAATTGTGTACGGATTTATGTATACTATGTCTACAGGTTGAATATTGTTGCCCAATTTACGGAATATGTTACAAACCTTTTGCAAGCATCTAGGTAAGCGTTGTTAGCCAGTAATACTGGTATTCCAGAAATGCCTCCTCAGGAAAAATATAAAAATATCTCTAAATTAGTTAAAGCAGATACGGTTGATAACATTAAAACACACCTTACAAAATACTTGTATTAGTATATTTGCTATGTATTGTTAAGCCAGTAAATTGTTAAAATGGTTAAATTTCATTCAATCATTTTTAAAACTGTTTATATTATTTTGTACTGAACAATTTTGTAGCGCACTGAGAGAAGAGAGATCAAAAGTTAGTCGATTTGAAACAACTCAATCGTTGTGAATGCTCTGCAATAGTACTTAACAAAGCATTAACTGGTAGCTATCAGGAACATTCGACCAAACATTACAATGTCATTATGCTTTCAATTGCAAGCGATACTTTGACGATAGTTACTTCAATACTGTAATAGACTTCTCTTAGTGAAATATAGTTCAATATAAGAACTATAGTTTGTAAAGCTTCCAACATATGACTTATAACAAATGACAAAGTAGAATAATGCTTAGTTTTGAGGATAGTAGAAAATTTTACTTTGCTCAAAATACCATCCTGATAGAAAATTGTAAATAACTTACTTTAAGTCTTTACAATATACGGCAAACCTCGTATTACAATATTTTAAATATAACGAGTATTTTAGTTAATTTTAGTTAAGCTATGAATTCTAGGAAAGCAGTGACCGCTATATTACGGCCGTAATTAGTGGTGAACGTAACCGTGACGGTGGACGTAACACAATATATAAACAGATGTAGACAAAACAACGTTTGACATGTTGTTTATTTTAGTTGTCAAAGTTTATTTACGTATGTAGTGATGGGCAAGCTAGACTTTTGTTTAAAAAACATAATGTGTCACCTGGTGAGAAAAGCCTTAACTAGTTTTCACCGCAATTTGACGTCCACCGTTCTCTAGGAAACCACTCTCATCTGATTGTATTGAAAAAGAAACTCACCGTGCTATTACAGTCGTAATGTAGTGGTCACCGATTTCTAGGAAACCATAGCTTTAGTCATTCTATTAAGCTTAAACTTAGCTCAAAACGCTATGCAAATTAAAGTTTTAAATATATAATTATATTCAGCATTTAAAGTTAGTTTTGGCGATACAAGTGGAGAACATTACTTAGATTGGTAAAGTAGCGACAATCAAGTCAGTTCCTAATGGCTGAGTAACAGTCGATTGTTCCGGTTACTGTCCTGTAACGGTTGTTGTGGTTCCACTTCCGGTTCCGTGACGCTGATTGGCCGTTGTTCTGTTGTTGCAGGAAACTAGAACAGTGTTCCGTGTCTTCGTTATCACTTCTAATAAGAAATATTCTCCTTGGAATAATTAACAAGTTTTAAATTTCTTGACTTTTACACTAAAAGATTTGTATACACGTTTTCACATGAATCTATGCTCGAGTTTGGTGTGAATTTGAGTTTGAATTACTTAAAAGTGACCAAATGGCGTGAATTTCAAGAAAAATGAGCTTGCGCTTGCGCCAGTGGCTCTACTTGAGATGTTTAAAAACATTCCTTTGCAGCACTATCTCAGGCTTCCGCAACTATGTTGAGTTTCTTGCTTCAGCTATTCGGCATCAATGCGCCATCTACTTGTTATAACATAATCTTTGGTACAATTGATTGTATCTGTTCTTAAGTTATTTCCGAGTTAACATTTTTCTTTTCAGTTAACGCAACTATTATATAAGTACGGCAAACAAATTATGCTTTGCTATGTAGTTTGGTTGTTTTTTTAATTACAAATATAATTTAGTTTAGATGCCTCCTGTACTATTTAATAATATACAAATCAAACAACAAATCAGTATGTTTAAATTACATACATACATATGTATTACTGTTACCCCCTTTGGCAATAGTATTTCAAAGGAGGATGCTATGAGAAACAAAGAGTTCAAAATGCTGCAGTTCGATTTGTGTTCTCGCTAGGTCGTTTCTGGTCTTCTGATCTAGTGACGCCAGATTGCTTCCAATGGAAACAATATGCAGGGTGTTGACTATCTGCTTGACGCACAAGGCCCTTACACTGGGGAGCCGCAATACTTGTGCGAGCGACTTATGTCTAGGGACATGATCTCCCAGCGCAGCACACGCCACGACATTCTGCTGCATTTTCAGAGAAGACTGGAGCTAGGTAGAGGTTTCTTCTTACTTTGGCCCCAGGTTGTACAACGACCTTCCCGAATGCCTAAAATTATCTAGTCAGAACTTTTAAAATAAGTTAAAAATCATTTTAAAATATGTAGTTTAACTTATTTTTTTGTTAGTCTGTATAACTTCTTGTTTCTTTATTTATTCATGTAATATGTGTGTCATTTATTACTTGTAACTTTTAAATTAATTTGTGTTGTTCACTGTAATTTAGTTTTTAAATGTAGTAATGATAAATTAAGATAAGTTGACATGAGTTGTTCTGTAAAACATTGTAACTGAGAAACACTCTAATAAAAGGCATTTTTATTTATTTACGATAAGGTGCTTCTGCATCCTGCACATATTCCACTACAATATAATTCAATATTCTCTTAACAAGTACTTAATTAATTTCATGTGTAACTGCTTGATTTGATTTAAACAATAGCGTGCTGTGGTTATCACAGTAACCTTACCACGGATAATAAGTATACTAGTGGAACGGTGTATTGAGTCGCGTATATGAATAGTGTGCTAGTAGTTCGTTCCGCTCAGAACCTCAGATTTACATCCTGTTTACCTCAGTTCAACTTTGCTTGCAATAAGTATATAAAACATTAATCAAGTAAAACACCTACAATGCCAGAACTACCAATGTAATATGAGTCAATGGTTTGTTTTCAACGGGGCAGATATACATTCATAGCACTTAATATGGACGCTTTTAACAAATTAAAAAAATATGTTCTATTTATTTTCTGGGTATCTTCTGTGCGTTAAAATTGTAAAGTGCAACAAATAAAATTTAAAATGTTTAAAGTTTCTATTAAAAAGATTTATTGTTTAATTCATCTTATAAAAGGGATAAAATTACAGTTACAGGGTATCGGTTTGAATTAAATCAGGCAGTTTATGAAATCCAATATTGCAGGTGGAAAAGTTCGACAACTCGTTATTAACCCCTTTCACGCATCAGCACTTCTCACTGAGCCTTTCATCATTGGAATATTTTAATCAAAAGCTTAACAAATAATTCATTCAATCGTTTTAAAATTAGCCTAATGAAAAACACAAGTTATCCAATATAACTTTCAGTAGTCGGTTAGGCCTTTGGGAACAATGCCTTTCCCATTAACTTCAAAATTATAAATATAATAACAAGCTCTTCCAGATGTATTACGGACGTTTCAATAGTTTTGAGTGAACAAGAAGTACACGACGTTCCAGGATCTAGAATAGACCCCGTCTTCAGGTGAAAATGATTAACCTTAAACATATCACAAAACGTTAGTAAAAAAGCTAACGTAGGGTAATCAGTGCAAGCTCACCGGTCACCCACCAATTAATTTAAGATTTTTGTGTTTTCCTTTTATCTTGTTCAGTGCATTGACTATGATTTATCTCCATAAACTCTTTGTTAAATTAAATGTATTAATATTTGTTTCATGCTAGTAAGTTGGTTTGTCAAAGTTTTTTCCTTTACTATTGGTTGCGTTCTCAGTGATTTGAGCAGCTAAGACTCATTGACTTATTTGATTCAATAATGTTTACGTTCTCATTTAGTTTATTTTAGACTAATTCTTTTATTGTAGTTGTTTTATTAATATTGTATACAAACAACAATCATTTCAATAATATTTAAGATTCTTAGTTAGATCTAACATTAGTCATGCTCGCATCACTGAGGGCCGTTTTTTCAATTGCCTGGTTAGCAGTTGGTTAACTAACCACCGTTGTTGTTTGCAGTCTGCAATGTTTATATTTTCACGTAATTTCAAAGTATTTAAATGGAATTATTTGAAGATCTTTATGCAATAAAGGTATAGTTTTACCATTTTAATTGAATTTAACATGTACATTATACTAATAGAAGCAAATGCAAACTGTAACACTGAAATAAAATCAAAACAGACAAAGTAAAACTTAACCTTTTTAAAAATATCCAGCTTTTCATTGGTTGGCTCTTTGTCCTTAATTCTAACCGCCGGTTAAGGCTGCACTGAAAAAACGGCCCTTATTGTTTTCTAGTTTGTAGGTTGCCAGCATAATGATGGATTGCATTGTGAAAGATCTAACTAATAATCTTGCTTAGATCTATTACGATCTATAATAAATCCTAAAAATTAATATAGATTTTAGTATTTTAGTATAATACTATTGGAATGGTTGTTGATATATTTCGTTATTTTGTTACTATAGTTTCGTTTCTATTTCATGAAACGATATTTAATGCTACAGCTAGACTATTATTGTATTTTACCTCAAAAGAGACTGTTTTAAGCACAACTAAGGCTAGTTAGAACTACTATGTATTTTATTCACTTGTAGACTCGAGTGAACAAAGTGAAGATGACTTGGAACAATACACTCAACACAGCTCAAGTGTTTGTGAAACTGCTCTCAACAACTCAGCTAACAACCTAACTTGTCTCTACCTTGTCTAGTGAACTTTTTAATTGTTGTTATAGCCATTTTTCTGCCTAATTGGTTTAAATAGCGGTTATGTTATATAGGGTGGTAGAAAACAAGTAGGAAAACAATAATTGTAATAACACTCACCATAATAATAAAATAAATAAATAAATATGCAATCAACTAATTCATTGTAGAAATATACATAAGGAACCGCACATTACACATTATAACGTATCGCACTCGGTCATTCTAAAACTATCAACAATTTGGCTGATTTTTAAACAACAAAACTAAACAAACAAGAACGACAAGGAACTCGAAGCTCCCTAGTGTCCGAGATCTGCTTGTATATACTGGATCCATATAACCGACGAGAGTGAAGGCGCCTCAGTTGATAAGATTGGTAAGTCCTTGGAGATATCAGTTTTCGATCTGTAAATTGTAGAACAATCTGTTAGGTTTAATTGCTATACTGTAAAATCAAAGAAAGTATTAAAGCAATTATACAATCATTATAAGCAAAATTTATAGCCAGATGAGGACTTATAGTGGAAAAACTCAGTTATCAAGCAAATATTTCAACATTGTTTTGTTAAACCTTTCCTGTTACAGCAAGGCCCCTTCAAGCGTTCTGCGGCTTGCACTTTGGAGGAAAGCCATGGTAATCAGCAATAGATCCGTTGCAGTCTTCATATAGTTTGTACTCGTTATACTATTTATATGTTATTGCTTTTGTTAATATTACTAATAACGTTGTTATCATAACTATCATGTATTGTAAACTGTATCTTGTAAGCCTAAAGTCAATACCATTATTTCTTAGTATTTTATTTGCAACGGTACGCGTATTTAGTATATAAGAACTAGTCTGTACTTATTTTATCACAACTGTCTGTCAATTAAAGTAGTTAGTATTCATTATTCCTAAATCGTAAAAAAAATAACTGTTCTAATTTAATATGAACATGAAATTTTGTTCTGTCAAGTAGGTTTTGGTTGTTATATTTATCTTTTCTTAAAATATAAACGTAATTGCCAATGTTATAAAATATTGTAAAATATGGTATAACCGAGCCATTTAATGAAAGTATTGACGTAATACTTTATTTGACTTTAAGAGTTCGATTACCTTTTCGATTTGTGTGAAGGTTAGCAGAGAAACCTTGTAGTGAAATTTCCACCGAGATATGATTGAATGAATGTCAGTAGAAGAGTATTGCACACGATGCAACTTACAATATTGCAAATTCAGGTAACACTTTGACATTTACTCGTTCTTTTCTTAGTCAGTTGGAATACAACTGAGAAATCAAATTGATTGTAAAAACTAGTCGACAATCAAGAAAAATTCGATGTTCACATAATAGTTCGATAGTATACATTGCTATAATATAAGAAGATGTCTTAAACTAAAATTTCGCACGTTATTGGTAAACCCTACCAATTATTCTGTGACCCAGGATTTAAATTCAATCATCAAATGAAGTAGGAATCCTCTGAATAACTCAAGAGAAAAATCAAAAGATCTCGGTAATATATTCTTGTAAATTATAAACCCCTGTTAACTAAATAGTTCACAAAGAACAATATTAAAAACATGAAACCCAAAATAACAAATAAAAATAGGTATTTTCAATTGTAATGTCTTTAAGATAGAAACACCATAAGGCTCATTTCGTTCAGATGTACAGGATATTGTATTATCATCTATGTAATTCAGATATGTTTACGCTCATCAAAAGCACTTAGTTCATAGATAGCTTTGTAAAATAAGATCCTACAAGTAAATAGTTCTTTTTTGTTTAACATCCACACAAGCATCTCTCACAAAGGATTAAAATACTGGAAACACATTTAACGTGGAATATTAAGAGAGAAAGCACTTTTGCCAAGGGTTTCTTACTTGGAAAAGCCAACGCTGAATGATAAGTACTCTCGAGACTTATACGGGACAAAGGATAAGGATTCCTTCAACAACCGACCCTAGTCCATCTCTAAATCTAAATTTTAGAACAAACACAAAGTTCAGAGTTCCTAGCCTATTATGTTAACCACACTACTATATCAGTGTTTCACAACATTAACATAAATGTCACATTATTTGACACATTTATAAATTCTTTTGGTGAGAAGTTACGAGTCGTTTTAAAAGGCGAAAAAAATAATAGTTTGAAACCACTTAAAGGTGTTTTATATTGACCGAACTAATTACTTTTCGAACTGCATGGTAAAACCAAACGTGACTCACACAATACGTTCTTGATTTTCTGAATGTAATATTTTCAACGGTTTAACCCATAAACGCTTTTGTAATCTGTAATTAGGGAATGTTGAACACCAATTATTATTATAGCGGTGTTTCTAAAAGCAACCAATTATTTAAAGTTGTATTAGAATGCAGTATAGTAATAGTTAAAGGTTCCAGTTACACAGTGGTTCAAACTATCGAAGGTCGGATAACAAGTAACATAATATGCCAGCAACTAACCTCATTGGCCCGAACCAGCTTATTGGATCCACAGCCCACACGCCGCCCAGCCAGGAGTGGGTTACAGGTGAAACCAAAGACATCGGTAAGCGTAGACGGTAAAGACAACCAAAAGGTGTTATGGACCATCCCAAGCCCTGGCAGTAGAAGCTTAAGTCTAAACAAAGTGGAACCCTAAGAATAGTTGTCTTTTTTACTGGAAACTGAAGGTTCCAAGTGTTTCACTAGAAATAGGTATAAAAGTCAGGATATCCTAGGGAAATGTGGTCAGTCATAAGAAATAGCTACCATGTCGGGCGTTCAATTGTCTGGCAATTCTGAGAATTTGACAATAAACCCTGGGTACTATTGTTTATATATGTAACAAACAGGAGAGTATTTTTGTATCCAAGATTAACAACCAAAGATTTGGTTTTGACTTAAGTAGTCTCCTGTAAATTAGAGTATTCACAAGCCAATAGTTCCAGGAATTATTAGAGGCACACACAACAAACCTAGTCTCAAAAAAAAAATTTTGTTTAATTACATTGAGCATAAACATACATTAAAGAGAATCTTCAAGTTTTTACCCACAAGTTTTATATGAGAACCATTTGTTGCCCTGGCCACGTCTAAACGATAATTAGTTTTCTTCCCAGGTATTCAACATTATATCAGGGAGTAACGGATGTTACAGCTTCAACAAACTTCCCTCAGATTTAGATCAATGTACGGATCTTCTCAAATATACAATGTTTTTTGGTCTCCAAAAGAAAAATCTAGTGGAAATCTGAGCTTTTTTGGTGGCAATCCAATTGGCCTACGTCTTTACAATCCAATCTGTTAGAAACGTTGTAGATATCCAGTTAGAATAACACTAGAGCAAAACCACTAGGCCACTAAACACACAGATTTGACTACACACGATTTTTTTCTTTGCTGACAGTAAAAGACATTGTGTATTCTTGGACAAATCCGTGGGACATTGATCATCTGAGGAATGAATTGTTGAAGCTAGCATCCCCTACGACTGATATGCTTTGAATACTGGTAAGAAACTACAATTATCGTTTAAACATGGCAGTGCAACAAATGGTACTCATATGAACTTGTTAGTATCAAAACTTCAGAAGATTTTTTTAATAATACATATGTTTAATAACCATTATTTTACTACACTGTACACTAATACAATTTAAATCACAGTTCTTTAACAAAACACTTAGTATTACAATGTAACATGTTAAAAGCCTTTGTCTCATTAATCAACGTAGATATGAAATCACAAGGACTAAGAAATGGAAAATTAGCACGGGATTTCTTTTTAGGTAAAACCTTTTTAGGTCGGGTTTGTTTTGAGGTCGTGTTTTCGGAATTTGTTCCTACCACATTCAACCTTTAAATCGATACTTATTCTAGCAACTTTTCAATAACTCTACCTCTTAACTTTTGGTGAAAATCGAAGAAAATACTAATATATTGGAAGGGATTAGGTTTAGCTTGGTTTAAATTGAACAAGTTAATGTGAACGCACAATACCAACATCCGACCTTCATGTTAGGCCAAAGGACACCCTTTGCTGGTTGTTTGTGCTTTCATCCCTAACCCTAAAAATGCCAATTATTTTGGAAACAAGCCGTTTGATCCAAATCAAAGTAAGTATATTGTTTGAAACAAAATGTTGTTACTCACCTTTGAAGACTTAAATTACAGCCCTCATAGTGATAACTGGAAATGGAGTTGTTGTTACTTGAAACTCGTTTCAATTATACAGTGGAATAAAGTATTTACAATTCCAAAAGCTTTAGTAAAACCATTTAAAATGACTACACAACGGCTGATTTCGTTATATAACTCAGATGAGCAACCCATAAGCTGTTGTCAGATGATAAAATTTAGGGTTTTGATTAAAAATTTAAAACTTAAATGTTCTTATTTTGAGGGTTTTAAATAATTCTAAACAAACATTCCATGTTGAGTTAAAGAATTCAGTAATTTCTTTCAGGGACCTGAATTTAAAAGATCGTTCTTTAAAGATGTATTCACAAGTATTGCTTAGTCAAAATAGCAATTTTATTAGTTTGGTTTGGAGTCAACTTAGGATATTGTACGCAAGAAGTGTTTGAAACGGTTTGAAAAATACATTAGTTAAATAATGACTTCATATTATAGCGGATACAAGACACAATACAATAGAGCAACACTCATTAAATAAAACTTATTAAGTACACATAATTCAATTTTAGTGCGTTTTACTAACTTTTGCAGGAACCTCTACTATTGTCTCTGCCAAGGCTCTTATACGATTGCATTATGAGTTAGTTATAGACTAAACATACAAAAGTATTATCTTAACGGTATTTACATCACTATACTATTTCAAAACGTCTCATAAAGGTGGTTGAACATTATAAAAAACTGATAAAGTTTTTGAAATAGAACTCAACACAAATAGGCATTTAGCTGAGCACTCTTGTGAGCAAAGCACATTTTAAACGATTTATTACTTAAAAGAAGAAAGAGTTGCCTCAGCCTTCCTCCTCAGAACTACAACTTGCAAGTTTCTGCAATATTTACCTGAGCTTGCTGGTAATGTAATTATATTATCTCTTTGACAATTCAAAGTAAAATTGTCACCAGCTACTACTTGTGCATTTTTTATCTCTTTACAAAGCAACTTGTGTTTGTTTACAGCTGCTTAGCGGTCAGGTAAACTGTTCACATTGAGGTCAAGTTACTTGAGCTGTGAAATTATTGTTAATACAGTGGCTTACTTTCCTGTCCCTGTCAAATTATCTGGTAAAGTTAAACCTCTCTATCCCTTTGAATATCTAAATTTTTACCTAACTAATGTATCAAATTATTAATTATTCTAAAAACGTTTATAATAAGCTTTTGAATTGACCTACTAAACAGATTTAATATGCTATAACTAACGCTTCGTGCTTTCAAATGTTCATTTATTCGTAAAATCTATGTCTTCCTGTATATTATTTCCAAACAGCAACTGTCTTATAATGTAACTTGAGTTGTGTACAGCTTGAGTTGTATGTAGCCTTAGAACCAAAATTAGTTATTGGATAGTTTAATGTATTCGATTAAGATTTGAATATACATATATTATTGGAATTGCGTTTTTTAAATCAAAGCTTAAGGTGTCTTATGAAACTCAGTTATTTTTTCGTTTGAAATATAAGTACATACGACTTCTGTTGGTGCTTTATCAAAATTATATCAAAACGCTATAAAGGGAGAGAGTGTTGCCAAAGGGTCTATAACTGCTTTCAGAAATGGGTTTTACGAAACACGAGTTCACGAGTATAGCCTTTGATACGAAGTTTATAATTTATTTTCCTGTGTAAAGTCAGACAAAAGAAGAAATGCACTGTGTCCAAATAGGCGTAAAGTTAAGCCCCAAACAAGTTCCAAATCATAACTAAAACTTGTACTTATTTTTTGCAATACCAACACAGGATATGTTATTGAGTCTCGTTTTTATCCAGTAAGTTAAAAGAAAAAGTTAATAATAGCTGGAAAAGGTTTAAAAAATGTATTTATAAAACAGTTTTAAAATAGGAAGTATTGTATTTGTGTTGCAGCGTCGCAAAGGTGGAGACATCAGTCATTCTGGTGAGAAACGGATTTCATGACAACTACAAACACAGCCATTTTATACTTCTTTCATTGGTGCCCCCTCTCATTAATAAATACAAATTAATTGTGTTTTAATATAGCCCTGAATTATCTCAAGACTAGTAATGGCGTTTATTGACAAAAATTCGCTGTCAGACAATTAGCTCAACATTACTGAGGACGACTCTCTTTAGTGAGTCGAAACGTTTAATATTCATGTTTCATCTCGGTGTTAGGTTGATATTTTAATACATTTGTTGTTATAGACAATAAATTATTAACACAAAGTATTAATACATAAAAATTGATTTTTTTAAAATATAGTTACTTTATCTCAAAACTAATTATGGCGTTTATTGACTATAATTCACTGAATTTGGAATTAGTCAACCAGCTACTGATAACAGCGAGGTTGAAACGTTTACAGTATTTATGTTTCAACCGTACTAGTAAATGAACCCCTAGGTTTTATCAAAGGGTATTATCTTCAGTTTAAATTTGCTCAATATTAAATTAGATTGTTTCACAATCTAAATGGCATATAAAATTTCAAACATTTTAGTGTTATATTATTGATATTTTATACTTTTGTATTATAGTCACCTAAATTATTAACACAAAGCAAAAATTTAGTTATGTATACGTTTTTTAATTACATTGTTCATAGCAATCCCAAATAGGTGTCGTCATTCTTTGAATAAATTTGTATTAACTATTTTCTTAGTAACTGTTGTTCCTTTAAATTGTGATGTTCAGTGTTGTTTTAGTTGTTTTAGGATGTAAAGCTCTTATTATCAAACTCGTATTGATCAAAAGCGCTTACTTTTTAAAACAAACACAGCTAGCATCACTATTTTTAATACTTGAAAATGTCAACCGAATTTTCGATGTAATAAGTTCCAGAATACCATGACAGAATATTTTCAGAGTTTTTAATCGCTATCGGTATTATGAAAATAATTAACATACTTGTCAACTATGAGGTAAATGTGGCTGCCTCCGAACAATTTCATCTCACAGCAATTCACAAACTTCAATAATATCGGTTACGTTATTAAATCAGAAATATTATACCTAAGAGATATTTACTCAGCTATTTGGTCTTTGTGATTACCTCGGAGTTCATTTTGGTGCGAAATAATGAAATCACTAACTACTTCATGAGCTAATTTTAAAGACTTAACAAGAGAAAAGTTATTCTCATCTTCAGCCTTTATGGCTTGGTTGGTTGGTGTTAAATGAAGGAAATAATGTGTTCACATCGAGAAAGAGAGAAAAATCTGTCATTCATATAACCTCAAGATCCAGGATTTGTACATTTGTTGTCCTCGCTACCACGAAGAGGACAAAGTTTTCAAATTGTGGCTCTGAAACTCGTATTATTATTCTAGTAAGGTTGAATGTCTCAGAGTCCTTAAATTTCACCTTTAGAGCCCTAAGGTGACCAAACAGTATTACATGATTAAATAAAATTTTAATATATTAAAAAACCTGCAAAATTGCACCCATTTATTTTGTATATGATACATGTTACCCAATTAGGTATTGATACAGTAGTTTTAAATAGAGCTAAGTGCAGGATTGGTAAACTTATAAACCTATACAATGTAATGCATACAGTTAGAGAGTGTGGCTGAGCTGGAGTACAGGTGGCGCTCACATGGCAGAATAGTCAGAATTTGGCATTACTGACAATCGCACCACGTTAAGAGTTATGTTGCCAATAAACTGTTGTGTCAACACAGTACTTAGTTTTTTATCTCTTAAAATAGTTTAGAGTTTAAGTTAACTATATTTTAAGTGCTTACGAGTTAAAGTTTCATTGATGTATATATAAATCTTACACATTTTTTGAACATAGAAATAAGGTAAGAAAATTATGTATTACCAATTTTACATAAGTAAATTAGCACACGTCAAATGTATACAAGTAGAAAGACGATTTGCTACCTAGTAAGTTAGTGAACAATTTGTGTAAACGAGTTTTAATAGACGTTTTAACGTATAAAACTTGTACGCCAGTAAAATAAAACCTTCTTCTCTGTATGAATGTTTGAGCTTGTCAAAACCTCACCCAAATACTCAGAGTTTATTTCTTCTGGTAGAAATGTCATTCTCCCTAAGATTTGCATTTACTGTCATGTTACTCAGTCACGAGTTTAGTTTGTTGTTTAATCAATGGTGGGAGAGAGCAGACAGTAACTAAGTGGTTTGACTTTCAAATCATAGTTTAAGATAGAGATTTATTGAAAATTGTGACAGGGATTCCCTCAAAGGTCAAGTTAACAACAATAATTTAAAGCAAAAATTGTGTGAGCTAAAAGTGGATAACTCTGAGCTGTTTTCCAAATAGGTGGCAGATATGCAAGATTCTAGTATTATAATAATTTCCATTGTGGTCAACATTAATATAACCAGATTGGTATACAATGTTGTTTTACCCAGCTACCGTAATAGTAATTTCTTAGTGTTTATTCACAATGTTCTCAAGCGTTTAAGATCTGTTACATATCAGAACTATTTGCCAATTTCATATGTTTTGTATCTTACGAGTATATTGTTTCAAAGTCACACTATTGTTTTGATAGATAGACAAACTGATACATATGTTAATAAACTTTTATCAGTAATGAAAGAAATGCATCATACAGATTGTTATAACCTCCAATTGTATTCTTTAATTTAATTCGATTTAAACCAAGAAGTATCAAATAATTACAACAAGAGATAGTCTAGCGTTTTGTATCTCAATTGTTATTTCAAGTCGCAGTTGTACCTCGTTCATCATGAGTTAACATTATTATTATTTAAGTGTCACTGTTATATTTTATAACAACTAATACAGTTTATTGTTGTTACTTTGTTGTATTCCTACATTTGTTAAATAGTACAATACACATAATGTAGCCATTTATAACTTAAATATATTTAAAATAAGGTTTTATGGATATTGTAATAAATAAACCACTTGAACTTTCAAAACATGGAAATGTTTTTAAACCAAGTAGATAATGCAAGTACAGGAAGGTATGAAGCTTTGTGCTTGTAAATGTTAACATGAAGGTTGTGTTGAGAAATCCTGTTTCACAGTTTGAACCTTGATCCCCATGACGTTGATGAAACGAGGTTACAACATTTCACACCTGAGCTTCACAACTGTTATATATATTCACAGAAGAGTATGTTCTCCAATGGTAACTTCGCAGCATAATGTATATAGTATAATGTAAAATACAGTTCATAATGTTCATTTATAAAATCTTAAACCCTTATACAGTATCTATATTTATAAGGAAGATAAATAGAGATAAAATTAATACTTTATACCAAAACGTAAGTGTCTGAATACTTGTCAGTGTAAAATCGTTAATCTAAACAGTGTTTGTATGAATAGCTTGAATGAAGTGCCTACACGTGTTTTGACAGGTTAGAAACGAACAAAGTTCTAACTCAGACGCAAACTGTAACTGAATTACCTGTCCTCGAGGTAGTTGACCCGAAATAATCAAGGTTATTGAAAGTTTGATACACAGTCCAATTCTATCTCATGCAGCTTTGGCTTTCTCTAGCAAATACATAACTCCTAAATGATATTCATTCATACTTCATCACGTTTGAGCCCTTTATGTTTAAAAGCTCGTGCCTAAATTATTCGATAAAAATTTAAGTCAAATAACGACTTAACAAACGAATTGATAGTTAAAACACAATAACTACACTATGCTCAAGGATCAATTGATTAAGGGTCTGCCTCAGAGATTATTCAGAGAATTACGTGCAGGACACGTGTATCCTGTGTACAGCTTTATTTCTCATAAGTTGCTCACTAGTTTAACAAAACACTTTGGCATTTTCCAATATTTAGTGCTCTTCAGCTCTATTGTATTAACTGAAAACGCATATTTTAAGATACACGCTCTTTTTACGTGTAGGAATACTTCTCTAGCTTATAAGTACATCATGTTTGTAAAATAATTTTCAAACGTTAAAAATGGCCGCTGTAAACTCTGCATTAATGCGTTAGCACGTAGCTGAGGTGGACCCTAAAGGTGACAACTCTTGCTGGATGCTCTGTATGGTTAGTTATGCTTGGGGTGATTGGTGGAAGGTAAAGGGTTGGGCTCGTTGTGAAATTTTGTGTGGTAGCTCAGATAGATCGTGAGAAATGAGCGATTGCATCACTGTAGTAAAGAAAAACATTGCATTCATCACATAATCTGCCTTTGTATTTGGTTCCTTTACTGCGGGTCACATTCCTCAAAGACTTTTCATCTTCTGGGCAGTTTAGATGTAGGGTCTAATATGAACGGGTTTACAAAAAATATCAAATCTTATAATCGTTAACAAGTAGAACAATTATTACCTTTAAAGTTTCTTTAAGTTCCTAAATTTCTGAGTTTAAAAGGTGTTTTGCAGGTCATTGTACAGTTCAAGTCACGTGACCTGGTTGCAAACTGCAGTTTACTACACGCTGCAGTGTTTTATTCAAACTACACAGAGTTTAATTGCTTCTAATGAGTAGTATGTTTATTTGTTTACTGTTGAATGTTGTTATAACTCCTTGTGTTTCGCAGCAATGCACCGTGAGGACAAGAGCCAAGGACGTGGGAGAGGGTTTCGGGCTCTGCAATGTCTGCAGAGGGTTCCGTCCTGGCTTCGTCCCGGTAAGCTACGTACTGGCGCAACACATGCAACCATTTTCAGTGCGCTTATCCACTCACTTGTAGTCAGTCCGGTTTTCGAATATATCCACTGGTTACTGCTTTGGCACTTCCTTGAATAGTACAACCCTTTACCTTACTTGGTAAGTTAGACCAAATTCCATTAACCGAAGTATTGATCGTACAGTAATGCCAATTCTTTGTTTGTCCTTTTCTCAAAATTGTTTGATAAAACTTCATCAGGTTTTATTCTAGCTTATTAAGTGATCGGGTAATTTGACATGGGATGTTTATTAGTTCTTCGACATGAGCATTTTTAACCTTCTTTAATATATAGCACATGTTTATACGTTGAATAAAACTTTTCCACTTAGCTCTAATAATACCCAGATCTTTGAACCTTTTAGGTCCATATAAAAAAGAATGTATATTTATACAAAAAATGTGGTTGAATATCAAATTAGAAGTTACGAAAATCAATCTTTGTGATCAATTTTTCGTGTTTTATTTATCTTACAATTGAAGTACCACGCAACCTCCCATACATGGATAGTTAAACCATAAAGACCTTATAGTTATACGAATGTACCAAAGAGTATAGGGAAACAAAGAATGTCGAGAAAACGTTTGCATTTTAAGGTTTATTGTCAATTGTATACACTTTGATACACGTTCCAAAACCTTTCTAACAGCTTGTAACTTTTAAATTTTCAACCATTTAACCTATCACTAAATCACTATTTGAGATGCCGACCACTCTCATGAGGGTATTTAAGGCAAATATGTGGTGAGGGATGAGTGTGATGAGTGGTGGTAATGAGTTATGTAGTCTTGTTACAAACTAAGGCTGACTCTTCATTAGAATGTGGGCCATTAATTAATAGCCCAATGACCAATGGAAATACAAGGACCAATGGCTTAACGTAACTTCCGAACCACGCAGGCGATGGTCTGATGTGTCTAAACGATGTTGAAAGTCGGTACGGGTATCATCAGATGATCACTGAGACTATCTGAGCCGCTTTAGACCTATATCATCCTCAAAACCTGACCTCCATGAAGGTGGATTACGAGACCACGCCACGATTCCCAATACAAACAACCGGATATACAAACAACCTTAACCGAAACAAATTGTCGCTCAGAGACAATAAATTGTGTTGGCTTAACTGGACTTGAATTGAGCAATGAAAAGAATGATTGAACATTTAGTTTTTTCATTGGGAAAAACTCTTATAGTTTTTAAAAGATTTAATCAAATTATCCTTTAGTGTAATTTTTTTATAAATTATTTAGAATTATTAAATTACACCAAAGAACCTTGCATACGTGTGTTAAATGAATACAAGCTTACTCTGCACGAAAACAGTCGGACCTAATGTCCTGGAAAGCATTTAATACCTTGTGCTTTTCTGAAAGAACCCTAAGTACTCTCTGCACTGTTGAGTGCTTTTCAAACATTATTAAAAAGCCTCTTCACAGAGCTAGATAAATCATCTCTTAGTTTTTCGAACAAAATCATAGATAAATAATGCAAATCAGTCCTGTAGAATAGAGTAGTCACCTAACTCTGTCTTACATTGCCCATTGTTGATAATAATAAAAGAAGATATTTAAAAAATATGACACGAAAACAACTCCGAATTCGTTTTACGTATCTCACAAATAAAAAATATGGCACATAGAAAACGATAAAAATGTGTAAATTACCTCTCAGGAACTGAAAACAACAACATGGTGAGTCATCATACGTACATAAATAAAAATTACAAGAAGGAGAGATGTAGTACTACCAACCTTCAATCACTCAGAACAAAATATCCCTTTCATCAAATCGTACGTAAAACGTAAAAAAATTCCGAAGAACAAATGTCCAAATTATAAAACACCCACAAATCACAACAATTTAAGGTTTCCAAGTTTCATAAAATGTATACTAGTATATTATAACATCTTATAATAGAATTAAAATAATGGAACAAAATAGTTTTGCCAATGTACTGAATATAAACAAAAAAATATGAAATCTTAGCTTTAGTTTGTCCCCTTAATTAGTTTTCTAGCGGGGATTATATTTTGTAAACTGCATGTAACAATGTACTATTTGTGTGAATAAACGTTTTGAACTTGATTTAGTTTAACGATATTTTTAATTTGATTTTTTGTAGTTAGCGAAAAAATGATATTGACCGACGAGATTGAAATATACAGGGTGAGTTTAAATAGCCCACTCCAACAAGCGGGAGGTTTGTATTGAAAAACTTAAGGGGGCCCTCTCCCCTGGCTTTTAAGGTGAGAAGTGGGCTACGCAAAGTACGACAAAACAAATTTTACAATAATATAAAAACATTCCGTAAAGGGGATTTAAAGGTATTTTCAAAAGTAAGGAGTGGGAGGCGACATTTAAAACTCACTTAGTATCCAGTGTAATACAAGGTTTAATACTAATTGTACAAATGGGTTTGTATATTCGATTCACCATTTCCAGTTAACCGGTTTGACTTAATTAGTATAACACCTAAATAACTATACAGTAACTATACCGTAAGGAAACACTATAGTATGTTTGCTATGTGGACCCATTTGGAAAAACATTGGGTCTTTTGAAATACAGTGTCAATAAATAACAGATAACACGTACATTCCTAGCTGGCAAAATAGCATTTGTGATTTATCTATTCAATATCCAAGCTCTAAAGTAACAAATCTGATTCGCAATATTTGTTTGGTTCACAGGCGAGGTTATAAAGTAACGACAGTTTAGGTTTAGTGACAGATTTTTGCGTTCACATTGTTAATATTTTTAATAGGTTTTTAACTAAAGCATTTTAATAATTCAAATAAATGATTAATTATCTAAAATAAATTGCGCTTTGTAAGTAAAAAGCACTTTATAATAAGGTCAGTGGATTTCTGGGTCATGTATGGTAGAAGACTAAGTGAGCTAGATCAACTAAGTATCTCGTTTTTATTTAGTTCTTGTATACATTTTGACGTGTGCCCATGAACATCGTATTCTTTGGCAATACAAGATTTGATTTTGTCTTTGAAAATTTACTTTACAAATACTGCTTAAATTTAAAATTATGTTCGTAGTGATAGTTGGAAAGGATTAGTTAGTTAAACACAAGTAGGGTCACGTTAGTTTAAAGAGATTAGTTATGAGACATTTAATAATGTTTCAACAATTATGTTATGTTAATTTGTTGAGAGTTTGAATATGGTTTCATTAGTTTTTACGTATGTAGTTTTACGTTCGTATATCAAACCAGCAAAAAGCAAAATATGACTGGAGAAATAGTAAATTTTAACTTGTTAACTAATTAATTTACTAACTGGGGAAGTTTGACAGCTTATTACTTTGCTGGCAAGAGTTTGAATGAACATCGTTGATGTGAAGATAATAAGCTTTTACGCATCAGCTGTTTTACTTAAATTATCCCTGACAAGACAGCTGCTACAAATGAGTAGCTACAATTTAATATACCGTACATGGGAAATGTTATTGTGTGTCAAACGTTGTTTATGTTTTGATTTCAAACTTTACAGATTATCTTTTATGGCTGTTTAAAATTACGGTTACAATATATAAGGATTTTGTAACGACCAACAATATACAGTGTCTCAGAAAGTTCTTTACATCGTTTCAATATTTCATATTACTGCCCGTAAATTGGCAATATTTTGAAATATTAAAACCTTTACTACACATTCTGTAGTTTATTTGTAAACATATGTGTTTTGTAATGTCAATAAAAATATAACTCTGGTAAAATTAATAAAATAGATTTTGATGTCAATTTTTCCCAAAGTAACTACTATTTTTACTAGTTTTAATACATGTTTCACCCAGTAAAATAAATGTTGAAATAAATTATATTTAAGTAATTCAAAAATCACTTAAGGTGAATTAAACCAAAACAGTACGGCGTCATGACGGTAGGTATATATGTATGCTGCACTTAATGTTTGCAATGAAACTTGTATTGTTAATTTGACAATTTATGTTTAAATTATACATTTAAGTAAACAATATGTGGTCAAACAGTTAGTTTATAGTGATGAACACTATCCAAACAAATTGCCGCCAGGAAGCAATACGTTATTCGTTGGTTTTCCTGGATTTCATCGTTGTTTTCCCTGGATTTCAATTGATACTGGAAACCATGACTTTATCGTGTGGTGAGTGCTCAGAGACAATTGATTGAAAAGAAAACACAATAATTGTATATTATTTTGTAAAACATAAACAGTGTGAGACACGTTGTTCTGTACTGTAACATCTGGTGCAGAACATCTGATACAGGACATCTGATACAGGACATCTGTGGATGAAGTGAACACAGTTTTGTAGTCATGTCACTGAAGTTTACTTTAGGGATTAATTGGGTTACTTTACTCACTCATTCATGGTACTGACATTGTACACAACAATTTACACGAAACGTGTACATATAAAATGACAACTAAAGACAAACATTATTGGTCTAATAAGATTTAACTATCTGAATTTTGTTTTAGGTATATTCCTGGTTCTCGAACAATTGGCAAAGTCTGCAATAATATTTTAACGTGAAACTAACACCTAAGGAGGTTCAAAAGCATATTTCAATATCTGATATAAAGGCAATTCCATAGGCTTTTGCATGATTACAACGTAAAGAGAAAATCCTGCTTTAGAGGCTTAAAAGCAAGAAAGCCTGTCTCCACTCAAAATTAGCATTCACCGGGCAAACCTTCCTTTTCGCCTTTGTCAAGCCTTGTCGAAGGTGTTCGTTTGAATAAAGAGCCTGATATATCACAGTAGAGTACGTATATTATAACACATTATAACTTATTTATAAGACATGTTTGAGCTGAATAAATAAACTACTAAATGGCTTCAACACATACTGAGACGTCAAATTATTCATTAAAATAAATAAATGTACTGAAAATGGCACTGACAGAAAAATAATGATCAATTTCATTAGCGTTGTAAAACTGTATAAGTAACTGTAAAGCAAACACGGCTGTATGTGCGTTTGTTTAAAAAGAAAATAAATAATACAATAATTTTAATAATTAAAAAAAGAAAATAAAAACTTTGAAATAGTTTTAAGGCTACGTTTCACTCCATTATTTGCATTAAAATGTCCATGCTGTAGGATCTAACATATAATATGAGTGTTTTCTTTAGTATCATTAAGATTTTATAGGCGTTACATGGTAAAAGTATTTTTCCCTAAAATACAGCAATAAAACGCTATCAGTGGGTCAGAGCAACCTGTTATCAGCAACTGGATCACAGTTATAATACACAAAGGCGAGTTCTAAGTACCACGAGAGCATTTAGCTCCCTGTTGACCCAATATACCAGATACCACTGTATTGCTGTACTTTACAAAATAAAAACAATTCATGTAGCTGATTGTATTTGGCATTTAAATCAATTTGATGACATGCTCTACACACTTTGTTTACGAAACACCTTTCCCAAATTAGTTCAAAAACTCCTTATTTTCACCAAAGAAGCAAGATAAATTTTTCTAATGTATATTATTTTAACGTAAAAGCTAAGGCTTTACTTGAAACCATATATCCGAAGTAAAATCTAATCTTAGTTATAAACACGTATATAGCACTGTTAGTATAAGTAGTATTTCAAAGAATTAGGTTTTTATAATGTCATTGGGTTTGCTAATAATTTTGATACAGAACTTCATTTAGGTACAGATAATGAATGGGTTTATGCGTCTGATGCTTTACTTCCACATGTACCCTAGACAATAAGTTTGCGTATGAGACATTAAGATTCTTTATATTAACTGAAACATCTATTTAAAACAACTGTAGTGATATTTTATAATAATTTAATTTTTAATTTTATAATCTCTGAAAACATATGTTGTTAACTAATAGTTTTAATCCAAGCAATGACAATTAACACATGAATTTGTCAAATAAATAAATAGTGCAATTCTAGCTTTGGTACAAGTCAGACGTATTTTATTTATTTTCATTTCGAATAATGCTAACAAAACTTTCCCTTCACCAAAAATATAATTTGATTTTTATGTTGCTAGAAACTTATCTTTAAAAATAAAAATTTGAGTGGTCAACATGTTACACTTTGGGTGATAATATCAGCACTATTTTACTGTGTTTGTGAGAGAACGAGTATCTGATAGTCATCGTTACTGAGGGATTCAACAGGACCATCGACAAACACATATTTCCAAGGAGGGCCGTCAGGAAACTGAATTTTCCTTGCAGACGTAGTTGCTGCATTTCAGCGCAGACGAGGGATTTCTACAAGAACATTCGTCTCATTTCAAGTAAGATCATCATCAATAAAGGTTTGCAAAATCCATACGCCAATCATAACGTTCGGTATAATATAACAGATTAACGACAATCGCATATTCTACTTGCATTTTCTGGATTGAAACTGTTATTTCAAGAATGTTGCGTCGCTTGTGTCTTTTGTAGACTGGTAGATTGTCATACACAAGGCTTTATCTGATTTCTTACTTTTAAAAATTTGTTCATTTTGTATATAGGTTGGAGAAACAATTCGGCCACCATGAAAGTAAGGAGAGCCAAGCTGAAAGAGGAGGACAAAGATATCCGTGGCTGATAGAGGGAGCAACTTACATGCAGCCTACGACATGTCCATTTCTCCTCCATGTGTGTGATGATATGTTGCAACGTGTTTCCGAGGACACTCAAGCAGGACACTCAGGAAGGATCCAGCCTTGAGCCTTACAGGGGTTCGTGAGTACCCAAACCATCACTTTCCACTTTGTAGTTATAGTATAACTTGATACTAAATACATACCTGAAGGGTGAGTGTGACCAATGGAAAATTGTAAGTGGAGACCAAATGTTTAGGGTAAAGTTGAAAAATTTAGATTCCACTTTGTAGCTATAGTATTACTTGATACTGATATTACATACCTGAAGGATGAGTGTGACCAATGTAAAAATTGTAAATGGAGACCAAATGTTTAGGGTAAAGTTGAAAAAACTTAGATTCCACGTGAACGTGCTTTGTACTCTATCGATAGATATTAGCGAGTTTTTGCAACCTGAAATTTTCCTTTACATAACTATTATCGATTACCGTTAAACATTGTTTTAAAATTAACTATTCCTTAGGCTTCCGGTTTCATACCACGTCATAAAAATATGATTAAAGAGGACTCTGATAGTCCTCATTTTTGTCTGAAATAAAGTAATTTTTCATTTCATTAAGGTTGTCAGGCGTTTTGTCCATTCTGTGATGTGGCATCTTTAGGGACACAACTAAGACTGAAGAGAGAGACCGAGGTCGAGAATGTAGGGCACCGGTGGGTCGGGGGAGCAGTGTGCGTATGCCTAGAGGTGTCTAGTCTACCTGACAGGTCATTCTCCCTTAGTGGGGTGGGGTTGCACTGCTTAAGCCAGATGGGGAGGCGCAGGGTCCCGTGCGCGTCTGGCAGGTCAATACCCCTTAGTAGAGCTACAATCAAGTTGGCCAATACTGGTTTCCAAGTGGTCAATATTTTCACACTTTCATCCCTATTAAAGTTGTTTGATTTTCTACTGCTCCCCTGATGACTCGTGGGTGGTAGAACTGCTCGCTAGCCAGTTCTTTGGTTTCGTCAAATGAAATGGTGTATTTAGTTTTGTAGCTGTGTTTGGCTATGGCTGATTTGTCTAGGTTTTCTGTTTTTTTCTCCGTTTTGAATCTTCGTTGAGATAATTCGTTTTGTTTCGCCGATGTAGACTGCTCTACAGCTGCACGGTACTTAAACACTCCAGTTTTGCTTAGTAGAAATGTGTCCTTATCCGGTCTTAGAAGATTTCTTAACTTATAGGTTGGCTTGAAGATCGGTGTCACGTCGTGTTACCTTAAGACTCGCCTGATTTTATCCGTAGTACCTCTGATGTAAGGGATGCTAGCGTGTCTGTGAGGTTCTCGATCAATTGAAGATAGCTGCTGCTAAGAATTGGTTAGTTTTCTTTCCTGGTTGTTCCAAGCTCTATTTATCTGTTTGGCACTATAGCCGTTGAAAAGGAGCAAGCGTGTCAAGGTTTTCTTTTCTTCGTCCTAGTTTTCAGGTTCTGATAAGTGAAAGGCCCGGTTACTTAGTGTGTTTATATAAGATGCCATTCTTCTGTGACGGATGGTGGTTAGAGGAAAATTGACATTTTCACTTTGTACTGCTTGAAATAGCTCTCTCAATGTTAGTAATCCTTTCTATAAAAACTTTTTGACTTAAAATTAGTTAAGTGTTTTATAATAGGAAATGTAAAAGTAATTATAAGTTCAAATCCTAAACTCTGTAAAGATTAATTTTATGTTTAATTTTGTCCCTGTCTTGGGGGAAAATAGGACTATTGGTCCTATCCAAGGCAGGTAAAACAAACGAATTGTCAAAATTTCAATGAATTGTGGTGTTGGGCTTCCTTTGTTGTTATATCGTGATAACATAGTTCTTTACAGTTATCATATAATAATAATAATGCAATAATAATAATTTATTATCCAATTTACAACATAAATAAATTATTTACTGCGGAAACATTTAGCCTATATGTCATGCAATAGTCAACTTTCGTTTAAATATCTAAACCTTCCGTACATTTTGACATCGAAGGCCCATTCATACATACATTTTGTTCATTCATTCTTTCCCCTTTGAATTGTGTCAATTAGTGTTTTTCACGTTCTCCCAGCTATGTGCAATAAACTCGTCTGTGTTATAAAATGCTTAGGTGACCAAAACTGATTCTAGACTAGCTTTGAACGCCTTAGGCGTTGGAGCACTTCTGATGGAATTTGTTAGCCGGTTGACAAGTTAACCTCCTACCCGAGAAGGCAAACGTTCATGAACTGCCGTTCTGTGCCTTACAGTTTGGTAGTTTTCCATGCCTCTAGTTTAATGAGAGTGAATATCACTTCCTCTTATGGGGTCGCATTTTGATCTGAAATGAAGACAGGTGTCAAGAATATAGATGCAAGGTAATGTCAATATTTTTAAACCTTTGAATGATGGCCTGTACGATTCTCTTGTTTAACATTTTGCTATCATCCGACTTCTTTTTTTTTGCAAAACAAAAATTCTTGAAAAATTTGCATTTGGGCAACCACCCTAAAACGCTAATCCAACGCAGGAAATATGTGAGTAAATTACTCCGTAGTACGCCGTCATCAGTACCTGAATGGGGCAGTACTCGGACAGTTGCTTCAAAACATAAATTCCAACAAACACAATCTGCATGACAATCCCATGTCAACCCTCGATCAAGGTGTATACCAAGGGATTTTGTCGAGTAGACCTCTTCAATCTCAGTGTCGTCCCACATGACTGATAGATTATTTTCCTAAGATTGTCTGTCTCAAACATAATTTTATGAATGACAAATTCGTTGAGCTCATTCAAATCTTGAATTGTGCCTTTGAGCTCAAAAACGTCGCGTGTTCGAGTTCTTGGATGGATAGTCCTTGGAAACACAGAGTCGTGTCATTTGAGTACTGGACAATTTGTCCCTTTTGTACCGATGCCAACATCGTTGACGTAGAGTAGGAGGATTTGGGGGACTTACTATGAAGCCCTGGGTGACTCCATAGCTCAGACCCAAACCCTCCGATCGTACGTCTGAAATTCCGAAAAACTGCGTTCTAATATTAAAGTACAATTTGATGAACTTGAGTGGCACTCTTCCTACCCCGTGATTTTCTAGTTTGTTAATCAAGGTACACCACCTACTATTTTTCCGACTAGACGCACCACTGCGTCTTTTGTTGATTTAACATTTTGAAATCCGATTTAGTTTGACGATAGTAGTTTGTGTCTGTCCAGAAAGTTCGCGATACGAATGAGAAAAGCCTTCTCGGAAACTTTACTGAAGGCAAGTAATATTAATATAGGGTGGTAATTTAAAAATGAAGACCAGTCATTTTAAAAATTGGTATAACTTTCGCATTTTAAAAGGTGAAAAGAGTGAATGATAAAATGTTCGTGTGGCGTTAACAAATGCTTTGCACATTGTTTGATGAACCACTTTGAAACACGATCTGAATCATTGATTGTTATTGAAGGAAAGCCCCTTACCACTCTCACAGTTTCCCCTTCTGGGATCGGAGTTAAAGCCATGAAGGCTATAGGACTCGATTGCGATTGAGGAGTGGGTTGATTGTTGGCCTGGCCGAGGCCTTGGTCATCTCCGACCGAAGAAACGAACTTGTTGAACTCATCAGCGGCTCTGCGTGGTTCATTGACTTGTTTGTTTTCAATTCGTAGTTCGATTCATTGACTGTTCTACGGTTTTTATTGTTAATTATGGTATATTGTTGGTTATGCTGTTTTTGACCCGTTATTGGACGTGAGCAGTGCTTTGGTCACATCTTAAGCTTTCGCAGCTTTGATGACCTTCTATAAGTCCGTCTGTAATTTTAAACTCTATACTTTCTGGGTTTTATTTCGGATAAAAGTTATAATTTTTTCCTCAGAATGAGAATATTTTAGTAGTTCATGCGCATAACTGTTTTCTCGGCTTTTATTTATTTTCCTGAAGGGGCAGCTCAAGTCCTAATGGAAACTGAAAGTAATTTCGAAGGTTTGAAACTGACGTTCGTCGAGATCTACAAAATTTAGAAAGCTCCACCTTTCTCGCCAGAGAAAATTATTGAGGAGCGATATGTTTTCGGGCCTGGTGTTTCTTGTAATTTTTGTGTTGAGTGGATCCCGTCTTGGTTCTTGTCCACTGATTATGACAGGTGATTATGGAAATCCACCTGTTGGCCATAGTCGTCTAAGAATGATGTATCGATCACATACCTTAATGTCCGTTAGGTTGGTTAATGCCTGTTACTGAGTGATCGGTGACTCTCGTGGGCGAGTTCACTGACCAGACAAGGCCAAGTTACCGAATAGCATTTCGTCCCCGCTGGGAGATCTGTACAATCCGATGATTTCTAAAGTTGAATGGTTAATTTCAACACTAACCTTAGTCACTTCAAACGTTTTGGCTGTTGAATCGACGAGTGTATATGGGGTAAAGTGAAAAGAATGTTTGCGAACAACTGCCGTTCTTCTACCTTTGGCGTCGGAGTGGCAGTAAAAGTTGGCCAGCTCATAGTTTTGAAATTTTGAAGTGCATAATATTGCTGTTGTTAAAACCGTGCTCGGTTACAACTAGCGAATCGAGGTGGAACTCCTCGCTCCTAAGAGTTAACTCATATCCCTTGAGACATTTTAATGCACAAGTGTCACTGGCTTGTTTGATGATTTTGGAGTTTTGGTTGTGCTGGTCAGTTTTGGTTAAGAACTAAGATTGGGTTTCCTAAAGAAAAGTGTTTGCACTGGGCAATCTTTAGCCGTTGCACCGGCCTTGCTGCCTCCATGAACGTCCGGTCACCAGAAGTGAAAATCGTCTTTCCTGGCAAGTTTTCCGTATCAAAAGGTTTTTGCGTTGACAAACATACTACAAGTGTATATTATACACACTTGTATACGAATAATGATACTTATACAAGTTTTAAAGTATAAACATATACTTTTAAATATAAATAAATATTAAAACAGTTAAAACCTCTAGTAATGGCAAAATATATAAAAGCTTGAAAGTACAATAGGTTTATGGCGTTGTACTCGTACTTGAATTTTTTGACCTCATTTCGTGATTTCATTACAGTCAGATAAGGCGATATCAGTAATCTTAGTTTTAATTTGATGACCCAAGTTGGAAATTACATTGTGTAAACATGTTCTTGAAAATGCCCTGTTCCCTGAGTAGGTGAGTTTATGAACTAAGATGGATTGCACGAGCTTATAACCTATTCAAAGTGTTTACATTATTTCTCGGTTGATCAAAACATTGATATTAAAATCTCCAACAAGAAAACCATTACTCTGTATTGATTTTGGTTAAAGTTTGTAATAATTTGTCTTAATTTTCCATAAACATGTTAATGTTGCAACTTGGAGAGTGATATAGACCACTATTAACAATTTTATCGTCGTTAAACATAATTATCTTTATTCCGCACACTTCACAATGTTTATCACATTTTGGTTATAGTGGGCCTAATTACTTCAATAAGTCGTCGAAAAGTTTTATAACAGGACTATTAACATCTAGGGTCAATGTTAAAATCCCTCATGACGACAAAAGGGTGGCCCTCCAATCCGATGATTTTTAAAGTGGGATGGTTAAATTTAACATTAACCTAAGTCACTTCAAAGGTTAAGTATGTTGAATCAACGAGTGTGTTAGGGTAAAGTGGAAATAATCTTTGAGAAAAATTGCTGTTCCTCTACTTTTGACGTCAGAGCGGCAGGAAAACATGGCCAGCTCATAATTTGAATTTTGAAGTGCATAATATTGTTGTTGTTTAAACCGTGCTCGGATACAACTAGCAAATTGGGATGGATTTCCTCGCACATGAGAGTTAACTCATCCCCATATTGAAGGCCATTTGTGCATTTTGATGCACAAGTTTTACTGTCTGATATTTTTGGGGTTTTGTTTGAGCTGGTCAGTTTTTGTTCAGAACTAAGAGTGTCGCGAATATTTAGCTATGATTAAACGTGGTATAGTTTCAAGTTTTAAAGTATAATTATTAAGTAGTCAAAATTTAGTGTAGTTTCCAACGATAATTAAAGAAATTGTATTTCTAACAAGAATTAGTTTTCAGATTTACATTTTGCATCTACATTAGTAACATATGTTTTATGTTTAATTAGTTTAAATTTTAATAATTTAGCAAAGTAATAATTATATAAAAATATATCTCATTTGGCTTTCGCCACAGTGGGTTCTCTTAAAAAAAGGGTTTGCACTGGGTTGACACGGGACAGTCTTTAGCCGTTGTACTGGTAGCCTTTTGGCCTCCACGAACGCCCCGTTTCCAGGAGTGACGATTGTCTTCCGTGCCGTGGCAAGTTTTCCGTAGCAAAACGTTTTGCGTTGACAAACAAACATACTAAAATTGTATATAATCAAAAAGGTAAAACAGGTAGAGTATGTCTTGATTTTTAACTTTGCTCTGCAATACATACTACTTAAGCGGTTATTTTCAACGTTGAAAAACGATTCTATATGTTGTGCTGTTTATAACTGTATCTTTAAAAGGTATTGTTTTATTTTAAGGGTTAGACCAAGCTGTGCACCTTTAGATCGGCATATTTTTCAAAAATGCGTTGTTTGCCTCTAGTACTTTGACTGTGGTATTCATTTGTGAAATAGTATACTCATTTTCAGTTGTCTTGTCCTGCGAAGAATAAATTACATTGTTCAACAATACTACTTATCGCGTTTGGCAGCAACAAACTCTCCATTATGTTAGGGCTTTTTGAAGGCAAATTCCCATTCTAGTGCTTTTGGTTTATTAATAGATTCTGACCTCGTACTATACAAGAATAGCCTTTTAAATGTCTTCCAGTACAGATAACTTTGAAACCACTGCTATTTTTATCAGTAGTCTGTG
>CM032065.1:26985499-27022432 GCA_018831715.1 Matsumurasca onukii
TTCACAAATTGTAGTACGAGTCGAAAATAAGCTCCTCGTGATGAGCGAAAGATAACGTAATCAAATTTGCTCAAATAACATATTTTGGCCTTATTTATTTTCCTTATATTACGGTAGGCTACATGTGTTTGAGAGACACTGCTGTTTATAATTCAAACGAAATTTTTTCCTCAAAATGATCATTAAAATAGTTTTAACATTGGGTTTTGGGAATATTCTAGAGACTTATTTTATACTTTAGATGTTCTACCCTTTCCAGGTTTGTACACTCATTAGTTTATTTTTTTCATTTGACAAATACAATTTTGTTCAATGCCAAAATGTCACGTACAAAATACTTAGCAAGTATATATCTTGAGACAATTTTATAGGCTATATATTCAAGAAAAGCATCCATCAAAGACAGGAATGAAACTGTTCAATGAACCCTTTGAAAACATGAAAATATTTTCGCGGACAATTTTAACTTTCTTAAGAGGAAGTTAAGAGATTATTTGATGCGTAGCTTATACTATTCTGTTGGGGATTTTTTGGGGCAGAATTTAAATAATGATAAATGTATTTTATAAATTATAATTCACACCCAAGGTTACGTTTTGAAAACTAGTGATTTACTTTGCCTTAGTTTAAATATTTATTTGTACTTGTTATTTTATCTAAGTTTTCCAACAGAAATATTTTCCTACAGGACAAATAAATAGATCTAACAATCTGAACAATCTGTACTTCATTATTTAGTTTGATTCAGAATAATACAAAAGGTATACAAGAGTTTACAAAGCTAAGAAGAGCAAGAGACTAAAAGGAATTTCAATACGAGGAAGTTAGATTTAGAAGAAGGTTTTCGTTAGGGGAAGTTAAAACGAAGAAACCCAGCCGTGTAAGCTGAGAGTGAATTGTAGAAGTAAGGGGAAGTGGTTTAAACTGATTGTAGGCTTAAGCTTAGTTAACTTTTTGACTTGTCTTTACTTCATCTTGTTTGAAAGCTGCTCTTCTTTTACATTGTTGAAGTTGAGTTTGTTTGTCTCATGACAATGAGTAAAAAAAGTTGTTCCTACTTTATTTCATTTGTTTCATCTATTTGACAGGCTTAGTAAGGTCCGAATAAATGCAAAATGTACAAAATAATAGTTGTTAATTATTTTAAAGTGATTTGTCTTACGATCTCTATTGCGTTTGGCCTCTAAGGATTCGTCAATATTTTTAAAAGACAATTTAAATACATCTAGAAATAAAACTTGTATTCAAAATAATAAGGCAACAATATCAAACCAGCTTAACAAGTCAACATTCTTCTTACATCCCAAGTATTCTGTTCTTTGTCGTTCACCTTTCACATCTTCACGAAGTTGCTCAAAACCACAACTCAAAGGCAAACAAAACTTTGTGAAGAAGAAACGTTCAAACACTCGTTATAATACTGAGACGAGAGTGGGTTATCGGAAAAAGTCAAACAGTAGAAACAAAGTGAGTTCCGGTGTTCAGAAAAACATCACCTACATAAGTCTTCCGAGTAAATATTTCTTTTTTGATTAGTAATACGCATATTATTTTAAAGGATTTGGTGACGTTGTATCATTCTAACTTCAGAAACACCTTTTTAGTTTTTATTTAGGACCCTATTATTTCTCTTCAACCTTTTCACAAATATAAATAATTCATTAAACCGGGCAACAACTAAGAAAAGTTTACCAACAATCTTCTTTTAAAAGTTATACAATAAAAAAATACGAAACACAATTTTATAAAAAAGCATTTTAAAACCTGCACTCTTGGCACTCCGTATTAAAGAAAAAAGAACAAAATATTTTCAATGATAACGAAAGCTTCGACAAATAAACGGGAGCGATTTATCAGGCAAAACCAAAACGTTAAGACCTGCTATAATGCTACAGTACTTAACCTTTAGATTCGTAATTTATTTTCTCTCATAATAATTATATAATTTGTGTACAGAAAATACGAGTATAATTGTGTTATTAAAATTAACCGTTTCTACTTAAATCTCCACCATAATCTGCCGGCAGACCATGCGTAAGAGTTTTAAAGTTTTAATGACCGTCCAGAATGGTGCTTGGTCAAAGGTGGATAACAAACCCAACCAGGTCCAAGGAAACAATTGGATCTTTTAATGCAACAGCTGTAAAACAGGTGTTGATTTAGAATGGACTTTACCAGTTAATCACCAGTCGTAGTTTTGGCTTAGAATCCACAATACACGAGGCAGCGGTTATTTAAAATCTATGTGGAAATTAGCAAACAAATTCCAAGCACATGTTTAAGGAGAAACTATTTGAAACCGGAATGATTTGGATTGGTTATAAAAATCAACTTTTTGACTCGTTCTCTCGATTGGTGAGTTGCGTCACGAGAAAGGCATCGAGTAATGTTAGCAAAATGTATGAAAGGCGATGAAAACTACCATAAACAAACAAAATCTCGTCAAAGATGTAACGTTCAAACACTAGCTGTGACACGAAGACGAGATCAGTTTATCGGGAAAAGTCAAACAGAGGAGACAAAGTGAGTTTTCTTGTTCAGACAAACATCACAAGTAATATGAGGAGAGTTCCGGTGTCTCACTTTACAAAACTTTGCTTTGAGAATATTCTGTAGAAGCTGGTGGTTTAGTTTTTGTTTACTGTATTTATGGATTTAAAACATACGCTTTAGAAATATGTTAAATATGTATGCAAATGATGTAGTATACACTGAAAGTTTTAGAATTATATGATATTTATTTTGTCGTGCAACATTCTAAGAACTACGTACGGTAACGTTACGTTTACGTGAACTTATTCCGGGTATTAAATAATCTTCTGATCCATGACAGGAAATAATAATATTTTCGATGAATACCCATTTTATTTACCACTCCTAAACTTTAAATTAGTCTTTTGAGGTTTCTTATGGATTTCTTTTCTTCGTAATGGAATATAATAAATAAGACAGCTAATTTGTATTCTTACTTTCGTAAACTTAAGTAAATGGCGTTGTAACGACCATCCTAGCATATTATTTAGGAATGTGTACACAAAAAAGACTATTTTATTATCAGTAATTGTACTTTTTCCAAAAATATATTTGACTTCTAACTGCAAAATTCATTCTTTTGTCCAACATCTCGTTGTTAGTTTTCTAATCTCAAAAAAATGTGTTTTGCTCCCCAGGTAGTACCGAAAAGTGGATACGGGGCGGATAGATTTGCAATGGTGGCTAACCTGGACAACACAGGCTCCTTGATTGTAACCCAGCCCTTAGACTACGAGAACCCACTTCAAAGAAACGGATTCCGCTTTCAAATACAAGTCATTGATCAAGTAAGGGGTCATAAATTAAATTGTTTGTATTGAAAGGGTTATTCATTTTATGATAAACTCGTTAAACACTCAGAGAAAACAGGATGCACTGCTTTGGGAAAAGAAAACGAAGCAAGTTATCCTCCGTATCTCAAAAATAAATATCATAAACAACATTTTGTGTCCTACTTTGAAAAGGTTTTAGTAACTGTTGATAGTGCCAATTAATGTTTGTTATACGAGGATATTTAACCGTAAAAAGGTGATGCAATCAATTATCTGAGTTAGAAAAGAGCTCTGCTTGCACAAAGACAGCACTCCACTTAGCGTTATAAGAAAAACGTATTAGCTGAGCACACTCTTTGTCGAACCAATCAGCTTACTTACAATTTCAACATCCATTTATGTGTTCCCGAAAATACAAAATATTTAAGTGGTGTTATTACTCAACACTAATTTCTTTGACGGCGTTTTTTTATTTAACGGGTTTTGAGTGTTAAACTAGTTAGAGTGTTAAGAATTTTTTATCAGCTATTAAAGTGCACTAGAAGTAAAACATTACGAGTATAATGTTGTGCATCTTGTTTTGTACAAAAGTCCTAAAAGCTACTAAAAGTCTAAACAGACCGGCGGTTTTGCAAAAATAGCATCTAAAACGAAAGGCAGAAAAAGCCAAGTTTTAATTAAAGTACGCTTTAAATTTCTTGAAATGAGTAAATTCCTTCACCAATTTCGTTCTACTATTAAATGCTATATAATCATAGGTGTTAGTTGTAGTTCACAGGCAATCCGTATTAAAATATAATTCTTGAACTTTAAAGATTAGTTTAAAATAGAAGCTAAACAAATTTTGATTCTAACTATTTCAAAACAAAGTGTATTGCCAACTGTCCGATGCACAACGAAGTAAGTTCACAATTCAAATTAAATGTAATCGTTTTGTCATGAACAGATTTTCGATTTGATAATTGAATAATAAAACGAATACTTTGGATATCACCGTCTTGTACCGTAATAGACGATGCATGTGACAATGTAACATGCAATAAAATATCTATTAATTTAATACTTTACTTATTTTCTTTAAAATAATAACGCTTCAAAAGATAAATATTATCACGGTTGTTGCAGGACGACAATAACCTACTTCAACAGACTCACACAGCGTTCTCTTGGGTGACAGTGAAGCTGATAGACGTCAACGACAACATCCCTCAGTTCGAGAGTCTTCACCCCCTGGTCACAGTGTACGAGGATATTCCACTCGGTAGAGAGATACAAGTTCTGCGGGCCAGGGACGCAGATCAAGGTGGGCTAAGTGCTGTCAGGTACAGCATTGACCGCAGATCTGACCGCAAGAGGCAGTTCCATATCAGTCAAGAGGGGAAACTTACCGTGCATAGACCTTTGGATCGGGAGACCAACTCAAGGCATCTGGTGAGTTTGAGGGATATGCAATAATTACTTTACTAATCAAGTAGTAATTAAGGAGTAATCAAGTTACTATGATAATTGTACCATTGCTAAAGAGTCGGGTTTCAAACAGCGATAGTGTGAAGAATGTGCCAGTTGTTGTTTTACCAAAGGGTGCATAAATACGTAAAACTTAACGTATTATAACTATCTTTGCACTGTTTGGTCCAAAAGGTTATATTGGCATTTCAACCTACTAAAAGTTCTTTTCTTTAGGCCTTAAAACGAATAATATAATCTCATTATAATACTTGAGGTATTGTGAGATGGACTTAAACCTTTACCGTATTATTTTATACTTACAATTGTAAATTAGGGGTTGGCAGAAGTGTGGGGGTGGGATGGGTGTTGTTTAAACTATCTTATCGTACTCTCAACGTAGTACGAAACAACTTTCAGAACAGAAATTCCCTCGTCAAAAACTTGAAATTGAAAACTAATACTGATTGCTGTACGTTGTATACAAACGTAAAGAAATCGTTTAAGTCTGACGGTAATCCTACCCGCAAGTTTAGCTTAGATGAACCTAACGACCATTGACTTATATTCTAAAGTAAACATATGAGCTAGTGATTGTACGTAAAGAACAAACGTATTGACACGCTTTACCATTTCAGATCAATGTTCTTGCCATAGATGATGGATATCCGCCACAGACCGGAACGGTAACGGTAACAATCAACGTAGAAGATGTGAATGATAACGCTCCAAGTTTCAAAGAAGATTACAGACCTGTTGTTATGGAGAATGGAAAACCTCACGAAGTACTGAAGATCTTTGCACAAGATCCTGATGATACGGTGAAAGGAAATGGGCCTCCATTCACGTTCTTTATGGACTCCAATGCAGACAACATAACCAAGTCTTCTTTTAGAGTTGTTCAAGAAGAGGAAGGTACGTATACATGTATATGGCGCATTGTTTCATAATCCAGTAATCGAACTTCACAGGAGACTTTGAACGTGTAAACCTAAATGTGTTTAGTCCGAAAGGTTCATGACATACGGTGAAACATGTGAGTAAATTGGGAATTTTGGGTACTGACTTTTTATAGACCTATTTCATTGCTTTTGATGACAATGTTGAATGCAAAAGTTTTGAATAAATAGTTTTGTTCCATCCTTTACTAATTTATAGGCTCAAAACTGCTGATCTAGTTACAAACAAATCTAAGAGAGTCGCAGAAATAAATACATGCAAATTGTCCAATGTTAATTTAAAGTTTCGTCCATAAGATAACTACCTAATAAAAACTACCTGAATAAAAATATATTAGTTTAGTTTTGGAAACTCGTTTTCTTAGATCCAGCCCATATAAGATAAACTGAACCCAACGTTTCCGGTAAAGAAAGTTACGTACTAGGTTCTATTGATACTATCGTAATTTACGTTCTCTGCAGGTGAAGAAGATGTTGCAAAAGTAGTCTCCATGGTATCGTTTGATAGAGAAAAGCAGAAAGAATACCTGATCCCAATCGTAATATGTGATTCTGGACAACCCGTTCGAAGCAGTACAAACACACTAACAGTAATCATCGGAGACGAAAATGACAATTTGATGAGGCCAGGTGCCATGGAAGTGGTCGCTTACGTTTATAGAGTAAGTAATTTTGTTCAATGTAGTTTTACTGCTTTGTCATAAGTTTTCCTATAACTCTGTACAATTATATTTTTTCACGTCGTACATGGTAAATAGGTTAAGTACAAATATAACTTGTAAGTCACTTTGAATAGTTTCAAATCAATTTGCAGGTGCAAAACACTGACGTACCTATAGGAAGAGTGTACGTAGATGATTTGGACGACTGGGATCTCCCAGACAAAAAGTTCCTCTGGGAGTCCAAGGATCATCAAAGGTTCAAGCTGGACGAAGAGACTGGAGAGTTGACAATGCGAGCAGGAACTCCAAGAGGGAGTTATGAGTTACAGTTTAGAGTAATGGATAGGAAACACAAGCAGAACAACGTAGAAGCAAGAGTTAGAGTCAGAGTGAAGGACCTTTCCTACAATACAATCACTAACTCGGGGTCCCTCAGGCTTTCAGGGATATCAGCCGTTGAACTTATGGTAAGATCTTGTATTTCTATATAATATAATTATATTTTCCATAGTACCAATATGCCAGTTTCAATTGTGTCTAATGTCACTAACAAGTTGACGATTGGTTTTAACTACTATATTATATTAATTAGTGTATACTAAGTAATGAATTACAGTTTAGATTACACCTGAGTGCCTGAAAACACCAGCTTAACCCAAGTTTATGTTGGGATTAAGACAGAGGAATTAGGATTAACAATTGAAACTATTCTGTACTAGGGATAAGGATTAAGCTTAACCAATTTAGAACCATGTTGAAACCATTAGTAAATGAACGTATTCATCTACTGGTGTCATATAATATCTACGGGCAAATTAAACTGAGTAACATATCAAAGTACTCAGTATTTTGACAAAAGCACAGAAAGGTTCAAACATTACTTTTCCTAGTCGTAAGTTGTAATAATCACAAACTTTAGAATTAGACATTTTGAGGCAAATAGATAATCTAGGGGTAGTTGGTCATTAGTCTCAGACTAAATATACGCCTAGTTATATTATATAACGAAGTATTTAAAACTAACTTTACTGAAGGGTTGACATATTTACTGTAATTAACATGTAACACATAAAGTAACACCCAACGCAATGATTAACTGTGAAAATGTTGACGTTGCTTTCGATGTTATATTTATCAGCCCTCCTCCTTAGATAACATTTGGCGTATTTGAATTTAGCAATAGAACTCTAGACTCAAGTTTGTTTTCTAATCTTAACCTGAAAGAAATGGTGAAATTAAAATACTCAGCTGTGTTCTAGTTTATTTATTTTGTGAATGTATTGAACATTGACGTCGGTCTAAGGCACTGTGATAAAGAGTTTACAGAAAGATAAAAATGATAAAAGTACCATTACTTCTACAAACTAGTTTATACACGATCTAGACCTTATTTAACCCTTAAACCTTTGTCTGCAACTTTTATAACTGCAATCTTGTTTAAAAGAAATAAGCAGTTTTATAAGGGATTTCACTAGCTCTAATAGGCCTAAATAGTATTTGAAATCATCCTTGAAAATCCTTCGTTATAATTCCTTCTTACAGGAAATATGTTCGATGCCTCTTGAGATGTATTGTGTTCTCCATTTGCCTTGTCATTCGGCAAACCGTATCAAAACTCATTGTGTTTTCCTAATTATATCACCAATATTACGTGTCATATTAAGAAATTCCTTTCATGTGGCCATTTTGACCAAGCTTTTGTTGCAATTAAATGTTTCTTACATTTTGATAGTAAAAAGATTATTGTCTTTAAAGTAGAAACAATTAGGCTATACGAGCTAAAATTAAAGGTTCGTCCTCACTTGTACATCATATCTTGTAATGGAGTTTACAAAAATAAGTATAACATTCGATTTTACGAACCCACTTAAAACAAAGAAGTTTAAGTTCTTATTCTAAATTAAAAATTATTACAACTGTTCATAACAGGAACAAGAAACCATTAAATCAGTGTACACAACGAAACAAACCAAGGAGTATTTCAACTTCAAACAACTTATGAAATCACCACCTATAACCTGAATAAAACTAGAAAGTAGTTTACGAGTACAACCGCGAGGTAACCCACATTGCTTTTGTTACATTCAAACTTTAGTTGAAATATGCTTTGGAAGTGTAATAACCGGGAAGTACAATACACTCAACAGGCAAACTTTTCACCATTAAGTTGTGAATTTATGAAACAATGCAGATTGGGTTCCTGCATTACTAAAACTTACCGCGGTGTTGTAACTTCAGTGGGAGTATAACTTTGCAAAATATCGTTCTGTTGTTTCCTCTACGTAAGCTAAGTAACATTACGACAACAATGCCTTAATCAATGAAGGATTATGGAAATTTGATGTATGCAGCTTCAGTGTCATAATCACACGGCTGTTTAAGTTTAATATAATTGTTGAAGTTCTTGCGCTTGAAGACGGTGTTGTATTATTTTGTTCATATTGTTTTCCTTTTAGTCAAACGTTCACTTTTTAAAAGATTATTCACGCAGATAATAGTTTCTGAACAGATAAACAAAACAGAGATTTTACAGTCTTTTAATTGATCTATACTTGATCAAATTTGCTTTTTGTTAACTTTTCTACAAGTTTCTTGTATTTTAGTGATTTTTTTTAGCTTATTTACGTTTTCTTTTGAAATTCGCAAAGTTTCATGACATTTTAAAAGTTTTACCGGATTTACGTTCAAACATTTTAACATTCCCTGCAATATATTTGCTAGAAATTGCACTTTTTCAAAATAATTTAAGTCTTAATTAAGTCCAGGTTCTGATATTCACGGTCATAACACTAGATACCACCTTAACTACAAAAACTGTCAACATAATGCAAAATTATTTGAATCTCTTCCAAATGAAGTGGGAACTAAAGTTTTAAATAATTTACCGCACCAAATCAAAAATGAAAACCAACCTCTTACAATAAGAAGAAAATTGAAAAAGTGATTAACCATGATTACATTTTATTCTACTGAATTTGTTTAAAGTTAAAGATTGGAAAATAAAACGATATGATCAAAAACGGATTTCAAAGTTCATTTCAAATTGTGATGTGGTAAAAATGACGAAAGGTATTAGGTAAAATGACGAAAGATATTAGGTAAAATGACGAATGGTATCGGTTATTAGTTTCTTAATTTAAAATGGATTCTCGTCACAGATGAAAGATAGAGGCAAGAGCAAGCTGTCCGTTCTGCAAAGCAAGTTGGCGGAAGTGCTGGAAGTGGAAGAAGCTCACGTTGCTATCTTCAGTGTACAGCAAGTGCTGGCGTATCCGCCACTGACGGACATCCGCTTCGCAGTCACCAACTACAAGCGCGAAGTGCTCGACGGCTTACTCATGCTGCATTCTGAACAGGTATTTAGTAGAGTTCTTTCTGTTTAAGCCTTATTTACAATTTAGTGCATTTAACTTAATTAGAACTATTTACACGGTCCACGGCACTTGTGCCCATGAACCACGATTGCACAAGTTTCGTGGACCGTGTAAATAGTTCTAATTAAGTTTCTTAGTTTTAATAGTGTTTAGTTTTAATATCAGTGTAAATAGTGACTTAGTGTGTCTACTGATGATGTAGCTTTTGAAACACGTGTATAGACTACAACCTGTACCGTAGGATCTACAGGCACAACCAAGGTCCTGTTTAAATGTAGAGCTATATTGATTTGATCGATTTTCACATACGACCTTGGGTTAAAAGTAAAACACTGGCTAAGCTTATGTCTCGAAATGAAAGATTTGGGGCAAAACACTCGATCAGAGAAAAGCCTATCAAATTAAATGTTTACTTAACTCTACTTAAACGGGCATCTCGTAATGTGGTTAAGGATTCGCTGTAAAATTGAAAAGTCGTGATTCTTTGACAAATATATAGCGGTGTACGATATGAAATTAATATAGACGGTATAGGAGTTAAAGACGCGAGCTTGGCTAACAGATTTCTTCATTTTTACGCGAGGCAGAGAATACCTCCTTAATGAGCGTTAACATTGCCTCTTGTAATATTTTTTAAATAAACATAAATCTAGCGACCACAGTTCACTTCACTAGTGTTCACTAAAACTAATAAGTTTGATCTGCCTTTCCAGATTGAGGAGGCGGTGAAAGCAAACATAACTCTAGTGGGAGTAGAGTCATCAGTGTGTCTAGAGGAACGACAGCACTGTGAAGGGAGTTGCTCGGCTCGGCTGGAGGTAGGGGGAACCTCCCTAGTGAACGCTAACACAACTGTGCTGGTGGGAGTTAGAGTGGCAGTAGTTGCAGAGTGTCTTTGCCAGGCTCTGGATTACAGTAAACCAGAGTCTTGCAGGAACAGACCGTGCTACAATGGAGGCCGTTGTGTTGAGGGTCGATATGGTATCAGGTCAGTTGTAAAATTGTATCATATTTATATTGATTATTTAGTTACTGTAATTATGTTTGTTACTAAAACTTAGTTGTAACTGAAAGGTAACGTCAATTCTTTTTGTGATTAGTAATCTTCTCTAGCAATAATTTACAGACAAAATTGGTTTATTTCCTTTTCAAGAGACGTATTTACTCTTTTAACTTAACTATCCACTTATTACTAACCACTGTTACATTTAAGCTGCTCGTGTCCAAGTGGGTTCACCGGACCTCGCTGTCAGAAGACTTCCCGCACCTTCCACGGCGATGGCTGGGCGTGGTTCCCTCCCCTGAGGATGTGTGACAGCTCGCACCTGAGCCTAGAGTTCCTGGCCAGGAAAGCAGACGGCCAACTCGTCTACAACGGTCCTGTAGGTCCTCCTAAACCAGGAGGAATTAATAACTCAGGTAAATGAAACTGAAGGGTTGGTTGAAGTATCTTTGGTGTTTTGAGTTTCTCTTCTCTTCTTGGAGTTTTGTAACCGATTGCTCATAGCACATGACAAAATCCGATAAAGTGACTGGTACTAAAATGGTTCAAAACGTACTTGAAACATAATAATCCCAACAGAACAAAATGCAAATAATATTTTGCGTTAAAAGCCTATTAGTTAGTTTTTGCTTAACTTCTTAGGATCTTCAACTTGCTGACTATTGACAGACGTAAAACGAAGACTACAATATTCAAAGATATGGAAGGAAACAAAAACGAGTTGCTCCCATGGTTTGTAAGAACTAAGATAACCTTCCGATTTTCAAGCAAAGAAAGAACTTACAACATGAACAACCCACGATGCGAAAAATAATTGATAGTTTGTTATTTTATATATTTTTCTTTATTCGCTACCACTTCAAGCAGGCCATTGACCGGTTTACATAATTGTCTAGTACGTTCTAGCTTTCGGATTCAGTGCAAATGTGGTTGAGTTCGTTGTAATTGAAAACTCACAGAAATAAATAAATGCTAAACAAAATATTTACCGTTGAGTTTAAAATACCCTGCAGTTCAATGAAAGATATGTTTTCAGCTGACCCCAGTGTTCAAGCCAAGTAGACTAAGTACTTGAACTGAATAGGCAGCGTATAATGGATGCTTGTATGTTTCAGACATGTTCTCCATAGAGTTGGTTGATGGATACCCCCGACTCCTGATGGATTACGGGTCTGGAACCCTCGAGCTCACAGTTGCTACAGAGACAAGACTGAATGATAGTGCTTGGCATCGTCTGGACGTTATGTGGAACACGGAGGTAAAATAATGAACATACATAGGATAGTATATGAAATAGGCTTAACCCATTACATTAATATATTAAGATAATTTTAGAGCTCTGATTGTGACTACTCACCTTCTTTTGTAAAATTAACAACTTTTTTTAATTTACTATACACTTTAAAAGTAATTTTAATTTTACAAAAAAGGGCGAGTAACCACAATCAGCGTTCTAAAATTAATGAACAGCCTTCCAGAATGTCATATCAACAGAAATATTAATATGAAATGCGTGTACTTTTATGGGTGTAAAGTTATAATAATTGGGTTATTTATGGTTGAATAATATAAACCTGTTTGTTCTATCAAGAACAAGTGTCACTTATTACTCCACCTGAATTATGCTACTTTTGGTTGATGAAAAGAAATGATTTTACCCTCGGGCTAGTTCTTTGAGTTGTATCCAAAGATATCATTTCATATTATTTCGTTATGACAGGTTTTAATGTTTGAAGAATGCTAACCACATGTGAAATGTCAAACTATCAGAATAAAGATAGCCTCTTTTGACAATTTTTTAACTAATGTTAACAAAGAATGTTTTGCAAACACTCATAAAATCAATATCTTTCGCTGTGTTGAAAAGCAAGGTCTGTTACGCAGCCTAGACATCTCCAAAAACCCTATACCACATATGTCTCTTTTGCAAAAAATATTGCGCTCATTTCGAGTAGACCACCTAGGTATCAAACTTCGACTAGTTGTGCAAGCTGAACAACGAATTTTAAACTGTATATTATTCATTCATTTTTACCCATACCTGTCCAACTGTTTAATTACTTACCGGTAATTACTATTAATTATCTCCCATTACTATGTCCTAGGCTGTCGAGCTGGTAGTGGACTCTTGCCTGGGAGTGAAAGGTCTCAACCCTCCCCACTCCTGCCAGGCGAGGGGCTCCATGCCTCCCTTCAGTGAACAGTTGAACCTTCACTCCCCTCTACAACTGGGAGGTCGTCACGTGACCCCCTTCTCCCACTCACTCTACAAGTGGACCGCTGTGCCTTATGGGAAGGGATTCCATGGATGCATAAAGAACCTCTTCTTCAACAGTAAAGTAACTAACGACAACATTTATTCTACCTTTACTCCAGATAATATGTAACAGTCGTATTATTAACTTATTACATATAATATAACTGTATGAGTCATATAATCGTCCATATATTATCTGACTATACGAGATGCCAAGTCAGTTATATCTCATAAATATAGCACTCTTGATTGTTTTAGATATAAAATATTTCAATAACTGTAAAACTGTAGCAAAACACGATTGACATTGTATTTTCCTACGTTGGCAAACCAAAACCTTTTACAAATTATTATAACGAGTAAGATTGAACAATATTTCATTTTCAAAACTGAGTTTAATAAATAAACTTTGCCAAAATGATACAGTAAAATTATAAAATAAATAAACATTATATAAAATATGAAAATAAAACACCTAAAGTAAGCTAATTTATTTTAAACCCAGCACAGATTGTTATGTAAAAACGCGTAATATAAAAAAAAACATTGTTATTATAAAGATAATGCCTTGTAAAGCACCGTGTGATATGCAAATTCAATACAAAAGCGGGGTTTACACGTTGCGAGTAGCTTAAATGTCAGTGTCGGTATTCCTGACAAATAACACAAGCGTTATTAAAGGTTTGTCATACACGTTTAAACGTGGCCTGTGGCTGGCATGCTGTCTTAATTGATTGATTTTGAAAGTGACGAACCGTAATAATTGCATAAAGTTATGTGTTCCTAAGAAGCGTAACATAAAGTTGTTCTTGTGAGGGAGCTCAATAAACCCATAAGTCAGTAAGGTATTCCGGTAACAAACCCAATAAGGGTGTAGGATCTATATACCACTTAGTAACTATTGAATTTCCAGTCACCTGATACCAACGCCTAATCAGCCACAGCCCAACCCACCCTTGATCACTTCAACCCCCCCCTCACCTCTCCTTCCACCCTTCACCAACCCACTCAGTACTTCAACTTGTCCTCCTACTCTTTTCTGAACTTTGACTTTTTGTTTTCCCACTGCTTATGAACTCTGAACCTTTTCGTTCAGCCACGAGATACCACCTTGTATACGATCCTTCTTCTTATAGGATTAACATTAACATGTTCATGTGACTTTTATACTATCACCTTATCTATGATAACTGTGTCTCAACAGCTGTACGATTTGTCAGGAAGTGGCCTCTCCCTCAACAGTGAGCCCGGATGTTCCACCGCCTGTCCCTCAGCTGAGTGCGAACTGCATGGCGAGTGTGTAGGGAGTGTCAGGGAGCCGAGGTGTCGGTGAGTGATACTATTGGAGGGGTTTGCCAGTTTTAGGGGTAATACTACATAAAAGGAGAACATGATGTGGATGGAGCTTGAGAGAGATCACGGGTTTATATAACTTGAAAATATGTAATAGGACTGTAACAGGATTTTAGGCAAAACTTTATCCTTAATGCATCCTGATTGAGCTATTGGTAACGTCAACATATTCAAGAAGTAAAATCAGAACGAGGTAAAGGTTGCTAAGAACAGGTATAAAATAAGAGCGTCACTACTCTTGCCTAAAGTAGGCCAAAACTTCTTCAACTGGTTTGTGGCCTAGTTTCCCAAAAGAAAGCTGTTAGCTGTGAATTTCGGAATATTGATTTACTTATTTTGGTATCTATTGTATCGTCGCAAATATTGTTTGGTTTGGAAGTTCGTAATACATAACAACAATAAACTACTGTATTTTGCATAAAATGGTAATTGGATACTATTATAGTGTATATTTTGGAATCTTATTTCTATATGACCACTTGTAGAACAAGACAATTTGGTGTAAAATATACGGTACTTGGTTTAATACTATTGCCTTTAGTTTTTAAAGTGATGCGAAGAAGTAAAGGTATACATGTTTCCTTTCAACAATTACAAAGTTATTTAAAAATGACGTTCAGCTTGATTACGTAATTGAGTGATTCAGGAGTAGTAGACTACTCTATTTCAACTAAATAGTAAAAAAGGCACATTTTTACTTCAATAATTAGGAAGTACTTTTTTTAACTTCATTTTATAATTGGATTCTAGATGTCTCCCAGGCTACCAAGGGCCGGACTGCGCTCTCCCCACATCCCCCGTCACTCTGCACCCCCACAGCTACATCAAGTACGAACTCAACTTCCAACCGGACCCGTTCTCCACAAGGCTGGAGCTGCGGTTCCGCACCAGGGAGGAGAGTGGGGAACTCTTCCGCCTCGGGGACCATCGGAGTTCACAGTTCGCCATCTTGGAAGTGAGTGAAGACACAGATGAGAGAGAAGACACAAATTTAAGTTATAAGATTAATTGGATCTGATAAAAACAACCATTTTGTACTTGAACGGAGAATGTTTCTTTTTCAGATTGTCGAAAGTCATCTGAAGTTCCGCTACAGACTTAGTGACTCCAACAAGGCGGATTTGAGAATTTCAAAAGTGCAGATAAATGATGGCCAATGGCATCATATAAAGGTAACAATGATTAAACATATTTTACAATAGCGCTAATAAAAGGAAAACAAGTTGTTTAAAAGGAGGTTTGTCTGAGTTTTGGCAGACATACTTAGTTAAATTTTAAAATAAAGAATAAAATAACTGTATTTAAAGGTTAACAGAAATATTTAAAAGGAACATATTATCTTTATCTTGAGTCATTTGTATGGCTGTTAATGAAATTTATATTGATATCATAAACAAATTCCTTAACTGTAGTGGTCGTGTTTTAGATATTGCATCTGAACTATCATATGCCTTTAAGTGTTTCTTCGTATGTCTTTATATTGTCCATCTATTTCAGGTATCCAGGATAGGGTCTGCGGTGAGTCTTGCACTGGATGGTGGAGAGGGAAGAAGAGGGAACATGACTCTAGACTTCTCATCTAGGAATCAACTGGTGGTGGATTCAGAAGAAGGTGTTTACCTCGGAGGCAAACCCGAGTACACGGAGATAGGCATCATAGCTGTCGAGCACGACTACCAAGAAGGTAAGTTCTTAGCCAGGAAGTCAGGTTTCTAGCCGTAATGAGTCACTCAAAGGAATGATCACTAATCTACTCAATAAGATGCTCACGCCTTATAGTAAAAATTCAGTCACTTTCAGTATTGGTAATGGGTCAGGGGTGCAAGAGGTACAAGAGGTTCGCGGATCGGACTACAGGTGCGCTAGCGCACGCAGCAGCCCCCCCGACATTATCGGACCCCCCCAACCAACACCCATCCCACCATCCCTTCCATCACAGAGCCGTCACCACTCTCACGTGTTATTTCTGAGGGACGAGTTTTGATAGATGAGTAGATTAGTAATCATTGCCCAAAGGATACGAGTAAGCTTAGATACGGACATCTCTAAAAACTTGTGTTGATAATGAGTGGTATCAAAAACCTCACAGTTTCTCACTAAGTAAATCTGACTTTGTATTCATTTTTACATGATGAACTAAACTAATACGAGTACATAAGTATACAAACAAAATTTGGTTGAAACCATTAAATGTTTAAAGTTAAAAATATACTGTTATATAATTGGTTTCTCATAAATCTGAAATAAAAATTACGTTTCGTTGATTGCTAGTTCAAAAAGAGAAATGTCCTAAAACTGCTTCAAAGCCGTGACGAGACAATGGATAGGCAGTTGAAAAAATATCATAATTACATAGTGGGTTCAAGCTATGATTTGTATAACCTTTTTCAAAGTTTGAATAGCTAACAAACTTCAATAGGTTCCATTTGTTCGTATTCAATTGCTAAAAGAGCTCAGTGGATTGGCAAACTGACCTTAACAAAGGGATGCGCTCCATTCGGGGTTCTTTGTCATATACACAGCAAAGGTCAACGGTATGTTTTGTTCAGAAGAACACTGAGAACGAACTTTTTTTACTATTGATAGCTTAGCTCTGACGTTATACTGTTATGCAATAGTCCAAAGTTAAAGCTTTTCGAGTTTTACTATCTATATACTTTTTTAATGCGTTGATTTCTATGATAGGTTGTGTGGAAGATGTACGCTTGAACGGTCGGTCTCTACCGCTGCCTCCCTTGACGAACAACTCAGCCTGGGCGCAGGCTCTGGTGACGCAGAATGTAGAGGCAGGATGTCCAGGGGACATGTGCGGAGGAGGCCCCTGCAGTAGAGCCCTGGACTGTGCTGACCCTTGGAACTCGCACGCGTGCTTGTAAGATCAACATTCAAATTTTAGCTCGAATATATCTCAAGGGATTTTGCATGGCTATCCGAAAGCTAAAAACTAGGTGAAAATTCAAAATTTTAAAAACATATGGTAAACACATCATTGCGCAGTGTTAACTACGCCTACGTTTTACATAAATTTAACGCCCTCGTTTTGAGTTACCCCTAAATTACACAAAGTGTAAACTGTAGGTTTTGTTTGTTGGTAAACAAAGAATAAACATGTTTGAGTGTATAACATCATAATCACTAAATCACTATTTGAGATGCCGACCACTCTCATGAGGGTTTTAAGGCAAATATGTGGTGAAGGATGAGTGGTAGTAATGAGTTATGAGGTGTAGTCTTGTTACAAACTAAGGCCGACTCTTCCATAGAATGGGTCATTAATTAATAGCCCAATGACCAATGGAAATACAAGGACCAACGGCTTAACGTGACTTCCGAACCACGCAGGTGATGGTCTGATATGTCTAACGATGGTGGGAGTTGATGCGGGTATCATCAGATGATCACTGAGACTATCTGAGCCGCTTTAGACCTACATCCTCAAAACCTGACCTCCATGAAGCTGGATTACAGGACCACGCCACGAGTCCCAGTCAATAATAAGAGTTGAACAAACTAATCAGTTTACAAGATAATAATGCGAATTTTCCGCCACTTCAGGAGAACTAATCAACTTAGCAAACCTAATAACACTCACACATGCAACATACATTACAATTTAATTACTCATCCTTACAAGCATAATTTGTCAGTGACACTGTTGTATTTAGAACAACTTCACACAAAGACTTTAACCTACGAACAAATTACATTTAAATTAATGTTCATAGACAATATTAATTAAATCACCAGCTGAGTGAATTTACTGAGTTAACAGTAAATGTTAAGTATGCTTTGAATTTGTAATGTTGTTTGGCAGTTTATTAACTAATCAGACAAAAACTTGAATTGGTAGTTTCTCGTAAACTGTAGTGTTGAAGAACGTGCTAGCTGTTGCTGCCTCGCGTTCCAAAATAATACTAGTGTCTCTGATTACCCAAATTTAGTGTTTTTTCTTGGTGTACGAAATCACTTACAATAGTGAGCGCTGTAGAATCGTTGATTTTCATTATTGGCATAAACTATAGTACTTCTGTATTTATATTTGTAATTTCTATCGATTAGCATGTCCTTTACAAACTAACTGGCAATAGAACGTCAATATTTCTAAGAACGTCGAAAATGGCCTCAGTTGAGTTTCATTAATGTGTCAAATGCGTCTAAAGTGTTTAGTAATTCAAAGTTTATGACGTATAGGAGTGGAACAGACAGACTGTTAGTATATACAAACTAGTATAAACGTACTATTCATGATATTAAAGTAAACTCTGGCTTTGTAGATGTGTAAGTTAGTTAAAATATATCATACACTATACAGGCTTGTATTATTATTAAGCATTGTCTTCGTCGAATGTTATAAAATAATAATTCTACTAAACCGATAAGTTGGGCGCTGTTTATAATTTATCAAATTGATATATTCCTTCAAATACTCATTTTTTTAGTAGATACGTGTTTTGCGTTCTGATCGACCAAGAATTTAAATTTAAAACAAACATTTAACATTTAAAGCCACTCAAGAGAGAATTCAACTTAAACGAAGACTTTTAAACAAATGTACATACAACCAATCCATTAGAACCCATTACGAAGTGCACTCCAAGTAGCTACTGCAGTGAAAGCCAGATACTCAATCAAGACGAGTCTAACTATTTGATTACTCGCAGGTCTCATCAATCAAGACTAACCTGCTCCCCGCAACAGGTGGCCTGGGCCCTGTTTCATAAAGCATTTAGACTCCTAAATGGAAGTGTAAATATTTAGAAAGTACTCCTTAAATATATTTTCTTGTTTTATGTAATAGTAAGTGGGAGTGTAGAGCTTCTTTTGGAAGGGTTTTAAGTCTCTTTTGTAAAAGGTAAAGGTAAAGTTTGTCTTGTTTAACGAGGCAGTTAGGACTACAAAGTCCTCTCTACCACTCAACCTCGACCTTTACCTAGCTCACCGTATAGTCACATTACAAATGTAGGTGGTGACTGCGGGGATCGAACCCACCAGGTGATGAGCTCCGGAGTCGCGCGATACCAATCCACCACGGATCCCTATTTTTGTGTCTTGTTTCATTATACACTTTTGACTGCTGATTTACACTTCTGTTAGGGTAAACGCATACTAAATTAGGATCTATCTTCAATTATAAATCCAACTTAAAGGCTTTTGACAGCAATTTAATGAAAGAAAAACCAATCTATAGTGTTCACCTTGTCGTTATCAAACTATGCTTAGGATTAGTTAGGTCTATATAGCTACCATTTGTAACTGCCTAGTCGTTAGTTGTTGTTTAATCCAACATGGCTACAATCACTAGTGATCATGCTTAGTTACTGGACATTCCACAGACTTCTAAATATAGTGTAAAATTTAAAGAGTTAGTTTTTATGAAACAAAAACATTAATGTTTTGACTTTAAACTAAAATTGGTTTTAAACTAATATTTTAAAAGTCTTGACATTGAAGAACTTTATCTGTATAACCTTATATAAGACACAATTTAGAAGACTGCCAACTTATATTTTCTGCACTTCCGTTTAGGAATTCTAAAAGTAGTAATTTATATGAAACAAGGCGCAACAGGGTGCTTGATACATACAGAATGTCAAGGAAGCAGAGGTATTTTGATTGCAAGCCACTAAAGGCGCTTGCACAAAGTTGAGCCAAAGTATCAGCCACTCGATACCGTGCAATTATTTTCCACACTCAAGCCATCGATTGGACCAAATCGTAACTTTGGTGACCCTGCAGCGTTCCGTCACAGTGGTTTTATATTAAATGAGTGCCGTAGACTTCAGTAGTATGCAGCATTAAAACTCATATAGCAAGCTGTCTTGACATTAAAGAGTACAGCATAAACACTAAATGTTGGCTGGTAAGTAAACAAAACAGCTTTGGACTTATGCATAAAATATATTTGGCCATTTAGTCATCAGTACATTATAAAATACACTTAGACCTTAAATAAGCTTGGAAGTATATAATATACTTCGTTGTAAAACGCTAAAATTAGGAAGTGTGCAATGTTTCATAATCTAATATAAGCTGTAAAAGCAAAGTGGGCACTAATGAGACTGTAGCGGAAAAGGAAAGATGAACAAAGAAGACGAGGGAATTGTTTGTGTTGAAGAGGAAACGAAGCAAAAAATATAATTACCTCTGATAAAAGAAGACTACACTTCATCCTACACGAGCGTAAAAATACGTAAATCATGTCTCGAGAATTTGTCTGAAAATCCGCACATTAAAATCATACCTTCGCTCTGTCTTGGCGATTTTATTACATAAAATAATACTTTTACAACTCCTTAAACCAGGTGGTTGGATATAAATTCAAACACATGTGAGAAACATTAATTATTTTACATTGAAAATGTATAGAATAGTATATAGACACACCAGTTTGGGAAGCGCCTTTATAACACTAGGTGCATTTGCTTCTCTGGGTTGATCATCATTACTACCTTAAGTATTGAATAAGGCTTCATTATGGCCGTTATTTAACCTTCAAGAAAGCAACTTAGCCATATGCTGAGTTTCTCATTTAAATATCCATAAGCTTCTTTGTTCATGATACTTTTCAGCCTCTGATAGTGTAAGAGTTTGCCATTTTTGCGATTCGTTAACACACACTAACACAGTTTCTTAGATTTTTATGTTTGGATTTTATTTTATCTTTAAGATGAAATAAACCTTGCATTCTGAAATACGATAAACACTCATAGGAAACTATCACCATTTATAATCCCACCATGTGACATAGTCTATAGAAAATTCCATCTATAACAGAAGTTGTTAAAATACCAATGTGAGAAAATATTCTAGTACTTAAATCAAACGCAGACTTACATTCTTTCTTTTCTAGCGGATCCGTGGCAGTTGGTGTCGTACGACTCAACTACATCCTCCAGTGGCGTTTGTCTCGCTGTCACCACTTACATTAATTTTGTAATGTGACTAATACGGTGACACTAGGTAAGTTCGGGTTGATGGTAGAGAACTTTGTAGTCCCTAACTTCGCCTCGTTAAACAAGACAAACTTTACCTTTTTCTCTCTTAGACGGATTGATGTGTGATATTCTTGATGTTGTCTCCATTAACTTTGTGGTATTCATTACTATAAATTATAATAAAAACATTTTGTACTTTTGACCACTTTTAAAATTTTTTAATGTTTTGCCTCAGCATCATCAATGTACAAATAAATAAAATTAATGGAACATATGAAACTTGAACAAATAGAGCGTTAAAAACAAACACTTTGGGAACAATTTCAGTAGAGATGTAACACTAAATGAGTATGTATAAAAGTTAAATAAAATATATGTCTAAGAAATACTTCGCATTTGGGTAAAGCAAAAAAACGGAGAATGAAAATTATTTTGGGACTATAAAATAGTTGTAGGCCTACCTTATTTTATAATGTTTTAATTTAAAAACCTTGCAATTATAGTTCAATTTTGGGTCTTTTTAATTTTACTTATTTATACTGATGATGCTGAGGCGAAACATGTCTATAAACGTGTTTTAGAAATTTGGTGAAAAGTTCAAAATGCTTTCATTTCATATGGTTTATGTTTGTTCCAGCTGTGGTGAGGGCAAGGTGCTGACAGCAGACGGCAAGCTGTGTGTTAAGAGTGATGACTGCTTCGTGAAGCCCTGCTCCAACGGAGGCGTGTGCTTGGAGGTAGACTCCAAGCAGCAGTACAGGTGCTCGTGTCCACAGGGCTTCTGGGGGGAGCAGTGTGAACTGGCCCAGGACAGGCAGACGCTGCGACTGGGCGTCGGTGCCTTCGCAACCGTCATGGGATGTATTATAGTTATCTTGTTGGGTGAGTGTAATAGATTTCATTTGATGTTTTGTTTGATAAGAAAATAAAAGACATACATATGATTGTAAATACATAAAAACTAAATACATGTAATTTAAAAAATATATATAAAACGAGAATCGAACTATTATCTTGTATCGTTTTCGCAAAAGCAATTGCGATTTATAAGTAGTCCCTAAATATAGTATGCCATTATACGAAATATTATCATCCTTTGTGGTATAGTAGAAAGTCAATAGTTCGACTCCTGAATATCTGTGATTTTACTACTGATAGGTATTGAAATAACATGAGCCACTGTTTATTCAATGAGTAAACCGACAAAAGTGAGAGATCTAACCTAACTGTAGAACATCGCTTCCATGCACCATACATTCATTATACATATGTTTAAATTTTCTTTGTCAGTCATTTTTGTTTTATAGCTGTTTACTTGAGTTACCACATAAGGTTTCTAACTGTTAACTGGTGAACTATCGAATTTCTGCTATACCACTTTACCGTACACATTTCACTTCGACCTGAAATCGTATTAAGTTTGAAAATGATGTTTAATATGATTTTCAGTGTTCCTTCTGATGCTAGTCATCTACAACAGGCGAAAAGAAAACGCAGACAAGAAGGAAATGGAATGTGACGTGAGGGAGAATATAATCAAGTACAACGACGAAGGGGGAGGAGTCGAGGACATGACAGGAGTGGGGGAACTGTCTGCACATACTCTAGCGGTAGTTTCAGGTAACATTCCTGACCTCGTTCATTAAAATAGTTCTACATGCTCGGGGAACCCATGTGTGTGCTGTCAACAAAGTCACAGTAGATGTGGCTTCAAACTATGCAAACACTTTATGAATGAACTAAATGGAAGTACTGTGCTTCTATTTTGTTTTGGAAAGAAACGTAATTATTCTTTTGTCCACAAGGTTGACACAGGTTTAAAACTACAGAATGTTTTTAGGATTTGAAACCTCGTCATAATTACGTAAACTGTTTCATAACAGTTCTAGAAAGCATATAACTGAAATGAAAAGTAAACTGGCGTCCACAGCAATAGTCAAAGGTCATTCGTTGCTACTACAACGGCTTACAACAAAAGCGTACCTCAGCCCTTCGGGAGTTCTTTTGAATATCCCATCAAAACACGTTTTAGAATGTTAACTTTTACAAAGGTGGGTTTTTCAAAATACAGTGTTTGTGAAACATGTTTTCCTCGTTATTTTGGTTGCAACAGTTTCCTAAAGGAATGTGTAAAGAATACCCTTAGACAACTGCGTGTTTAACAAGAATCCTAACAATAAATCGTTACAAAAATATGTAATCCATAGTGTAAAAAGCTGAACGTAGTTGTAACAGCAATCCAAAAAATGTTACCGAAATTATATTTTAAATATTCATTAAAACTTCAACTTAATGAAAATCCAAAGTACGCGGGAAGATATAATTATTACCAACATATTTAACTTGAAGGAAAACTCCACAAGAAACAACCAGAAACTAATTTACCGACTTTTCAAACTTTATGAGTTTCCTAGCTGTTTGGTTGCATAAGTTGAATTACTCTTCCAAAGCAATGATTCAAGTTACTTGAATAATTTTATACGTAATTGTTTCCAAGTCGGTTCGTATTATCTTTTGTCTTTAGAAGGATACTAGTGTTATGAATTATTTAACAACTGCAAACTAGAGTTTTTCTTAGTTTGATAGAGGAAAGAGGTTTGGATCGTAGTTTGACGTCCCAAACTTTCGTCCTTTGATGGCGTTTATAAACAAACTAGCCGTTTAATTTTTAATATTTTAAGAAATGTTTCGCCTCAGCGACATCGGTATAAATAAATAAAATTAATGGAACATATGTTATTGGCAAAAATAAATGTGGTCAAGTACAAAAATGCTTTCATTGTATACCAACTATAAAACTTTATAAAAACATTCCCTAAAGGGGTTTTTAAAATATTTCCTTTTTTCCAGAAGTTAAGGGGGGCATTTAATATTCATTCATTCAATAGATGTTACTGAATACTTCGTTATTTTGATGAAAATGAAACCCTTTTGCTTTTTATAAGTGTTTCGAACATGGGAACTACAGTACTCGGACGGTCATTATTGCTAACAGTCGTACCTTTGAAGCAATGTAGCCTGTTAAAGTTTCAGAAACATCATTTACGGACTTGACCAAAAGGCCCCCAGACGATACGGACTTGGAGTATTTTACCCTTTCGCCAAGTCAAGACGAAGTTCACATTTACACTTTTGAAGGCGGAGGTAGCCATCGAGGATCTCTATCTTCTTTGTCAATGAGTAAGTATTCTTATTTACGTTAAATCTATTTCACACTCAAACAATTAATTCAATAATGTTTAACGCAGTATTTTACTTTTACAGGTTGTCATTATCAAACTTATAATTATATAAAATATAAACATAAGCCAATTTCTTTTAAGCATTAAACTTACGAGGCCTTTCGCTAGCACGGCTAGCATCGTCAGACAACCCAAATGCTAACCTTGCTAGCGAAAAGCCTCGCAAGTTAAATGCTTAAAGGTATTGGCTTATGTTTTATTTTATTTATTAAATTTATTCCAATACTATGGCTCAAGTTTTCTATTATCAAACTTGTCAACCAAACTGCTAGATTCTTAAATAATATTACAAAGGCCTGATTAACACCTCCTTTTCGGATCAGTTCATCAAGATTTTTCACGCAAATGAACTCAATTCCAAACAATATATTCTAGGAAATTACATATAACACTAAAAACTAAGCCGATATTTTGTTTATGAACACTATACCTTATAGTATGGACGTTCGTTGTTCATGTAATGAGTATTGATTCCAAATTTAATCTTCATTTAAAATACACTTTGTACCTTGATAATGTGTTAAAATTGAAAAACTTACCTCGACTCTTTGTAAATTTTGCTTAAGAAAGAAATGGATTTTAAATATTGCCATAAAATATTGAATAAATGAATTGGAAACAAAACATGATCAACAATACACTGTTAACGTCCAAAACCCATCTGGAATCTATATTCTAGCGTAAATAAATCTTCACTTAATTGGATAATCATTTTTCAGGTGATTAACAGCATCGATCTCATTAAGGATGAGTGGCTTTCACGAGAGCTTTACACGGGTTAAATGTACACGAACAGGCATGAACAAATACAGGGTAATCGAGATTTGAACAAACAAACCACCGGATGTTTATTCAGTCGAATTAATTAAAAGCAAATTCAAACTGAAGAATTTGATTGGGGTTAGTTTTGAAAATTAAATGAACATATTATTGTACCAGTATATGTAGTTATATATCATTTTAATATTTTATGTAGTCTATAATTTGTATTTTTTAAACAAATTATGTGTAGATGATTTGTTTTAATGGTTTTATGCTATCTTCTAAGTTACGAAATTTTATAGTTGAATGTAATTGTTTATTAAAGCCGTAATTATTTGATGGTGGTTAGAGTTTGAAATATATATTTATGTTTACAGTGAAAAGTAACTCAAATTTTGTCTATTCAAATAAGTAAAAGTAATGAGTTATTTTGAATAAGAGTTGTGTGGTTGAAAGCTTATATTGAACTAGGTTATGTAAAGGTTATTAATTGTAATACTTGTAATAATACATTATAGCCGTTGACTAATATGAAAAAGAACAGCTCTATTGTGTTGCAGTATTCTTATATACATAATCTGTATTAATAAATATAATATAATTTTTAGTGTAATTTATATTAAAGTGTTTTAAAATTGCATGTAATGTGTTCTAACTTCCCTAACCGTGTAAGAAGTTTTAGTTGCTGTAATAAATTCTTAATTACATACTAAATTTAACGCATATTTTTGTTTGCATTCACAAGAGGAAAAACGCTGAGCGAGGAGGTAAAAATGTAATTAAGTGTTTGTAAATGAAATCCCCAGGAGAACGTATTTTAGCCCGAATGTTTTACATTATGAGTTCTAAACTGCTGCCAATATCCTCCGTAGAGAGTTTACCGTTTCCTGCACTTCAGAAACAGTTTGTTAAAACTTCTTTAAAAGAAATTGTTGAAACTAAATCTAACCTCAATCAAAATGAGGTTAGAAAATCCATATATAAAAAGATTGATGACAATCTAATGGCAGTCAGTACAACCGTTTTATCAGGCCGATTTTTCTTTTTTTTTAATGAAAGATATCTATGCATGAATTAATCTAAAAATAAAATCGTTTAACTTCTTTTGCCCTTCTCAAATTATACCTAAAAAGGCGCTTTCCCATGTTTTCTTAGCTTTGTCCTGTCATATCTCAGGTTCTAATTGTGATAAATGTTCGTTTTGGTCTAAGAACACTCAGTGAATCATGTTTTTCGTTAGAAATATCATTCAACGTATTTAATTACCTCTAAGAGGAGTTATGTGGACAAACGATTTTTAGCACTGTTAAGAAATTAAATTAACTTGAGATAAAACATATGGGCAAAGTATTAAAAATGCCCAGCTGCTGTAAATGTAAACATAAAAAATAGTAACAATAACAGTGTATAAGTTTCAATTTCTAAGGAAATACCCTAACTGACAAAGTAGAGTCATCAGCGAAGTGAATACCCAAACCGAGAAGCCGAAGCAGAACCCGAAGGCTAGTTAATCATTAAAAATAAAGGATTATCATGACTTGGTAAAACTGCTTAGGTAAAAGAAAAAAAACGTAAAAGTTCAGGAAATTTACAAGTGCTAATAAAAACGTCACTACAAAATTATTTTTTAATTCTAAAATATTTGACGTGTTAAGTAAAACAGTTGAAAGATAATTGATGAAAATTATTTTAAATAGTCTGTGAAAAAAAACGTTTAGACCTATTTTCTTTACGATTGAAACCTGTTCATCCCATGAACAACAAATAAATGCTACATCAGACCAAACATTCAAATCCTTAGAGTTAACATACAGTGTACGTTAGTACAACACATTACGCGTACATTAATAAGGTATAAATGAAGGCATTTCATAAATAAAATGTAATTTTTATCAGTGGTAACAGTTATATTTGCCAACACATATTATTTTACATTTAATTCTAATCGTACATGGTTTATCACGTTAAAATTCATTTAATGTATTACATATACAGGTTGTTACAAAATTGTGTAGCGCACTATGCAGAACCGGGTTCTACATACAAAAGTAAGTCGAAATGGTTTGTAACATTTTTTAATTTTCGCTTACTTTAGCCGTAATCCACCATTTTGTAAATTTTTGAAAACAAACCATAACTCAAAAATCTTTGAGATATTTTTGCGAAACTTATTATAAACTTTAATTGTTTCCATAATAACATTTTCAAAATATTTTGTATCTAACTTAACAAACTTTAAAACGGCGGCGATTTAAAATTTCATAGGTCAATTCGAATTTGATTCAGTTTGACTTTGGAACTATTAAATGACCGCCGTTTTAAAATTTGATAAGTTAAATACAATATATTTTTGGACATGTTTTTAAGAAAACAATTAAGGTTTTGGTTTCACCAAAATATATAATTTAAGTGATTATATTAATGATGATAGTATAATCACTATTATAAGGGGATTGTTGGAACAATGTGTGACTTGGTTCAACACACACAGTCAAGAGGAGGAAGTGCACAACTCTTGAACTGAGAAGAACTCTCAAAACTAATAGCGCTTCTTCACTTTATCTGAGCAAGTGTTGACTTTTAATATGAAACTTTGCTCGTGAAACTCTCGTGTATGAAGAGATAATGAAATATAATAGTTACTAGATAGTTTGCATCTTCTATTATACGCTTGAACTTTGTTAAGCGCATAGGAAAAAACTTGGAAGAAAATAAATATTCAACCTTTAACATGCATGTAAAAATTATCGGTAAAATGATAAAAGTAAAGTTTTCCTTGTTCACTAACTAAAGATACAAAGTCCTTATCTTCATTTCGACTTTTATCTACGTCATTGTCTTGTGACTAATCAAATTGTTAGTGGTGACTTTGGGGATCGAACCCGCGCCAGCAGAGCGCGATACCAACCCGCTACAAGATGGCTAGTCCATTGAGTTTGGTAAGTAACTAGATTGTAGTGTAGTCGTTAAAAGTGTATTGTTCCATAAAACAAACTAAACCTATGAAATCGGTCATGTGATTTCGCTGTAACCATCTTATTTCTAGTGAAACAGCACTCAAACAGATTCTCTTTAAAGTTATGTTAATATCTTATACATGAGATGGAAATAAGACAAGAACTGGAAATAAACAGTGAAGTTCTTGAACAGAATACTCTAAAGCCACTGAAAACAAAGTAATAATCGGGATAGAGGACAAACAAAAAATTTGAACGAGTCTCACGAAAACTCAAACCACACGTCAGTGACTCAACGTTTGGTATTTTTGTGACTACAGGAGTATTTTTTTGTTTGCGCTAATAATTTTCTTTCAGTGTTTGATATAGTTAATTAAAAAAAATAAAACTCTGAGTATAGAGCAAGGGATTTAAAATTGGCCACTTTGTTTCAAAGCTACCTGATAGTGATACAAGTATGATACCAGATTTCACATACAATTAGTTTTGATTGCCCAATTTTCTTTAAAATCCTCAAAATTTCATTACTTTGGAACAAAGTTCCTTAGCACTTATAAAATCCTTCCTTAAGGGTTTTACAAATCAGATTATTGAATTAGAACTACCACCATTGCTACGGACGTAAAATGTGATCTAAAGTTAAATATTTACTCACTTAACATTAGGAATAAGCAATTTCCAAGCCTTCTTACCTGATATTATACTTCCGAGAATTTTTTCACAGCAAGGGGTTTCCCCATTTGTAAAAAAAGCGGGAAACACTTTAAATTAATGGAGCTCCTCGCCTGTACAGCTTCCGGCAGTTGGAAGGCGCCTGATAATATAAATATCTATCCTCGTGATAAGACAATACACCCCTAGCATCCCTTAACCACACCTCTTCGATATAAAAATAAACTAGTTTAAACCCGTATAGTACATGCAAATATACCTAAAATACGTAGACCCTTCAACAAGTAAATATTTTATGTACGGGTGATTTTGAAGTGTTTAAGCAAAACTCCAACAAAACTCCATGAGATCTATAAGTTTAAAGCTTGGGTTAATATTTAATTAAACTACTCAGTAAATCAATTCAAAGGTAACCAAATTTTAGTATCATTGAATAGTAAGATGGTTATGTACATTTTCCTGATTAAACTATATATCTACGTTCTTTATACAACTCATTCGTTCAACTCAGGAAATTACCCGTAACTCATCAATTACACCTCTGCATCCTCAAATCAAGTTGTAATAACAGTTGTAAAAAAGTTGTTAATAAACGTGTAACCAAGCTAAAAAGAAATAAAAAAAATAAAAAAAATTAAACATATAAAACCAACAGAGTTTTTACTACACTTCTTTAAGAATCTAATTGTATAAGTATTGCTCAATTTACTTCTGCAGGCTTCACCTCATAGATTTACATAACCTCCGTGTTGCAAAATGTTTTTACCTTCTTGACGGAAAAAAATACTGAATGTGAAATAGAGACAAATTATAAAACTGTCATCTGCAAAAATATTTCATCAAAGATATTAAAGACAGGACACTAATTGTAATAAATTTGATTCAACACATTTTTACGTTAAATAAATGTGTTTACGTTAAACTTCGTCCAAACCAAACAACTATTATGTACAGTTTAGTTTAGCAAGTATGCTTGATTGGAAAATACCGAACCTAAGGTTGCTATCGCAAGTTTGTAGCATATTTGAGGTTACAACTCTCTCAGTCTTTCATAGTAGTTTAAACAATTTCCAAACCTAAACCAGCTTGGTATTGAGTTATAAGTTCGGTTGTCGGTAGCTTTAACATAGTTTAGTTTAAAAAACTTCGCCCAGCACTATTGGTAACTCGCGGACAACATTTTTCACTCCTTATTCACATAAACAGACACATGAAATAACGAAAAAACGAAAGTTCAGTCAGTTGTTTCATTGAAATGTTAAAAATCTTGTCGGAAAGCTTAAATTTAAGTGTTTTTCTATAAAGTGTAGTTAGTTTGTAAAGGCGTTTACCATTGGTCAAACACTGTGTTCCTACAAGGACCTCAAACAAGAGTAACTTGTTAAATCCCTAGTCTATCCCTCAATTCAAAACTTACTTAGGGCTAATTACAGAATAAACAGATTATAATTTTTACCATATGCACAAATGGTATTAGGTACAACAGTAAAATTCATACAAACAGATCGTCCAATTGTCGTAAAATTATGTAAAATTAGCGTTCAAACAAAAATCACTAAAATTTGATTACACTATTTAATAAAACCAAAGTTAAATAATATTTAATATTTTAAAACTAACAACACCAGGACAAACATTATACAAATTAAGAAATTGCAACGAAATACGATGTGACGATGTGTTAGAAATGAGGAAACTGTCACATTAATAAATAACGCTAATTAGGAAGCTCTTGGGTAATAAGCTCATCCTCGTTAAATGATTTAATTGCACTTGAGTTCTTAATTGCCTTGGAACTTGCTAAATGACTTTACTTATTACTGTCATAAACTGCAAGACCCTGCTGAATAGAAGATTATTTCTACGAACGCCTTGTTTGAATGGATATAATAGTAATTTGTTTATACATATATTGTTTTATACAATAATGGTGCTGAACCGTACTATCTATAATGCTTTTTATCACTGAACACTTGAAAAGTAAATAGATAGTCGTAGGAGAAATTTTGTTTTCTTTTTTCATACAGTATATTTTATTTGAGTTTGTCATCAAACAGCCTCTAACAAACTTACCTACATCATGTTTTTGCATTTAGTTATATATATAATCAAGTTCAATTGACAGAATAAAAACATCCACAACAAACGTGGTGATAGAGATACTAGTTATAACCTTTCACTGTGAGTTGTTAATATGCTATGCCTTTTATCGTTACGTATAAAAACTACCAGCCTTCGTATGTTAAGCGCTAAAAAAACATCAGAGATGTCATAAGAAGGGCTTATACCTCACAGTTTAAAACTATGGTTTCCTAGAAAGCGGTGACCGCTTTAACATTACGGCCATTAATATGACGGTGGTTTGTTTTCAATGTTATCAGATGAGAGTGGTTTCCTAGAAAAAAAGTTGACGTAAGTTAGCGGTGAAAATAGTTAAGGTTTTTCTCACCAATTGACACATTGCCTTTGTAAACAAAAGTCTAGCTCATCACTACTTCATACGTAAACAAACTTTGACAACTAAAAACAAACATGTCAAAAGTTGTTTTTTGTCTACATCTGTTTAAATATTGTTAATCCACCGTCACGTTTACGTTAACCACTACTATGCGGCCGTAATTTACGGTGAACTCTAGGGAAACCATGGCCTAAAGAAATGTTTCAACTCCATAACCATGAAAAGGTAAGGATGTACTTTATGGCAAATAAACCACAGCGGCTCATTCACTACCTTTCACACTGTCTACTGTTACTATCTACAAAATATTTGCTGTTTTCGTTGCTATATTTCCTAGTTTGCTGCAGAAAATGTATCTAACAAATCTTTGTACAATTTCTAACCTTGCCGACGAAACGTGAGTTATTAGTGTATTAAAAATAATACAAATAATAGTAAATACCATTTTTAAAAACGTTAATTGTTAATCAAAACGACAAATTGAACAGAATTTGCGTGGTTATAAGTAAACATTATTTAATTATTTAAGGATTAACTAAAGCTTTTAACCTGCGGTGAAACGCTATGTTTTGTAACATATTGTTGTCGAACTATGGGTCCCAAGTGTGTTACTGAGAGTCATGTTACGGAACTGAACCTGAACTCAACATGGAACCGCAACCACGTTCTGAGTTAAACTTCAGCTAAACTCTGTTGATTCTAGCTTGCGATGTGTCTTTGTCATTCATACTGTATTACATACATTACAATATCTGGATATGGCTATTGTATGATATATTTGTCCAGAAAAGATGGAACATTTGGTACGTCAAGCTTAAAAGAAGTTTGGCCTGTTTACGACTGTGCCAAGTAACTCTGCTTGGAAAATGTGTGCTGCATTTAAAGCGTCGAGTTGTATACCTATGAAATTAAAGGTGCATTTTTTCACATTTGAACAGTGGTGAGGTAAGTCTTTTGTAGCAAAATAAAAAATATAGCCGTTGTATGAAAAATGTTAGTTTTTATTTTATTTTTAATTTCAGTTAACAAATTATTCATAACAGTGGTTAGGACAATCTAATATGGCTTCATATATTATAATTAAACAAGGCAATATACGAATATAAACAGACGGAACTACATCTTTTTATGTATTATAATTAGCCGTTTGCCAAGTAGGTGTTTAAACCTCGAAACTGCTTTCCACTTTGTTCTATAGCGTTTCATTCTACATGGCGATAGAAATGTATTATTTAGCTCTATTTTCGCTAAAAGGAACTATTTAAAACATGAGTCATTTCCTTTTTTAGGTTTACACATAATTACAAGCAGAATCATGCTCTTAACGAAAAAACTCTAGTTAGGTGTGGTAGTCGTACAGCACACATCATTTAAGGGTAGAGCTAAAATAATAATATATTAAAATATTAAGTGTCGTTTAAACAAAAATAACTGTTCTAGAAACCAACTGAAGTGTTGAATTTAAAAGTTTGACAAGTTTCAGCTCTTTGCATGTGATAACTTGTAAATTTTAAACTAAATAAATTGATTTGCAATGTACATTGAAAATGTGTTACAAAAACAAAACATAAAAATCAACATAATATTGTAATTCATGCACACTTATGCACACACACATATCAGTTGTACGCACACACACTCACACCATGGAAAAAGGTAAAATAATTGCTATTTGCATTCGATTGGTTTAGAAACTCAGCTATATCGTATCTATATCGAATTAGTTACTAAATATTTTTTAATAGAGCTTTGAAAAGTTTTAGTTTTTCCAATTTTATATCCACTGGCAATAATAAAAGAAAATTGTACATCCAATTGAGGAGTTAATTTGCTTAACAATTTGGTTTATGTCTCAGAACACGAAACTCGTTTCTGATTCTAGGTTTACACTAGTACAATTTTCATTATAGTTAGATGTTAGTGAATGAAATATCTTAATCTACAGCCTATGGAAATGACAAACCTTTTCGAAAACAACTTGTTTTAAACTAATTGAAAAAAAAGCTTTTGGATTAACCGCAATGAAAACTGTATTTAATTCATATGTTTTGTTTTCATTGTAGTCAATCAAAGGTTTTATTTCAATTATGTCATAACTTAAGTTTAAAACATAAAATTGTTTTAAACTGCTTTAAATATACTATTGCTTTCTTGTTTGCACTACTGACTTAAAAAAACGTATAACAATATACCTATTATTAATAAATAATTCACCAATCGTTTCATTCGTTTGTAAAAAAGCATTTTATGTGCATTTCAAACCAATTACAGCTCTTTAAAGTGTTATGATTTTAGCAGATTAATCAAAACATTAGTAAAACTCATAGTAAAAACTCATAATATTACAGTATTACATTGAAAATAAATGCTTATTTGCATTGATTAACTTTAAAACATCGGTAAAGCACTCTTTTAATATCGGTAAGTGGCTTTCCTGATGTTGTACATTAGTTTAGCTTTTCAAAGCTTATTACTTTCAGATGTATTGGTAATATTTCAAAATAAGTTTTGTGTTTTATTCAATCCCATGATCTTGACTATCAATGAGTTTAAGTTTAAGTTTATTGTCAGTATACAACAATATTAAATTGTGTTTAAAGTTAGAATAGACAAAGTAAACATTTACATGTACTTATATCTGAAATGTTAGTAATGATTTAACTAAACAACTAAACCATGTCAAGAGATAGTCTGACTGCTTGATTAGTTATAAGAAAATACAAAGATTTGTTAAAGTTGTAATATTGATGTTTGTTTTAGTAAGAATGAACTTTTATGAAAGCTAAATGAGCTTGTCGCCACCGCAAGAACATAATTATATTTCAACTTAAATAAAAATTTATATCTTGGGTTTTCTAGTAAAAGGAGAATGCTAGAAATCAAATTATTAAATTAAAATTAACAATCGCGAAGATTCAAAAATTGTATAGAGTACTCGTATTAACTTTCGTTTGATATTGTTTACTATTGAAGATAACAATAACAATTTATTTGTCAATATACAAATTGTACTTTGTGTTGACAAAAAAGGATAAAATACAAAGCCACTAGTAACAATAACTAAAGAAAGAACTAAACGTGTGAAAATTTTAAAAGAAAAACTTACTCTATAATATTTTTAACTATTTTAATCCATAAACTCACCTAAACTGTAAAACGAATGGTTAGTTAGATAGTGTTTAGTTTTGATTTAAAGTTTCTTGAGCCTCAAAGTAATTTTATTTCTGGCCCGCAATACCAACCTACCACGAGTAGGCTTGTACGTTAATTTGGTTGGAGTCTTTTGGTTAGTGGATAGAATCAAAAGGTAGTGTTGTTTTCTAAGGTGTTTTGTTTTATAAATAAAATGCACAATTTGTGATACCAAAAATACACATGGTTTTAAATCTATATATTGTACATTTATATTTTTAACACTGGTTTTGGCGTATGATATTACATTTTGGTGAAAAATTACACTCGTGCATATATGTATACTTATTCTTGTTTCCATAGGTAGTGTATATTATCAATGATTTATGTGATTTCAATACATGTTACTAAAGTTTACTAAGAAATAGTATATATATATATCAAAGAAAACTACGTAATAATTATCGAGAGAGATTAAAACAACTGAATTATCGAACGAGTCACAATGAAAATTCCAACCCTGAGTGGGAATTGGCTTAACGCTCGGCATTTTTTGTAACTGCGTTTGTTGTTGGCGTTGCTAATCCTCTTAAAGAGAAGATTAACCTAAATTAAATTCTGAACTCAAGGTTAGGGATTTGACTTTAACCATTATGTTAACAGACAAACCTTATGTAGTGATTTCACATATAACTTAAAATCACTTGTGTAAATGACAAACTAACTAACTTAATGTTAGTTGAATTAGAAAGTTAATACATATTGTTAAAAAGTTGTTTGTAAAACAAAAACAAGCTATAAGAAGTATATTTAATATTAAAAGGAGATCTAGTTGTAAGCAAATTCTTATTGATCACAATATTATGACTTCACCCAGTATACACATTTTTGAGTGTCTAATCCATTTAAAACCCACTTATGGATATATCTTCAAACAACAAATTTAGTTGCAACTGTAATTTAAGAAAAAAAATATATTAAAATTCAATTGACAACTCAATTTTAAACAAAAAATACAATTTATCGTCTTATAAATTGTACAATCAAATTCCAGATAACTCAAGCAAGAAGTGTCATCCATTTTCCGGATCAAAATTAAAAGTGTCTCTTGAAGAAGGCATTATACACCGTACACGACTACATGATGGAAGAAATATGTGAAGAATAGCGTTGTTTACCTGGGTCTTTTGGTTGTTGTTTGTTCTTTGTTATTTGTTTTGTTTGTATTCCAATGCATCTTGTATGCCATGGATTAATACTTTCTTTTTTTCTTTACGACTACATGCTTATAACCTTAAGGCACGATCTAGACTTAAGCACAATTTTCAATATGAAATACTTAACATACAAATAAATTTAACTTGCTAATTGTAAAAGTCTTTTTTTAAAGCTATTTAAGACTCACATAAAATATGGAAAAATAATGGAACCGTCAATAAAAAAAACCAATATGTGTTAGGCCTTTTTCAAAAGTTATGACTTTCCAGAGCGCCGGGTACGTAACAGGGCCGTGGCTTTATCCTCTCCGTAGTACTCACTGCGGCCGTGTCCGCGCGTCTGAACCATTAATACCATTGTAATCAACTCACTGCGGCAGTGTCCGGCACGGTGCCGTGGTCGGCACGTCTGAACAGCTTCATAGATACCTCTGTAATCAACTCACTGCGGCAGTGTCCGGCACGGTGCCGTGGTCGGTACGTTTGAACAGCTTCATAGATACCTCTGTAATCAACTCACTGCGGCAGTGTCCGGCACGGTGCCGTGGTCGGCACGTCTGAACAGCTTTATAGATACCTCTGTAATCAACTCACCGGCAGTGTTCGGCACGGTGCCGTAGTCTGAACAGCTTCATAGATACCTCTGTAATCAACTCACTGCGGCAGTGTTCGGCACGGTGCCGTGGTCGGCACGTCTGAACAGCTCCATGGATACCATTTTAATCAACTCACTATGGCCGTGTCCGGCACGGTGCCGTGGTCGGCGTCTGAACAGCTTCATAGATTCCCTTGTCCCCTTGTATGCAGCGGTGTCCGGCACGGTGCCGTGGTCGGTACGTCTGAACAGCTTTATAGATACCTCTGTAATCAACTCACTGCAGCCGTGTCCGGCACGGTGCCGTAGTCGGCACGTCTGAACAGCTTCATGGATACCATTGTAATCAACTCACTGTGGCCGTGTTGCACGGTGCCATGGTCGGCACGTCTGAAAAGCTCCATAATTACCATTGTAATCAACTCACTGCGGCAGTGTCGGCACGGTGCCGTGTCGGCACGTCTGAACAGCTCCATGGATAAAATTGTAATCAACTCCTGCGGCCGTGTCGGCACGGTACCGTGGTAGGCGCATCTGAACAGCTCCATAGATACCATTGAAATCAACTCCACTTGGCCGTGTCCGGCACGGTGCGTGGTCGGCA
>CM032065.1:27022532-27095291 GCA_018831715.1 Matsumurasca onukii
TAAAAAATATACAAACTTTATAAGAACTACTCGTATAAATTTAAATAAACTCCACATATTCCAATAATATATTTTTATTTCGCTGACGTCTTTCTAACACAACGTGTTTATGTTCAGAGGCACATCAGACTAATTGAAAAATTCAAATACATTATTTAATATAAAACCATATGTTAAAATAATTGTTATTATGTATCAAATAAAAGACAAATTTAAATTGAAAGTAAGGAAAATAAAATTACACACTACATAGATTTCAATTAAACAAATTTTATAGACGGAGAATTTTGAAGAAAACTGGGTTCAATAATTACTAATATATAATCTTCATTTTGATGTACTCGTATATACAAGGATTCTGTAGCATCTAAATAATGAGAATTTTGAAGAATATGAGAACTGTCTGTATTTTCTATAGAACACTAGCTTCAAGGGTTTCAGAATTCAATTTGGTTACTTATGCAATTCCAACGTAAACCGGTTGGGGTACTAGGCAGCAAACAAAGTTACACAGTTTCCAAAGTCTGATGAGGTTTAATCAGCTTGGATCCTGTACTTAAAGCTAAAATGCAGTTAAAGCCGTGGCAACTTGTATACTCCTTGTCATCAACAGAGTATTTAACTATTTTTAAGGGACCCACTGATTAACTATACCCTACACAACTGTTGAGTAGGAGAATAGAGGATTGATAGAATGGGAAGGTAATTTAAAGTAAACTAGGATTAAATGAGAGAAGGAAATTTAGAGGAACAGTGTTTACTTTATAAAGAGTAATAAGAGAATAGAAAGTTTGTTTACAATACAATGTTTACATGAAAATAATATTAATTTGTTGCAACAGCTGATTACTTTGACATTAGTAAACATAACAGAAATTAATAAACAATATTTACAGATTTGTATGTATGAATATCCAACATTCCGCCGCCCTTGACCTGTCCTCAGGTCAAAAATGAATGGACGTCCCAGAGTCTTGAAGAAGGTTTGGAAGGACAGAGTTGGTCTTGGAGGAAGGTCCTGAGATCGGTAGTAGTCACTGAGAGAACTGGATCATGTGGTTTCATTTCCGGTAGAGCTTCTGGATTGATGTACTTGGAGTGTGAAGGAGGCCAGAGATCTGGAGGACTTTGAGGGCCGTTCCACCAGAGGGAATGTTCCAATAATGCTTGAGGGAAGATTCCTCTTGATGCACAATCGGCTGGGTTTTCATGCGACCTTACGTGTCTCCAGCATGTAGGTTGTGTGAGCTCTTTTATCTGAGGGACACGGTTGGCAATGTAGGTTTTGAGTCGAAAGGGTGGAGTTTGAATCCATGAGAGAGCTATCGAATAACTCCAGAGAGTCACACCGGTGATTGTTACATGAGGGGTTAGAAGAGCAATACAACGGTGAACGAGGGTTGAGAGAGAAGGTGAGCTGCGCATAGTTCTAGTCTTGGTAGTGAAACTCGTTTCAAAGGGGAAACTTTGGTTTTGCCAATCAGTAGTCTTGTAGTTGAAGTGTTGTCAGTGTTTTCGGATCTTAGATAAACACATGCCGCATAACCTATTTCACTAGCATCGCAGAACCCCAAAATTTGCACGGTTGAAGTAGGTGAGACTGATAGGGATCGTGGAATTCTGATGTTTTCTACAGAAGGAAGTTCATTCACAAAGAGGTTCCATTCACTTTTGATATTGTCTGGTAAGGGATCATCCCAATCAAGTTTCAGAATCCACAGTCTTTGGATGAGGGATTTGGCCCAGAATACTAATGGGGATATCCAACCACATGGATCATAAATGCGGGCTATGGAAGAAAGTACGGTTCGTTTAGTGATTTCCCGTTAAGGCAGTTGAACCAAATAAGAAAAGTGATCGGAGCTAGAAATCCATTTTATGCCAAGAATGTTAAAGAGTGGCTGTTCTTTAGACTGAAGGAAAGGGGAGTTCTCTGTGTTCCTCAGGAACACTTTGTAGAAGTGATTCATGGTTACTTGACCATTTCTCAAAGCGAAACCTCCAGATGACAAAAGAGATATGACGTCTTTCTGAAGCTCCAGCATTGTCGAGAGTCTGATCCTAAGAGAATGTCGTCAACATATATCTGATCTTTGATGGCTTTGGTAGCGAGAGGGTGACTGTCACCTTCGTCATCGATGAGTTGCTGGATGGTTTTATAGCAAGATAGGGCGATGAGGTCATACCGTAAGTCACAGTTGTCAACTGGTACGTTTGAAGGTGAATCTGGTTTATCTCGCCAAAAGATTAGTTGAAATTTCTGGTCATCTGAGTGGATGACGATTTGCCTAAACATTTGGCGTATATCACAAGTGAAGACAAAGAAATGTATGCGGAAATTGAAAATAATATCAAATATCATTCTGGAGCTTTGGGCCTTGGTGAAGAAGTTGATTGAGAGAAATGTTAGTTGAGGTAGGGCTACTAGCATTGAAAACTACTCGTATTTTTTCACCTTTGAAAACACCATGGTGTGGCAAGTAGTAATGAGGTTCAGAATCATCGGGTACGTCTTCACAAAGTTTCATGTGACCTGAGTCTCGGTAGTCATCCATGAAGTCAGTGTATTGCTTTTTAGTTGAGGATTGAGAGAAAGTCTTTCTAAAGAGAGGAAGATTCTTTGAGCATTGAGAAGAGTTGCCTAGCTTGGCAGAAGATTCTTTGAAGGGTAGTCGAACGGTATATCTCCCAGTTGAATCTCGAGAGTGAGTGGACTGAAAGTATTCGTCACAAACTATTTCTTCTTCTGACCTTTTAGACACAATTGGAGGTTCTTCAAGATGCCAAAACCTTTGTAAAGAGGAGTGAAGGTCAAGATCATTGACTGAGAGAAGAGTTGTAGCATGACAGCTATCAACAGGAGGCTTTACAGAGAGGAGAACATGGGGCTTGGCCCATTACAACAAATCCCAAGTGTACCCATAACACAAGGCATACCTGGGCCCAGAGTGAGTCATTTGTGTCAAAAGATGTGGAAAGATAGCACCTCCTAAGAGAACGTCGATTTTCCAGGTCGAGAAAAGGAAGGATCAGCTAAAGAATAATGCTTCACCTTTTGAAGAACTTCTGGTGATATTTCAACACGGGCAAGTCAGCCGTGATTTTGCCTAGTATGTGAAATGGTTCTTGAGGAGCAAGTGTTTGTCCAGATAGAGTTTCTAAGGACAGATTGACCATGCCTTTGGTATGAGTAGAGTTCTGAGATATTCCCGTGATAACCAAGTCAGATTTTAACCGACGGGATCCTAGTAGTTGAGCTGCTTCTTCACTAATGAAGTTGCACATTGAAGCTGAGTCGAGTAGCGCTCTTAGAACACAAGAGTTGCCATTAGAAGTTGTCAACTTTATGAGAGTTGTGCCCAAAAGAACTGTCGAACAGTTTTCAACGGATTTGGTTTTGTTTTGAGAGGACAAAAGGCTAACATGAGAGTTGTTAGGAGGAGAGTTTACCTTTTCAGGTGTTGGAGAGGGTTGAGTGACTTGTTTATTGTCAAAATGCAGAAGGGTGTGGTGCTTTTGATGACAAATAAAACAAGCGGACTGAGATTGGCAATCTTTAGAGGAATGATTACCTAGACATGACACACAACGTTGACTAGCTTTGACAAGTTGGTATCGTTCATGAGAAGTTTTGTCTTTAAATGCAGAACAAGTGTAGATCTTATGAGTGGTTTCTTGGCAAGCAAAACAAGGTTTGAAAGTGTATGAGGTTCCTTTAGAACCATGAGATTTTGATTCTTGTGATTGAGTGGAAATCATAGCAACATTTCGCTGAGAAGAGTTGGCTTTCTTAGAATGAAAGTAGTTGGTTTTAAATTGGTAAACGAAGTAGAAGCACTATGGAGGTTTGCGTCTTCTACGAGCATTCTGAGTTCAAAACTCAATGATTGTTTGGATGAGAGGGAGTGTGTGAGAGGTAGATTTATCGGAATTTGTGTTAGAACGATAAACCTCTAGTTTAAGACGTAAGTCATTGTCCATTTTCCTAAGGACTAATGCAGAGAGTAGAGGGTTAGGCTGTGACGAAATGTCACATTCAAGTGCCTTGAGAGCCTGAGTGTGCTCGTAAAAGAGGTTTACAAAATCTCTGAGAGTTTTGTTGAGGAGGATGAGAGATTGGGTAAGTCCAATATGTAATTTAGATGAAGGGTTGTCAAACGACGGGTGTTGTGGTAACGATCATGTATGAGATCATATGCTACCTTGTAATTTGGAGCAGTGATGTTAAGGGACTTGATCAAATTTAAAGGTTCATTAGAGAGGACACTTAGTAAATATTGGAATTTAGTTACATCTGAAATTTTGTCATTGTTGTGTATGGCTGTATTAAATAGGTTAATGAAAGAGACCCACTGTACTGGTTGCCATCAAAATGTTTCAGTTCTAATTTAGGGAGCTTTACATGAGTGGCTTCTTGAGAGTTTGAGACAGTTGAAACTGTTACCTGTGAGTCGTCTGAAGTGGTGAGAGCCTCTATCATACTGTTTATCTCGATGAAGAGCTGGTTTATGTCGTCTTGATCGCAGCATAATGTTTCTTGAGGAGCTTCGTTGTCATCATAGAGTTCCAAGACCCGTTGAAAGTTCACTTCGAAGTCCGAGTGTTTCTTCTTCACCTCTTCAGCATATCCACAGAGAGTTCGGCGTTGAACAGTTGTCAAGTTGTCTTGAGATGCAGCAATAGCTTCCACTGCTAGTTTTACTTTTTCGAAGCGTGCTTTGGTTATAGCTGTAGATCGTTCATAAGTGGAGAACTTTAGGTCATTTTTACCCATTTTAGGGAATAATAAAAAAGGTCAATAAGATAATTTATAGAGAATTTAGTGACAAAAACAAATTAGTAAAGGTTAAAACAATTTAGATGAGAAGAGGGAAAATGTAAATAAAGAGTTGGGCTGAATATTCACAGGACTGGAAATCAATAATATCCGCTCGAAGGACCAAAATGTTGAGTAGGAGAATAGAGGATTAAGAATGAGAAGGTAATTTAAAGTAAAATAGGATTGAATGAGAGAAGGAAGTTTAGAGGAACAGTGTTTACTTTATAAAGGGTAACAAGAGAATAAGAAAGTTTGTTTACAATACAATGTTTACATGAAAATAATATTAATTTGTTGCAACAGCTGATTACTTTGACATTAGTAAACATAACAGAAATTAATAAACAATATTTACAGATTTGTATGTATGAATATCCAACAACAACTCTAAAAAAATTAGCTACGAAGCTTCTCTAAAATTATAAAAAATTATGTACCGTACTTTTAAATTTTACAGTAAATCTTTCTGTAATAATAAGGTTAATCAAATCAAAAAGAATAATCAAAACGTTGTTGTAGTGTATGCATTATCTATCTGAACTAACTCAATATCAGTAGAAAGTTCTCACTTTTATCAAACAACCAATATAATTTTGATTAATAATCATTTATCTTTGAATAAACTTCAAAGCCTTAGCGTATTGGTGTCGCTCATATAAATTGCCAACAAATAGAAATTCTGATGCTAAAATAAAAGCATACATAAGATTTCTGACCTAAAGATTATTTATGTGTTGGCAAACAGCTAGCCGTGTGTAAACAAAGTGTTTCAAGTTTTGTTAACAGCTGTTGTAACTATTCTGTTTGTGTTTTGTCTGATTTAAGGCCGTTCTTTCAATTCCAAGCTTGGGTAGGGATTAAGCTATTCTCCAGTTACGTTGTTTACAAACAGCATTGTTAACGTTTTCACACAATAATTGTCAATACCACTTAATGGAATTTTGAAGACTTTAAACAAAATAAGAATGTTCTTTTTTGTGCTTTATTATATTTCTTTTAAGAGTATACTAACACAAAAATAAAACAATTTCAAAGTTAAAATGAAAAATTAAAACGGACAAATAAAGTTCTTACCTCGAATTCTTTTTAGTGTTTCTATTGAATAACTTTTCATGTATGTATAAAAACACTTCTAGGTACTTTTTATCAGTCAGTTCAAGTAAAATCATGCACTGATAAAGTGAACAATAAAAACCTATGCGCTGAGTCACAAAACCAACTGCTTGCGCTCAGTTCAAGATAACGCTTTCATTCATTTTAACCACCTACTAATAGTAGATGGTGCACTTAAGAAACTGTACAGGGTGTTTTTAAGTGAGCCACTATTGGGTAATCATGAACTATAGGTTTTACAAGAAAGTATAAATGAGGAATGGATAATGAATAAGGAATCTTCCAAAATATTTGAGATACCGAAAAATGCCAAGAAAAAAATCTCTAAAATTAATACCACCATCCCGAAATCCCTATAATAATATGGATTTCCATATGCAATTTTAAAGTTCACCACGATATTGAAAAATTGCGACCATTTTGAGATTTTTTAGGTTATAAACATTTATTACAAAAGGTTTTAAAACTTGTCAACTTTCAACCGTTTTTAAGTCACCTTGATATCGATCGTTTTACCATAAATGACACAATGGCCCAGTTAAAATCAATTTTAGTGCATACAATATTAGGGAGAATTCTGTTTAACAAAATGTTCAATTTGATGACTTTTGATACCGTTATATTGAATATTGATTGATTTATTGACGACCGATTTAAAGTTATGACTATCCTGAGGTTAAAATATCTGCATTTTCTACGCCATTTGTTACAACTTTAGTTGCGTACATCTCCCCAAATATTTGAGATAAAAGTACGAATACAAATTGTTTTAAAATTATGCCACTTGTCCAAAATTATCATAAAAAGTATAAGTGTTTAAATGATATTTTAAAGTTAGCCATTGAAAAATGGTAGCCTTATTTAATATGGTTTCGCTCATATCTTTAATACTGAAACAAAACTAGTTAATGTTTCCTGTGTAAACTTTCCTGTAAAACCTATAGTTTACGAGTTCCCAATTGTGGCCCAATTGAATAACACCCTGTACAGTTCGGTTATCTTTAAAAGAAGATATCGGGAGAGTAACCAAGGGAAATCTATCTTGTTGCTTGTTAGAAGAAGGATAGTGTGCAAACATCAAGGGAACATTATCTAGTACTTTTACAATATCAAGTAAGAACAATGGGCAAAACCATAACAAAGACGGTTCACAAAAACTTCTTGATTTGATTGATTGCTGGTAGACTCTATTAAAGTTTAGAGTCATTCTGACCCGAAGTTTAAGGACTTAATCCTTGAGAAATAAATCAAACGATAAGGATTTACTGGTGGATTCTCTGACATTGGGCCAAGTCTCACCTGACTGTTTGCCAACTTATTGTCTCTGATCCTAATCGATCTTATTCTATAAAAACTCTCTTGAAAACTGTTAACAATATACACATATTATGTTTCATAGCCGTTGTCAAGTTACCTCACATCTAACAAGTTTTAAATTGTTGTCTATAAAAACTGACAAAGATTGGCTAATTGTTTAAACGAATTGCTCATGATAAAAGTCGTTAAGAATATCGATATATTTGTATAGACGTTTACAATTATTTGATATCATTAAAAAATTTCACTTGTTATTTTTAAATGATAAATCAATGTGACTGTTAATCTTAACGCATTAACTCTCTAGGCATGGTAATGTAACATTTCTAATATTTAAACTTGATTACCAAGTTTTAATTGCCATTAAATTCAAATTTGAAATTTACAGTTATAACACTTTTATAAACCTTGAAACTGTAAAATGATTATAATTAAATTATTATTTAAAAGTAAACTATTGAATAGCAGTTATTGTGTACACATGTATTCTTTTATTTTCCTGATTTGTTAACAATTAACTGATTTTTGTTTTATTAACAAGCTGATGATAATTGTTACAGTCTGGTTTAAAACAACTTTTATTTAGAAGGTTTATAAGCCCTCTCTTTTAAATTTAGCGCCCATTATTATTTGTTTTAAATAAAAGTTGTTTAACCTAAATATTGTAAAGGTAAGGAATTTAATCGTGACATATATACGGGCAAGACTATGCTTGTAATAAGAGGTTAGTATCTATGCTATAGACTCATGTATCCACTGTACAGTGATAAGAGATACTCCCCTGGCCCAAGGGAGAAGCAGCTGAAGAGTCAGTTTGATATGACCCAGGTGAGTTGAACATCTGTTCCGGTCCGTCTAACGTAACTACTAAAGCTTACATATTCCATTATCCTCATAAGAGACTATAACGAGCTCTAAGTATCCGTTTATGAAGTTGTACTACCAAACTAATTAGAACTAAGTAATTATAGCAACTATAAGTAATCAAGTTGTTGAATTATAAAAGTTATAAGCTATACAAGTTTGTAGTTCTAAATATCAATAAACAACTATGGTTCATAAAACTATAACGCGCACAGTACGTTGCAACTCATGGGGAACTTTGTATCAGGAAACAAAATGGATATCAAAGGATAATTCACGGTATGTTTACCTCAGAACCAATAAATATGTCACAAAGGAGCAAAAGCACCTATCGGATCCATACCCTATTTATTTTCGAATTCGATATTTATGAGCTCTAAAAATATTACAAAACGTTTGTTTGATTTCTAACCAATTATACACGTTATATCTATTACTCCCAAAAGTCTAGCTAGTTAACTCAGATCACGACGGCAAAATATATGTTGTGTATTGCATTTTTTTTCATTCTGCTCTCATTACCCATGCATGTAAATTGGTGTAATCCGTTGAAACTAAATTAATACTAAATAACCGAGAAGAAAATGTATCAGCATCTTAAAAACTTAAACAGCAGGTGAAGCCAAGGATATTATTAGATACCTAGCAAAGATTAGAACTTAGTGAAGGGCACTACATCACTATACTCTCAAGGAGACAAGAAAGCTTTACTCTTAAGCCTGTCAACTCTAGCTGTCAACTAAAGGTGAACAATTGTTTTAGTTTTGATAACACACTCTAATTTCAATGGTTTAAAGTAATTTTACAATAATGTAATACACTTATTTCAGGTTCTAGCTGTGTTGATCTATCTGTTGACCTACAGGCAATAAGGTAATTATAATAATTTAAAGAGGTCCTAAACTGGGATAAATAAATTCTTTTGCAAATTATTTATGAACACTGGTTGTTCAATTGTTTGAAGAAGTAAATGTCAAAGTAAATGTAAATGTAAAAGTAAATTTGTATGCAGTTATTTTAGCAAATTAATTGGAAGATCATAATTATAATAATTATGATTAGTAATTGTTTAACTAAGCTGTACAAGTGTACAGTCCTGATCTCAATGAACAACTATGTTTCATAAACTATAAACTCAAACTCAAATTCTTTATTGTCGATTAACAAACAAGCATGACAAAGTCAAATTTTACAAAGCATGGATTTAATTAAGTTCTTACTTACTAATGTTACATCTAAACTTACAAATAAAAAATTCCTCAAGACTATAAAATTCTTTTTCAATAAGAATCATTTTAAGATGCTTTTTAAAATTTAAAATATTTAATTCATTTTTCAAAGTTATTGGAAGGTTGTTGAACATTTTAATGGAGTTATACAGTGTCTGGTGCTGATAAAAGGTGGTTCTGTGTTGAGGTAGTGCCAAACATTGGAACGTCGAAGACTGTATACTCTGAAGGAGAACAAGTTGGGAACAAATTAGAATTACTTTTTAGAAAATTCAAGCAACTAAAAATATAAAGACAGGGAAAAGTCAACATTTTGTTTTCACGGAATTTACCACGACAGGAAGAGGGTGTCCCAAGGCCAAAAACAATTCTAACAGCTTTTTTTTGAGCTCTGAACACTCTCCTAACCCTTGAGCTATCGAATCCCCAAATGGAAACACCATAATTCAAAATAGGGAAAAAACATCCATAATATGCCAACAGAAGTAGTTTTTGATTGGAGAAAAAAGACAATCTTCTCAGAAGGAAGATAATGCGATTGAGCTTTTTAAGAACAGAGTCAATGTGCTCATGAAAATTGAGATTCGAGTCAATTATCACCCCTAAAAAGTTTGTACTTGAGGATGATGTAACTTCAAAGTCCCCTAGAAAGATCTGACTAATTTTCTTACTCTGACAATTTCTTAAAGTAAAATTTACTGCCCTTGTTTTTTCAAAATTAATACACAAACGATTATCTGATAACCATTGCAGGATAGAATTTGCTTCTATAAAGACGTCTACCTCCAACTGTTCAAGGGACTTGTTAGCAAGACCCAGAGACGTATCATCCGCAAACAAAGATTGGATTTAGACACGCTTTTGCGATATCATTAATAAAGAGGAGAAACAAAACAGGGCCAAGGACAGATCCTTGTGGAACACCAGAGAGCACCGTGAACCTTTCGGACTCTTTGTATTTCAGATATCCTTGTTCATCAACATAAGACACTGATACTATTTGTGACCTATTAAGCAAATAGAAGATATCCAATCGTATGCCTTGCCTGAAGCCTAAGTGTTCCAATTTCTCAAGAAGTAGTACGTGATCAACAACGTCGAACGCCTTACCAAGATCAAGGAATATCCCAAAGGTGTGCATTTGTTGATCTAGGGGAATAACGCACAACATATGCAATTCATGCGGAATTTTGTATCAGGAAACAAAATGGATAGCAAAGATAACTCACGGTATGTTTACCTCAGAACCAATAAATATGTCACAAAGAAAAAACAACTGTCAGATCCATACTCTATTTATCTTCGGTATTCGATATTTATGAACTTTAAATATATTACAAAACAAACGTTGTAAGTTACAACGAATTATTCACATTATATCTTATCACTCCTAAAAGTCTAGCTGGTTAACTCAGATCACGACGGCAAAATATATGCTGCGTATTGCATGTTGTTTTCATTCTGCTCTCATTACCCATGCATGTAAATGTTTGTAATCCGTTGAAACTACATTATTACTAAATAGCCGAGAAGAAAATATATCAGCATCTTTAAAACTTAAACAACAGGTAAAGTCAAACGCATTAATCTAGCAAGTTTGTTTCTGATACATTGTGTATCGAGAAAAGATTAGAACTTAGTGAATCAACTAAAGGTGTATCGAGAAATTGTTGTAGTTTTGATAACACACTCTCTTCAATGGCTTAAATAATGTATACAAATATTTTATGAACATGATGGTTGTTAAATTGTTTGAAGTTAATGGTGTAATATCTTTTATTACAACCTAAGCAAGTAAATTAAACTCTCAGAAGTCGGTCTGTAAATTTATTGAGCAGAAGTTAGGGACGTAATAAAAACTTGTCAGGCAACCGCATCTGCGTCACTTACTCTATCTACTTCAACAGTGAAAGAAAGAGTGAGATTATGTTTCTGACATTCTGTTTTAAAACTTAATTAGCTTTGAAGAGTAATAATTTAACCGCAAAGAGGAATACATTTTCAACAACTGTATTCTGAACAGCTGATTTCATTCTCCGATAAGAAACAGTGAAGAATTAAACAGCCGGAGTCATAACTTCCCTCTAAAGATATGGATGTCGACTACGTCAACTGACCATTTACAGTATTTGCTCATGTTGCAATAGATGACGCCCCTATGTTCTTGCTGTGATATCTGACTCTCTTTACATCTCACACTGATGATAAGGAGAAGGGCCTTGAGAACCAGCCAATCGCCGATGACTTGCTACGTTGGTCTATGACTCCTATTGGTTCAACAATCTCATAAACTTTTTCATTGGCTCATTGCGATCTTAACTATAGTCTTGGCAAGTCCACTCATGAGACCCGATTGTAACGAGAGGAAAACGCCTACTGTGAAAAGTTTGATTGGTAACTATCTTATGGCTGACGTATTTTTTTTATTAATAGTCAACTATCCTTGCAGATATTCATGACACTACCATTGTTCTAAAAGTTTGGTTAGATGGAAACAACAATAATGTCGTCTTAGTGATTTATGAAATATAAAACGGTATCAACAAACCCCTTGTATTGAAGATATAATATTTTTCAGAATTTGACGTCCCTTGATTTTGTATAGACACGTTTGTCTTGCTTTTGATATTGCTTTTAGATTGAAAACGTCACTTCCAAAGTTAACCACTTCATTTAAACCTCAGATTCAAATAGTCTACGTTCCCTTTACCGGGTAACTTTCGTTATGATCAAACTTTGACACTTTGGTTGAATACAGTTGCAAAAATAGTTGCCACTTTCAAGGATAAGTCCGTATAGTTTATTGTAAAACTTCAAAAGTACACTATTCAGCAACTGTTTGATGAAAATGTCTTTTGTGCAATTATAACTTTCTTAGATAATTATGCTAGTAGCTATAAATAAATCATCGGTTGTTTGTCAAATGTTTCGTGTAAAAGATGATAAAGCAATTTTGACTTTAGAGTCCACAGTGCAGTGTGTTCTCATGAAGTTATCACAGTTTAATGCGTTTTGAAACAATGCCTCAACTGTAGCCGTGCATACTGTTAGTACTCAACTTATTCGATTATATCAGACACGAAAACATTTAAACTTATGCAAACTCTTGGGTATTCATGGTAATTGATTTACCTATGGTATTAAGTTTTTTTTACATATATAACGTCTCTTTCTTTAGTTACTGGACAACAAGAACAATTAAAAGCAAATATATTGATGTAATGAAATCTAATAAACAATGCTTAAATGTAAATTAAAAACTGTGTCATTAATAAAAGTATTCTTTTAGACTCTGCAACATTTCTTGAATATAAATCTATAATCGTGACACTGTAAAAATGGGACTAGCCTACTTATGTTTAGTGCTTTACAATACAATTTTAACAACAAACCAACTAACCTAATAACTACAACATAGTCTGTTTAAACAACAATAGGTTTGTTATATATTTTCATACAGCTTGACACATAATATTACCTTAAAATGGCGGCAACGGGCTAATGAAGAATTTTAGGACCCTTGTTTATAGGACCTTTTTCATTGCTTTTGTATCAGGAACCCACCTTGAAATTAATGGAGACCCAAGAGCCTCCGATTTAGGCAAATACATTCTAGGCAATAACATGGACAGACGGTAAAAGTTAATTAAAATATAACATTTAAATGTATACATATTTTAATTCCTCAAAATGACGTTTCCGAAAAATGATGACTTGAGACTTTAAACGATTTTGATGAAATATAACGATACGAAATTGAGTTAGAGAGCTCTTAGTTTTGCCAGAACAAACTGTTATCTTCCGTTAGTGAAGATTTATGATATCTTTGTTCTGTGGATCTTGCAATACATTGCTCCAACAGGTTGGTGTGATTTTTATACGCCAACTTTGATTGATGTATTTGACAAATATTCTAGTACCTAGTCCATTATGAATAAAAGTACCTGGATAAGAGTACTAAACAACACAATATGGAAAAAATACAGTACTGTTGAATAGTTTGTTGGTGAGGTTTTAAGTCGGTCTCACGAATATGGTATTGTCAGTTTGTAAAGACACAGTAACAACATAATTTGTAAATTTAATGTCAAACTTAATTGTACTAGTTTCCTTTAATTTCTAAAAGCTTCCAGATAAAATTCTCGCAATGTTGTCTGCAAAGGGTCATAAGTAATGAAACTTGTTTGTTGAGATGTACAAAAGGAATGGGAACATTGAAGAGATGAGATAAGTCCTTTGTTCTACTTGTACTTGGAACAAAGATCTAGGAAGTGGGATAACGACTTGGAATGGTGTGCACTTTTAAACCCTTGCTCATAAACCTCGAAAAAGAGTTGTGTAGCTTATAAGTTATAACATATACAGGAGTTGAACCTCCCGAAATATTGAAATTTACAATAGACCAGTGGAAGTGTATCGAAGTGGTTCACATCGGCATTGCTTGCCTCCTGTGTGGCTGTGCTGACAGTGGACTCCAATACTTGTGCGTCAGCAGAGTTGACCTACGGGTACAAACTGTCCATGAGCGGGGAGTGGGGTACAACCTCTAGCGTCTCTTCATCATCCCTGACTGAGACCTTCTCCCGATCCAGGACCGACTTCAGGAGGACGTCAGCTTCGAGTTTTCGTTGATCGCTTCTCCTAAGTTAGGGTACCCCAGGGTTTAGGGGCCAAACTTAAATACCCTTCACAACTTGTTTAAATTTCATTAATTTAGTAGTATTTATTTAAAAGTTCAGTTTGATTCTAATTATTAATTTAATCTAATTATGTTTCCTAAATTAATAATCTATTTTAAATTGACCTATTCGACTTAAAACTTAACTTGTAATCAATCTTCAATCTTCATCATACAATTTGTGAATGGTAGCCTGTTCTCAATATCGGTTCTCATCTCTTGTAATTCATTCCTGTGTACCTTCACTGCAAGTATTTGTCAAATTAAATTTAATAACTTTCCTTTATCTCAAGGTATTTTTATTTAACCCTAAATTCAAATTAATTAATCAGAGTGTTGAAGTTGATTCTGTGCTATTCCTCAAAGGGAGCTACAACCCCCATGTTTCAAGCTCTACCTGGGGGTAGTGCAAGGGTTAACCGACACGTTAACTGATATGGTGAAGGCTTGGGTCTGCGTCTAGAATTTTTGAGTTTCCAAATTCCCAAGACCATTAAAAAAAGAATTGAATGGATGAGAATCAATATGAGACTATTTTAAGCTTAGAAATGTAAGCTATTCTTAAGGGTTTTAATTAAGAATTTAGTATTTTTTCATAATAATGTCGATAGTAGGTTGATTAATATTGTAGTGTTTCAAACGTACTAGGAATTTCGCGTTACTAACGAAAGTACTAGGATTTAACGAACATTTCATAAAATAAATAGGTTTTAGGTTTATAATAATAATAAAATAGTTTTGGATAAATAAATAAACATTACTAATTTTGCAAAGCCATTCAATATCAACTACAATTAATGTTTGAAATTTAAATTATGAGTCAGACTTATTCAGTTACTTAACGGTTACTTTATGGATCTTGATTTTGATATAACTAAAATTGACGTCTACTCAGATTTGAAGAAAGAAGATGCGCAGATTAGCTAAAAGTATAGGATTAAAGTAAAGTCACCCATTCAAGAAGAAAAATCGGAAAAACTTAGAAAGAAACTTTCCTTTAGTAAAGACATTTACAAAATAGCTTCTACTAATTTGAACTTTGCTACCGCTCTAAAAACGCTTAGTTTTTGAAGATCCAATATCCCAGGAAGATTCTACTCAATTTTCACATCTTGCCAACTTTAAACCATATTAGAACCGCCTTACATGAGAACGCTTTACCATAATAAAGTGAGGACATGCACATTTAGAAAATTGCGACTTGGCGTGATTTGTATTTTCACGGGCCTTCTCTAAAGGTCTGTCAATATATTATATGATATATGAAGAGAAGCAAAGTGTTTAGAGACAAAACTTCCAGAAAATGGAAGATCTTAAATACTCCAAATACGACTTAGCCTGGTTAGAAAACTTTGTGGAAGGTCTTAAGATAGCATTCAGTTTGAGATGGTAGGGTTATTTTGCCCAAAAACGTATTTTAAAATGAGTGATTAACTATCAAAAACTTGTGAAGGGAGAAAAAAAATGTTACGGAACCCTAAAACCAAGTTTTTATCATCCAATAACAGTTCATTAAGGTTAAAATGCTATTGAGTGTTAAAAAATCAAGAAATCTTTATTTACCGCGACAATATTGTCTAATTTATGTAGTATATTGTACGAGTTTGAAATAAATACCTTGAAAATAATTGTAAGGTAACATTCGTTATGATACGAGTAATACTCGTATCTATTGATGTGTAACAGCTGCACTAAACGCTGCAACTTCTACAGCTGCTTGTTAAAAATAAAACCTGTTTTACAAAGTATCGTGCATTGACAACATAATCTTTCAATTAAAACTTTGTACTGCTCTCTTGCACTTTATATTAGGAGGGGCTTCTTAAAAAGGCTTGTATAAGTTACATTGTCCCTTATGTTTTATTTTAAAGAATCAATGTTTACATTCTGTTACATCTCGATTTTTACTCAAATGTAATATCTGGGCATGGCCTTAATAATTACTAAAATGGAACAAAAGTGGTAGATTTTAAAATATAGGCCTACGTTTTGAGAAAATTATTTGGTATGCAATTATTTTAAGTTCGAGTTACACTGCCTTGCCTTTTGAAAGACATGTTATCATTTCACATAGTAATAACCGTTTTATGAATTATTACATTAATAAACCTTAGATTATTTTGTAAAGACAACTGTTGAGTCGTCTAAATTGAGATTAGTTTAGACAATATCCATAAAACCAGAACTAGTTTTAAAATGACTGTTGTTTAATGGTTATACTGAAGGGTTTACGGATTATACTGATTTATTAGTTTTTAAGCACGAGTTAGGTTTGTATAAGACAATTGAAAAGTTAGTTTGAATTGCTACGATAAAAGGTCCCGTGAAGACAGTTTGCGGTTTCTTAATCAAGTAACTCGTTAGGATCAAAGTTGAGTGCTTTCCAGTGTAACTTATTTTCGGAAATGGAATTTTAAATGATGACAAGTTAAATTCATATTGTATAATAAAAGTTAATATAATATCATAGACGGTGTTGGCTTTGAGACGGGCACATCTTGTATGCCAGTATTTCGTGTTGAAAATATGTTCACAACCATATTTAGTAGATACTAACTTATCTGATCATCACGGTCAAATAGTATCTATTCAAAATTTTGATCCCATTAAAGATACAATGTGTAAAGAAAGTAGAAGGAACTTTAAAAATAACAATATTAATACTCTTAAACAACTTAATTGATCATAATTGGCAAGACTTGTACAGTATTAGTGATGTAGATAGTGCATACGAGTATTTTAGGACTACCTCCTAAGTTGCATGGATAAAGCTTGCCCAACTAAAACAGTAAACTTGTCCAGAAAGAAAACTAAGAATGACTGGTTTACTACTGGATTATTAGTTTCTAAAATAAACTTAAAATGTATACGGAAATGAACAGAACTTCCACCAGTGAAGCATTCAAAGAATTCTTTCGAAACTACAAACGAATATACAAAGGGCAATCAGAGCAGCTAAATTATTTAGTATAAGGCACAAAATTAAAGTTTCTAAAAATATGTCAAAACATTTGGGAGATAATAAATGACAGCAAAACCACTAAAGTCAAAAAGCCTATCGAAATAGAGCATAATGGACATTTGATGCAAAATCCATCTGAAGTTGCAAATTCAATACTTACTTTGCTAACGTGGCTATTCAAAATCTAGGACCTAATGTAATCCCAAGACAGTTTAAAAATATAAATGAACATACCATGTTTTGACCCCTGTTACAAAACTGAGCTTATGTCAGTTATTAAAAACCTGCCATCCAAAAGTCAACTGATATTGATGGGTTGTCAGTTTGGGCTTTGAAACAATGTTACATGGAAATATTAGATCCATTAACTTTTCTAATTAACAGTTCATTTGTAAATGGAGTTTTCCCACAACTTTTAAAACAGGCCAAAATTATACCTATTCTTAAGAAAGGGTCTTCTTTAGTAATGAGCAACTATAGACCAATATCTCTGTTACCCTGTTTCAGTAAACTATTTGAAAAACTGTTCTTATTAAGAATCAATTCGTTTTTAAAGCGATTTAAAATCATTTCTGAATCCCAGTATGGTTTTACTGAAGGGAAAAGTACTATAGATGCTATAAATGAGTTTATAGAGTTTACCATTTCTAATTTAGATGAAAAAAGAAAACTTTAAGTGTCTTTCTTGACTTAACCAAAGCATTCGATTGCCTTAACCATGCTAAGCTTCTTGATATCATTTATTCTTATGGGATCAGAGGAATTGCTTATAATTGGATTAAAACCTATTTGAGTAATAGAACCAAGTACAAATTGAAAACAAATTATCAAAAGTCGTAGATCTTAACCACGGTGTCCTCAAGTCCCATCCTTGGACCTATTTTATTCATTCTTTATGTTAACAAATGCAAAGAAATTACATTAGGCAAAAGCAACTGCAATATTATTCAGTATGCTGACGATACGACACTCAGTTTTGAAAACACTCTGCTGATTCAAAAACTTGCCGTTGACGTAACTAACAATTGCGTTGAGTACTTCAAAAATCTTGATTTGGTACCAACTTTGATCAAACATACTACATCAATTTTGATTCAATCAAAATAGCCATAAATTCAACAAATAAATAAGTTCCCTTCAAGAAACTGACTGCGTCAAGTTCTTGGGTCTATGCATAGATAAAAACTGTCATGGGATCAACACATAGACTCAGTTTGTAATAAAGTGTCTAAGGGTTTATTTTTACTAAGGAGGCTGTCATTATATTGTACTCAAGATGTTTTAAAATTAGCATTTTGAATAATTCATCCCCATATTTCTTATGGGGTCTCTTTGTGGGTAACTGCTCTGAAACAAAACCCAAAGAGTTTTTGTTTTGCAAAAGACAGCAATGAGAATTTTATCTCGTCTTAATTATGTGATTCCTGCAAGGAATCATTTAAAACTTTATCAATTTTACCTTTACCGTCTCAATACATTTTTGACACGGTATTGTTATTTTATCAAAATTTTCCTTTGACCAGCAAACCAAATTATACATACAATATTAGAAACCAATCAATTAGGCCAAATTATCACAGACTCCATATTTATGATAAGCTTCCTATCGAAGCCGGCCGAAAATTATACAATAAATTACCTGACAATTTAAAAGCTGCGGTGTAGGTACAAAAAAAATAACCTTAAGAAATATTTAATTCAAAAATCGTTTCATAGCGTACAAGAATTTTTGGATAGCTAGTTGAAAATTATTTAAATTATACTTTCCTTCCAAGGTCTTACCAGTGGTCGAAGAATTTTGTTGTTATCATTGTTTAAATTTTGTTGTTTCTTTTAACTTTCTTTTTGTCTTGTCATAGAAACAATTTATTTTGTAAAAATTTGACAATAAACATATTATTATTATATAAATATTTAAAAATATATAATTCAAATAGATCTTAAACATTAAACATCTATATATATATGTATATATATAGAGTGTCTCAGACCACCCGTATCATATGTATATCTCGAGAACGGGTTGGCCGACTTGAGTGAAACAAAAATTCCAAATTTAGACCGGGTCAAAGAATTCAGGAAAATTATTTTCTACTTTCTACGTATCAAAACCGAGGGTCATGGGTTCAAATCTTGAAATTTTCAAATATAAAGGGGGGTCATGCTATACATCATTTTAAAGCTATCTTTAAATGAAAAACAATGATGAAGAAAAAATTGATTTGTGTTGAGCCGTTACAAAATGGTGGCTGAAAATCTAAAAACAAAACTGAGTTACGAAACGCCCTGTATTTCCATTAATATTTTTCAAAACAAAAATCTAATTATTGATTTTTACTTGTCATGACGTAAGCTTTCCAACGGTATACAACAACATGCTATTTCAAACACCTTAGCACCCACCAAAACCCCAAATTTTGTAAGTGGTTTACTATGATTATTCATTTTTTTAAATACTAAACCCTAACGTGTTGTATACTGTTGTAAAGGTCTATGTACGTAGACAAAGTTTTATTAAAAATATAAAGGCGTTTCAAAATGGCGGCCAAAACGTAATTCGTAGGGTAATTGACCAAAACTTTTAAAATTTATGTAATTTACACAAAAAGTCAAAAAGATGAATTATGATCTCTTGGTATACGCATTTTCATCATATGCAGCGGTACCCGCGTAAGTAGACCGTTATTGGTTGGAATCATGCGCGACTCTGGCTCATCATCCGGTGGCGCGGGTTTGAGTCCCCGCAGTCACCACTTACATTTGTAATGGTACTATACGGCAACGCTAGGTAAAGGTCGATGTTGAGTGGTAGAGAGGACTTTGAAGTCCTAACTTCGCCTCGTTAAACAACACAAAGTTTACCTTGACCTTTGCCATATTTTCATCAATAACTACATCATTGAAATAGACAGAAAAAGCTTGAAACTGAGAATCTTAAAAATATTTTTCCTGAAATCTCCATGTACGATTTCCAGATAGAAAGTTTGTTTCATCTTTCTAGCTCTAATAGTACTCCTGTAATCCGTTTAGGACACCTTATCGTGGCCACCCAGTATATAGGTATATGATAGGATAGGGTCGATAGTTCTAACGGATTACAGTGAGTATAGAAAGATGAAACAACATTCTTCGGAATTTTCAGGAAAAAGGAGATTCAGGGTGTGTCATTACCGAAACTCACGGGTTCAAAACTCGAGATTGTTTAATAAAAGGTGTCATATTGTACATAAAATGCAATCAGATTATTGTTTTTCGACATTTTGAAATTTTTGATAAAGCTTCATTGCCAGAGCATGAAAGTCGCGTAGCAGGGACGCCCCGTCGTTAAACTAAAACCGAATAAATATGGAGTTACGAATTTCCAGAATTTGACGAGCTAATGGTAAACAAGATGTTCGGAAACATAACCTCGTACATATGTAAACATTGAAGTTATAAGGAAATAAAACAACAGCAAATAGCATAACATAAAGATAATCAAATATGAATGTATAAAAACATTGTATCTTGTCGTTTAAGAGCTATAACAAAAACTCATTTTTAACCTTTCGATAGTAGTTTAACGGTCAGTTGTTGGTATTTACAGACAATTTCTAAACTCGTAAAATTACATAAAACAAAACATAAATAAGAATATAAACAATAATTGTTTGTAGCTGTTATAAAACAGAGTTGGGAGAGAAAACCAGTTGTCGTGGTTATGTTATTGCGCACTTAACAATATTTTATATCTGCTGTGTTATATCAGCTGATTGATTTTCAAGCTGTTGTATTGTTTGTATTTCAAATGAGTATACTTTTATTTGACACGTAACAATGTAAAAGAAATTTTAAATACAGCAATACAACAAGCTTGAGAAATCAATCAGCTGATATAACACAGCAGATAAAATATTGCAGTGCGCAATAACATAACCACGACAACTGGTTTTCTCCAACTCTGTTTTATAACAGCTACAAACAATTATTGTTATATTCTTATTTATATATTTGTTTTATGTAATTTTATGAGTTTTTACCAAGAAGAACTATTTTATTCGAATTGTGGCTCTAAATTAGGTAACAAGCAACTCAAACGACCGTATAAACTACTAAAATACAGGCAAAATCAAGGTTAAAATTGGTTTTTTTGTTATAGCTCTTAAACGAATTAAGATGCAAGTTATGTTTTATACAAAATGTTCATATTTAAAATATCTTTCTTTACAATGATATGCAATTTGCTATATCTTACTATTTAATACTTTTGACTTATTCATGATAATAGCAACTTCTAATGTTTACATAGATTTTGAGGTTTGAAATGCTTCGAAAACATGCTTGTACTACATACCATTAAAAGCTCGGCAAATTCTGAGAAATAATACGTAAATTCTATATTTTAATCGAATTTATAGCTTAACCACAGGGCGTCCTGTAAAGCTTACGCGACTCATGTTCATAGTTTGCTTTGTAATGGCGCAACATACAAAAAAATTGTTTTGCCAAAATGTCGAGAATCGTCTTCTGATTAAAAGTATGTACAATATGACCCACCTTTGTATTTAAAAATCTCGAGTTTTGACCCCGTGAGTTTCAATATTGACACACCCTGTATACTGAGAATCTTAAAAATATTTTTCCTGAAATCTCCATGTACGATTTCCAGATAGAAAAGTTTGTTTCATCTTTCTAGCTCTAATAGTTCTCCTGTAATCCGTTTAGGACACTTTATCGTGGCCACCCGGTATATCTTGATTGGCTTTAACAAATCTATATTATTGTAAATAGAATACATGATAGTGCATAAAAGATTAGTAAGTGTAGAATAGGATTATTTTTTAACTACAAATATTTATGTAGTTTGATCTCTATAAAATGTATTTGGGTAGTTTGCTATAATTTTTATAATTATTTTCGTTTAATTTGATATAAACCATATCACAGTTTAACATTAAAATATTAAATAGTGTTCAAAATGAAACACACTATCGCCAAATTGTGATACACTTTAGCTTTTAGCTGGTTAAGTGATTTTAAATGTTTGAAGTTATTTACTTTATATAGTTTAGGTATAATTATTAAAAGAAATTCTAAATCAAGGTTTCTAGCGTAAGTAATCGCAATGAGTCATACCATTTCGTTTATTGAACACAAACGAAATTAAGAAATATTATGCACTTACAAATAATTCTATATGCTGTCAGTAGACGTTGTATGTCCTAATTCTCACGTCCTAACAGTAATAGAACAGTCTAAGTAATTTAGAACAATGAAAACGATGAACGGATTAGTATGATTAGTCATCATAACACAACTAGAATGATAGAAACACTAAATAAACATTATATTACAATGCTAAAAAAAAAATAAAACCTTAAATTCAGGCAAATTGCACAAGGATGTTTCCAATAAAATATTTTCAATTCATACAATGGAACCTTTACAATAATACTAAAGATCAGAAGGAAAACATAAACCAGCAATCTTGTTAAACGAGTGAAATTGCCCGAAGCAGGAAACTTATAAACAAAGCAATTGTACAAAGTGTACATTTCAATCCTGTAGAAACTCTTTGCTTTACTTTCAAAGCAACTGCATTATCAGCTTATCATAGCTAAGTGTTGTGGAAGGAAAGCTAAATGCCCTGTTGTATGATGCTATGACCGGTCTAATCTGTGCATTTGATGTTATTTCAACTTGCTTAGCAGCTTTCTTTGAAATCAAATAATGTATTAAGGTTATCTGAACGTGTTTCAGCGTACCATGTTGAACCGATTGTAAATGTAAAGTTTTCATCTTAATAATTTAGTATGAACATAAACTCTCCAATAATATTATTTTTTTGATCAGTTTTAATTTTCTTTTTTAAACACGTTTTGGAGTGTTTCTTTCTATACCGAATAATTTTTAAATTCCAATAAATCTAAACTTTGAGAATGATTTTTTTTCGTCAACTTTCAAACTTCGTTTTATAATATAAACAAACAGACATGACTTTTAACTGGATTGAGCTTGTCGTCACAAATTAACATCTAAGTATAGATTCTTTTCTGAGGTTTGTTAAGTTTATATGAAGTTATTGTTAAGAAGGTTATTTCAAACTATAGACGCAGCTAAAAGCCATATGTGTATTGTTGTTTGTATTTATAGTAATTTTGAAGACAAATCTAGTTTTATTACTTATTTCATTTTATATTAGAACTATAAGATAGTTTGAAAACATTTGAACACAAACTACCCAACATATTTGGAGCGGTCAATTAACCCAAACTTTTGTAGTAAAAACAAAGTTCCAGTCCAAGCTCAAACACAGTGTATGCAAAACCTTTTACTTAATTTACCAATCAAAAAGTAAGGATCAATACCAAATTATTTACTACTTTGATTTAGTTAGTTTTTATCACATTGTTTTAAATATAATAAATTTCACAGGAATTACTAATTATCCTATCATTTTATCACCTAAACAATTATTTATGGACAAAGACCATATTTTCTGACTTGATATTGGCACAAGTATAACAGCATATATAACCAGTGGACGAAGAGTATAAAATAAGGCATATTGTAGAGCTTGAAATGTAGTAGGTTGAGTTTAAAACTCATCATGTTCGTCAATTAAATGGTAATGCCTTGTTAAAATCAAAGCCAATGGTTAAATTAAAAATAAATAATTTATATTAACTAAAATACTATTAAATCATTAAACATCAATACAAAAAGACAATACATTATTGCATCAAACTGAAAATGTACAGTTTATTTTCTTTTTCACATGGTCATGCTACCTACTGCCATATTTGTATACATGTATCTGTATGTTTCTTCCATTATGACGAACATAACACACTGCATGCAATGTTTTGCATGTAGAGCTTTCTTTACACGTCTCCCATATGCCATTTTTATCAATGTTATTTTTATGATTTCTTTGCACAACGTTTTTATTTGTTTTACTTTTACTCTAGGGTTGTATGCTAATATTACTAATAAAATTGTAGTTATTTCTTAAACATGTTCTCTTTATTTTATTATTACGTTATCGAACAAAGTGTCAAGTTACCTTTTCTACCCTCGCAGTCTACTCAGCCGCGTGAGTAGCTACGTCTAGTAGCGCATCCTGGTAACAAACACTGGAATCAAAACTGTGTCGGGTTCACAGCTAACTGACTACTTGTCCCGAATTCAACACCGTCCAGTCAAGTGGTCCAAACGTACACAAATTGGGATTCATGTTATGATTATTACAAACAAATTTTCAAATAAACTGCACAATTCAATTTCATTTTATTATTTTCTTATGATAGATATACGGTATAACACGAGTAATATGAATTCAGTGCGAGTAATGCTTCTAACACGTGTATGTCGGTGATTCTCTGAGTACGTGGTCAGAAGTCCAAGCAAGCTCACCTGCAATGTGCAATGTTGTCACAATGTTGCAGGGATACTGAACTGAGTTGAATGTTAAGCAAAACATACGATAGGCATCTGTTATGATAGATATACGGTATAACACGACCCAGCAAACACCCAATATCCATACAACGTTTAGATTTGGTTAGAATGTTGGGTCTGACAATATTGTGTTGGACAACGTTGATAGAACGTTCTATAAACGTTGTGGAAAGGACCATTCAAAACGGTTTTATGTCGAAACGCAAAGCAAATACAATGTAAATATGGAGATGAATTTCCGAAACAGTATGAGTAGGAATTTAAGTAGTTTGTTCGACATTTAAGAATGTTGTGTTCCAAAATATCCATACAACGTTGTATGGCCGTTGTCAAACACAACATTTAGTAAATACAGATTTGTATATTTTTATTAGTGATTTATAATCCGTGTAGTAACACCTTTATTTTAAAAAGCGTCGTTTTGAACAGCGTTGGTTTTCAGTTTTCGACAACGTTTTCTGAACGTTATCTGAACGTTTATACAACGTTGACGAATTCACCTCAATAATTCGTCAACGTTATCTGAACGTTCTCTGAACGTTCTCCCAACTTTACATTGATACTCGATCGCATAATAGTTTGTGTAAAGAAAACATATATGTGTGATATATATAGTTACATTTCTTATGTATAACGGTTATAACAAATTACTCTCATTTTAATAATGAAGAAAAATGTTTATATTACACTTAAAAAGGTTTTTAAGAAAAGGAAAGGAAATGGGGAGGTACAGAAAACTCTAAATTTTGTTTGAATACAAACTTTGTCAAGAGAAGATAAGAGGAAGTAAAATTATTAACAAAACATAAACAAGTAATGTATACATTAGGCTCGGCTCACACTGGGCAGCATGTGCAGCGGCAGCGCTGCCGCAGCAAGAGTAGCAAATGCTGCCCTGTTCACACTGGGCAGCATTTGAGCAGCAAGCAAGCAGCAGCGTTGCCCCTCCAGTCCCCCCTTCCCGCCACTACACCACCAGCGCACCCCTGTGACACGGCCCACGGGGGTTAATGACACTGCGAGACCCACTTTCTGTTATCAGAATTCAGAGCGAGTTCTGACCCAAGATGGATTTGGTGCGCTCAGACCAATTGCGTCGCAGAAAAGTAGGCCTAGTAGTCGCGTTTTTCACCTACAACATGATGTATGAAAAGACTAAGAAAAGAAAATACTGGGTTCACCCTCTGGTGAGTTCGCGACTGCTTAAAGGTGGTTTTGTAACTTTGTATAATGCGTACCACGCTGCTTTCTTTAAAGGTCGATCACAATAGTCTTTTAAGTTTATATCCCAAAAACACTTTTTACTTTTATTACACTCGATTAATCCTTCTATGTCTATACCTAAAGGGTCCATGGTTAATGTATAGAACACTGGCAATAACAAACTTGCAACAACAACTCAGTTGTTTAATCCCCGCACCTACTTTCACACTGACTGACAGGCACCCCTCACTAAAACATTGACAGGGGAGGGGGTGAGACTGAGACCGATTCTTGGAATTGAGGCCTTCGACCGGACGCAGCAAATGGGCAGCATGGCAGTGGGCGCTGCAAAGCGCAGCGCAGCGCAGCGGCAGCATTAGGGCAGCACGCGTTGCATGCTGCTCAGTGTGAATCGCTCCATATGATTCAATGCACTGCCATGACGCGCACTTGAAGCCTTGCTGCTGCTGCCCGGTTGCTGCCGCTGCCGCTGCATGCTGCCCAGTGTGAACCGAGCCTTAGATAAACATGTGTCTGTCTTAACATTTTATAAATTCAAAAAGGTTTATACATTGAAGAAACAAAATAATACATATGGTTTGATAGCAGCACTATTTGAAAAAAAAACATTGTAAAACCACTTAGCGGATCCACATAGTGGTTTGCTTTTGAGCTCATACTCGGGGGGCGCGGGTTCCATCCCCCCCTGTCGTACACTTCACTTATATTTTTTTATAGTGACTATGCGGTGACGCTAGTTAAAAATCGAGGGTAAACTGTAGAAAGAACTTCGTAGCCCTAACTACACCGCATTAATCAATACACGATTTTCATTGAAAAATCTAAGTGGCTTTGCCCAAGTTGCACAAAAAATGGAACGGCTACACTGAACAGTCGTTTTCTTCAGTGAGTGTGCAGTCGTTGCCGACCCCCTGTTTCAGATTGCAGTCGAGTGTGTACTAAATTGTGTCGAGGGTTGGGTTTATTTCAGGCGCGCGGGGCCTATTAAAACCCGAAGCGGCGGCGTCATATGAAAGGGCTGCGCAAGCGCACTTCAGTCACAGCGCGCGCGCTGTAATAAAATATACCTATCTTAATAGGTCTAGTATTCATACCCTTCATTTCTTTGGCATTAATTACATCCAACACAGTAGCAGCCGACACTGTAGACCTGACGGCAGCGAATTTCAGTCAGCTGAAGCTGGTCTGGAGCGGTGGGGGAACGGAAAGGGTTGCGCACGTACATTCGCATACAGCGCGCGGGAGGTACTGTAGTGAAGACGCATGATCTACAGAGAGCGCATGATCATCTTCCCTGCAAGTTCCCCTCCGATGCGCACGGTTTTCATGCAGTACAACAAATCTAATAACTGAATTATCTAATTACTGTACTGCTATCAAGCCAAGTACAAAGTCTTGCTTCAGTGACTAATTTTAAATCAAATATTAATTTGTTATTTTTGGTTTGTCCATTTCGTATTACGTACCGCGTAAAGGGGTGATGGGTCCAGGTTAGTGACCCCTACTGTGCGCCAAGTAAGGGAGGGAGTTTCAAAATAACTACGTATTGTACTACATAATCCAGGTCCGTGAAGTTAGCCCCCCCCATGAAAGCACTAACGTTGAAATTAGTGCCAATCGTTAGTGCTTCGTTAGTGCTGGTTAGTGCACCAACACCCATCGTTAGTGCTCTTTCCGTTCGGGAGCTACACTTAAATATTGGGGGGCTAACTTCCGTGAAGTTAGCCCCCCTCATCGGTACATTGGATATTTTGGAATCGAAAAAGGTACCAATCGTTAGTGCTTCGTTAGTGCTGGTTAGTGCACCAACACCCATCGTTAGTGCTCTTCCGTTCTACACTGTTGGGCTAACTTCCGTGAAGTTAGCCCCCTCATCGGTACAATGGACATTTTGAATCGAAAATAATCGTTAGTGCTTCGTTAGTGCTGGTTAGTGCACCAACACCCATCGTTAGAGCTCTTCCGTTCGGGAGCTACACTAAAATATTTGGGGGCTAACTTCCGAATAGCCCCCTCATCGATACAATGGACATTTTGGAATCGAAAAGGTACCAATCGTTAGTGCTTCGTTAGTGCTGGTTAGTGCACCAACACCCGTCGTTAGTGCTCTTCCGTTCGGGAGCTACAATAGTTAGCCTGGGGCTAATCCGTGAAGTTAGCCCCCTCATCGGTACAATGGACATTTTGGAATCGAAAAGGTACCAATCGTTAGTGCTTCGTTAGTGCTGGTTAGTGCACCAACACCCGTCGTTAGTGCTCTTCCGGAGCTACACTTAAAATACTGTGGGGCTAACTTCCGTGAAGTTAGCCCCCTCATCAGTACAATGGACATTTTGGAATCGAAAAGGTACCAATCGTTAGTGCGTTAGTGCTGGTTAGTGCACCAACACCCATCGTTAGTGCTCTTCCGTTCGGGAGCTGCTACACTTCTTAAAATAGTCTGGGGGGCTAACTCGTGAAGTTAGTGCTTCGTTAGTGCTGGTTAGTGCACCAATACCCGTCGTTAGTGCTCTTCCGTTGAATAGCTATACTTAAAATACTCCCTCCATAATAGGAACATTTTCGAAAAAAAGTACCTATCTTTTGTGCATCATAGTGCTTAAACACCCATAGTTAGTGTGCTCTAGGGGCTAAATTAAACTGTGAGGGGGGGAATAGACCCCTAATTGAGCTGAAAATCTTTGATGGAATTTGTTGTTTAGGATTGTAGCTATTCCTTTTTTAATTACCAAACAAGAACGAATGTTAGTTGCGTTCATTCGTGATTTTGAACAGCAACAACTGGTTTAGTTGGTTCGTTTCACATTAAAAATAGGTTAATTTAACTTTTAAAATAATACATTTGTATTTTAGTTTGTGCTTAATTTTATAGTAATTTGTTTAATAACATGTTTTATTTAATCGTCTTGCCAGTTTGCAATTGCTTTCGTGTAAATATATACAGGTGTTGTTAATTGTATTTAAGCAATAGTTGTAATGAAACAATTAAATAAAATATGTATACCGTCGACGGGGCCGTAACGGAAAAGATCTTGTTTGACCACGGTTGGATCGTTATTAGACACATTTATGGAAGCCACAGAATCGCCTGTGTTGGCGTGGGACCTTCCAGGGGTCGGTGAGGAAGCCGACACGCGATAGACGTCGGCCGTGCCTTCGTTTATTTTATTAATGTTAAGAGGACATCTCAGGGCCTGATAATTCCGCCCATCATCATCGCCGTCAATTGAACGCGAGATACGCAACGATCCGGTCTCGCGGGACCGGCACGGGCAACCCGCTCACGCAAAACCTGAGCAGTTTGTAGGTACAAATTATCAGTTGTACAAATTGTTCTGTTCTGTTCCATATAAGTGTGCATTTTACAATTCAAAATATTGTCTTGAATTTTGTCATACATCTTTTGAGCCAAAAAGATAAAAAATTGTATACAAAGCAAAATTTGGCTTAGGTACATGAATACATGCCATTCTTATATACAGAGTGTTCGGCAATGACTCTGCCATTTGTCATGACTACTATGATAATAATAATAATTTTACTTGCCATAATATACAAATAAACTTTTGTGTTGACAAAGCTGAAAAAGGTAACGAAACAACAACAAAAACACAAGAATAACAAATATTAAAAATAAAACAAAGTGAACCACTAGTAAGAGTACAGTATTACAATTTATTATAAAAATTTAATTGCCATTATTTAAATCCTGATGTTTAAATTCCCCAACAGAATAGTACGAGCCTTCCAATAGATAAGCTCTTAACCTTCTTTTGAATAAAATAAAATTTTCAGTGGATTTAATGTTTTCGGGGAGTTTGTTGGACAATTTTGCACCTGCCGGCTGCCTGTGATGGAAGTTTTCCACAAATGTGTAATCTATGAGAATTTTGTCTAAATTTATGAATTTGCCCAGTATTGTGTTTGTGAATTTGCTGACCTTGAACTAAATCACATTTTGTCAAACAGAAAAGAATAGTCTCATAGATGTACAAACTTGGCAGGGTTAGAATATCTAAAGACTTCTTTAAATATGTACAAACACGTACCGTCAAACAACAACTAAAAAACACAAAACTAAATGATTTTTTAAAACTAGATTCATTACATCCATCCGCGTCTATGTCTTAGTTGGAAATGATAAGAAATGACTATTGACACCTCAGGTATCTGGGATCTGACTCAAACCAGAGTTCCCACGCTGCGTCAGCACTGATAAGGAATAGCAGCGCCAGAAGCATAGATACAAATAATATAACCGTAAGACACATCAGGAATGCTTATGTAGCCGTAGTTAGCTTTTTACCAATCTATGTAGTTTTTATGAATTTCTAATGTTTGAAAGATATGTGTACGCTACTTCCTGTATTTACTAAAGCAAAAGATTTCACTGTTTCCCGTGAATAAGATCTCACTGCTGCAGTCATGCAGTGTCATAGTACGGCGCTTCTGTCGCTATTTTAACCAAAGAACTATGTAAAAAAGTTATACATTGTGGTATTCTCAAATTTGTGCCTTTAAAAGGTCGCAACTTCAAAAAACAATGTGAAACGAACCAACTAAACCAGTTGTTGCTGTTCAAAATCACGAATGAACGCAACTAACATTTGTTCTTGTTTGGTAATTATAAAAGGAATAGCTACAATCCTTAACAACAAATTCCATCAAGGATTTTCAGCTCAATTAGAGCCTATTTTTCCCCTCACAGTTTAGTTTACCCCTCAGCACAGTAACTATGGGGTGTTAAGCACTATGATGCACAAGATATAGGTACTGTACTATTCTATTCAAAATGTTCATATTATGGGGAGTATTTTAAGTATAGCTCTTCAACGGAAAGAGCACTTGATGGGTGTTGATGCACTAACCACCACTAACGAATCACTAACGATTGGTACCGTACCTTTTTCGATTCCAAAATGTTCATTGTACCACGGTATTTTAAGCGTAGCTCCCGAACGGAAAGAGCACTAACGATGGGTGTTGGTGCACTAACCAGCACTAACGAAGCACTAACGATTGGTACCTTTTTCGATTCCAAAATGTCCATTGTACCGATGAGGGGGGGCTAACTTCACGGAAGTTAGCCCCCCCCAGACTATTTTAAGTGTAGCTCCCGAACGGAAAGAGCACTAACGATGGGTGTTGGTGCACTAACCAGCACTAACGAAGCACTAACGATTGGTACCTTTTTCGATTCCAAAATGTCCATTTAGCTAACTGAAGTTAGCCCCCCAGACTATTTTTGAATGTAGCTCCCGAACGGAAAGAGCACTAACGACGGTGTTGGTGCACTAACCAGCACTAACGAAGCACTAACGATTGTACCTTTTTCGATTCCAAAATGTCCATTGTGGCCGATATTAATCCGGAAGGCCCCCCAGACTATTTTATGTGTAGCTCCCGAACGGAAAGAGCACTAACGACGGTGTTGGTGCACTAACCAGCACTAACGAAGCACTAACGATTGGTACCTCGATTCCAAAATGTCCATTAGATGAGGCTAACTTCACGGAAGTTAGCCCCCCAGACTATTTTAAGTGTAGCTCCCGAACGGAAGAGCACTAACGACGGTGTTGGTGCACTAACCAGCACTAACGAAGCACTAACGATTGGTACCTTTTCGATTCCAAAATGTCCATTGTACCGATGAGGGGTTATCTTCACGGAAGAAGGCCCCCAGAGTATTTTAAGTGTAGCTCCCGAACGAAAGAGCACTAACGATGGGTGTTGGTGCACTAACCAGCACTAACGAAGCAATTTAACGATTGGCATTAATTTCAACGTCAGTGCTTTCATGGGGGCTAACTCCACAATCCGGATGAATTTAACATCGCATAAACAGTATTGTGTGTAAAACCATTTGTTAATTATTTTGTGGCATTGAAACTGGAGGAGGAGATGGCTCAGCGCTACACCGTGCTACATGGGTGGAAGAGAGTAGAGTCAAAATTACCGAAAATCGCATAAAATAATTAACGGATGACCCCTTTTACTATTAATATAATATTAAAGTGATTGAAGGTAACTGGGGGACACTGCGAGACATTTTATGCTAGTTTAATGTACTGTAATTTTTCTTTTTGTAATCTGTGTGCTTTCCCTTTATTTTGTCCGACACCTACTTTTAAGTTGAACAAAGACAAAAAGAAAGAAGAAACCGACGCCTTCGTTCTCACTATTCGCTGATCATCCGCCATTTTAGTGCGTTGTTCGTTTTCAAGCTACTCCAACTCTGTTATATTTATTTTGAATTCATTTAAGTTTTAGATAATTCTTATTAAGTTTTTATTTTAGTTAGTTATCATTGTGTTCAGTTTCATTTAGTTAGTTATCCTCGTGTCCAGTCTCGTTTAGTTAGTTATCTGTTAGTTAGCCCCAACGTGCGAACATCTTTTCTTCGTATAAGGTAAGAATTGTTCTCTCAAGTACTGTAATTCTCTTAGTCGTAGTTCAACTTAAACCTTTTAATTTACAATGAGCCTAAACAAGTCGCAATTCAGTGAAGTTTGCTTTCAGAACATTTAATTCAGACTGTTTAACTAACCATCCATGATAATGTCTAGAAATAAGTTGGTGTTCAATTTATGAACTATATGCTAAGGAAAATACATCACACCTTATTTAGGCGTTGTGGCGAGTTGTTGCAACCTAGGCACATGCAGTTTTATGAAGTGGAGGCCAAGCCCTAGTCTACCCTAGCATGTATTGTTTTACAAACCCGTATTGCTCCTTACATATCAAATTATTTTGAAACAAAAAATCTAATAGCCTATTTGTAAATACATATTTGTAAACCTTAGAAATGGTTGAAATATTTGCCACTAAGCACCAGTTTTCCAGCCCCATCTTCAAATATAGGTAGAATAATAGTTTGTTTTAATTTGCTGTCGTATTCCTCCCTCTTACAAACCCGTATTGCTCCTTACATATCAAATTATTTTGAAACAAAAAATCTAATAGCCTATTTGCAAATACATATTTGTAAACCTTAGAAATGGTTGAAATATTTGTCACTAAGCACCAGTTTTCCGGTAAGTTAGGAGCCCCATCTTCAAATATAGGTCGAATAATAGTTTGTTTTAATTTGCTTGGAAATACACCCTGAGACAATGATGCATTTATTGCGTCTGCTAACGGTTCGCAAATGTAGCTCGCGCAATGCCGAATAGTTTTGTGACTTAGTCCATCATAGCCGGCTGGGTTAGAATTCTTTAGCTTCATTATTATTTGATACACTTCACGAGAATCAGTTGGACACAAAGCTAGTGTGCTTGGGCATATTTACTGAGTGAGACGACAGTACCGGTTCTGTTATCAGCGAACGCTTTTGTTTCCCAATGCTCACAAAATATTTATTGAATGCATCAGGGCTCGGCATGTCAGCAGGCAACAGAACAGGTTTCTTTTTCCTATCCTTATCTATTATCCTCCACGCGTCCCTTGCCAAATTATCAGTCGTAGTTAGCTGCTTGCTTAAAATTACAATGTCCAATAATAGTTGGTTGAAAGTGCTTAAATTTACTGTGTAATATATTGTTATGAAGGATTGCCTAAGTTATGATTTTGTGAAAATTTGTTTACTTGGCTAGTGTAAATTACTATAAATTCAAAACACATGTATTAAAAAAGGGGTCAATCAAATTTCTATTAGCTGTCAGTGATTGGAAATTAATCTTTTGAAGGTTTAAAATTGGTTTTTGTAAACTACTCGTAAAGGGACATGTAGGCTGTTATGCAAGGTGTTCTTTTTGTTATTTGCTAAAAGAATAATGTGACTTATTTATAAACTCTCTAATGTTTTTCTCACATCTCAAGATTTAAAACCATAATCACAAAGTCTGTTGTGTCTCCCAAAAGACAACTAACTAAGTACTATCCTACTTTAAAATAATAACTTAAAAATTGAATAATATTCAACAAGTAATTTCTAGGGACAATAAGGTTGTGAATGAGTCAAAATTGGGTCCTGATTGTGTCTTTTTTAGTGTTATGGGGTTTAATATAAATTTATAGAAGGTTCATCCTAACTGACTGAAATACTTACTCACAAATGCAGGGTAGAAACCTTCACTTGTAAATATTATTTCACAACCTAAGCTATTTAATTATAAACGGCTAAATTAAAAATAATAAATAAATAAATTAAAAATATAAACTTTCATTTCAGGTAGTGGCCAGGTAGCTGATGTATCTTTTTAAAACTGAAAAATATAATGTCATCCAAAAGCAGTTTATATCGCAAGATTAAAAAAGCGACCGATGATGATTTTAACATTACACCATCAATAATTAATGAGAATCTTACGTCTTCTGCGGTTGTAGCCTACCAAGCCAACATTTACTGTCCCTCTACATCCACTGCTGAAGACATATCCCACAATGAACCATTTGACTGTTCCCCCAAATACTGTGCTCCAGAATCATTCAAACTTAGAAATAGCCCAGATTTAACACCTTTAAATTCACTCAATTCATGGCTTTCCTCTTCTGAAACTTCAATAGATTTAGATAACCCTTCCAGTGAAAATGTTTCTGATGGTATCAATACCAATGTTTTCAATTTTGAGAACTTCAAGGACAATTTAATTGACTGGGCTGTAACTGAATCGGTAGGTCAAAACACTCTTTCAAAACTGTTAAAATTTTTAAAAACTGTTCCGAATATAAGTCAGTTGCCATCAGATGCAAGAACATTGCTGCATACTCCAAGACATTCTGACATAATTCAATTAAGCAATGGAGAGTTCTTATTTTTGGGTTTGGTCAAAGGCATCCAGGATATTTTAAATACTGTCAAGGATGATGAGCTCCCAGCAAACATCAATTTACTGATAAACATAGATGGTCTTCCGATATCGGAAAGTAGTCGGAACCAGCTATGGCCACAGCTATGTAGAATCAGCAACTTGCCTGATAGTCCAGTTTTTCCGGTTGGAATTTTCCACGGCATTGAAAAACCGCAAGACTCTAATCTATACTTGAGGCAATTGGTTGATGAACTAAACATTATTCTTGTAGATGGTATTGAAGTAAAAAGCCGGGATCAACCTATTATTGTGGAGCATGTTGGATTTGTGTGTGATGTTCCTGCTAAAGCATTTGTGTTAAACATCAAGGGACATACAGGATTTTCTTCGTGCACGAGATGTGACCAGAGAGGTGTTTACGCGGCAAGACGAGTCTGCATGTCTACTTCAGTTGGAAATAAAAGATCCCATGCAGATTTTTGTCTATACAAGGATGAAGAGTACCACAATGAAGGAGGAACAATTTTAACCTCATTACCAAAAATAGACTTAGTAAATGATTTTTCCTTGGATTACATGCACTTGGTATGTTTAGGTGTGGTAAAGAAAACCTTACTGCTATGGACTAAAAAAGATTTAAAATTTCGAATATCTCCAAGAATAATCAAATTAATCAACCAAGACTTAAAAAATCTGAAAAGATTTATTCCTTCAGAGTTTGCTCGCCAACCACGCAGTTTGGATGATACACCAAGGTGGAAGGCTACTGAATTTCGCCAGTTTTTATTGTATACAGGACCACTCATTTTAAAACCATTTCTTAAGAAAGACTTCTACATAAATTTCATCACACTTCATGTCGCTATGACAATTTTGCTTAACCCAAGATTGTGTTTCAAGAAGCAGAATGAAGCAAGACGGTTGTTACAATATTTTGTAAATTCATTTTTCAAACTGTATGGCATTGAAAATATGTCGCATAACATTCACAATCTCCTCCATCTTGCCGATGATGTCAGTGTGTTTGGTGCTCTAGACGAATGTAGTGCATTTGCATTTGAAAACTTTATGCAACAAATAAAGAAACTTCTAAAAAAACCAAACCAACCACTGCAGCAAATCGCTAGACGGCTAGAAGAAAAATTAAATTCAAGAATATTAGAGTTCAGAAGCAAAAATAAGAAAGCAGTTGCTACAAATTTTATCTTGAAACAACCACACTTTGATGGACCGTTAATAAGAAGTTGCCAAAATCCTCAGTACCGTTCTGTAACCATCAATCATACTAAATTTTCTACAAAAAAAAAAGACAGCTGTTGTCGATTAAAAAATGGTAAAACAATTAAAATTTTGAACTTTGCAACATTCAGAAACGATATAGTAATTATTGGCAAAGAAGTGAAATTGAAGGAGAACCTATTCTCCAAACCCAGGAAGTCTTCGATGTTGGGAATATTTGTTGGGAAACTTTCAAAAACCAAAAGGTTCTGGCATTTGAAAGATGTTGAAGCCAAGTGCATGATGTTACCCTATAAGGGGAAGTATGCAATATTTCCTCTTCTCCATATGGGCCCTCAATAAATACAAAGCAGGTAGGAACTAATCTCCTATTATTTGTAACTTGTGAAAAACAGTACACTATATACGTGTGTACTCTTTACAGGTCACATTTTCATGAAATTTGGTACAAATGTTCTTTTTGTTAATATCTCGGTCAATTTTGTTAACCAGCATAATTGTGCTGCTGGAAGTAACCTTTTGGGAGGGGGGGAAACTTTCACCAAAAAGGGGTTTTAATGATCCAGAAACAGTAAATTTTGTCCAATTGTAATGAAATTTGAAATATATCATGTATTTTGGTGTTGTACACATCAATAAACTCAAAATTATGAAAATCTGTCAAATCATTTCAAAATGGTGACCAAAAACAATCATTCTTGCTGTAACAGCTGAATGATTGGTCCGATTTTATTGAAATTTAAAATGTGATATCCTTTATGATATATGGTATAACTTCTATTAAAAATTCCTGTAAATCTGAGGCCCAAGACCAAAGCGAGGCTGTGTGCGCAGCGAACAGCCTCGAGACGCCTGGGGTGATACAGGAGGCTGGAGCAAGGCTGTGAGGGTAGCGGATTAGAGTAAAAATTGCAAAGGAAATTCGATTTACTCATGCCAGCGGCGCTTTAGCACTTACCTGAGTGTTGGCCTGGTTTTTTGTTTTGATTATAATGTTGAATGGATAATAAACATTATTTTGACATTAAGTTGAAATTCAATTTGGGGGTATTCTGGAATTACTTCTCAAATTAAAGGTTATTAAATTAAACATAACCTTGTAGCCTTGAACAAATTATTTTATTTAACCAAAGAACTAGTTGTAACAGATAAATCACTCTCAACCGTTACCAAGACGTGCTGTAGCTTAAAAATAAAATTAATTTTTAAACCTTTTGATGTTTGAGCTTGTAGTTTGGTAATGTCAAACCAGTCAGGAACATATGTTTCAGAGTAAATTATATTTTAGACTTCAAATTTAAATATCTTTACATTCACAAAATGTACATCCATACATGAATAATGTCAAATCATATACAACAAAAACGCCAAAGTAGCCTTAACAACATATACCCTATATACATATTGCCTTTTAACAATATACTTCTTCCTTTTGTATTTTCCTCCCTGCTGTTTGAACATCTGTTCTTTTACACTTGTATTAATACCAATTTTGTTTTAGGACAATGTGGGTGGTAGTAGAGTTTCCTAGCGACAAATCAGTGGAAGTGGTCCCCACTCAGTGGTTGAAGGGTTCCAACCAATGCTGGTGGCCAAATAGAGCTGGGAGTAACATAACATCTATGATAAAAGATTGTATAAGGCCTAATTCAAACAAACAGGTCTGGAGGCTGTTCAGTGTGCGCCAGCTAGGACCAGAACACTGTAAGTTATACATTCTATTTTGACGGATATATAAGCTTTGGAAAGGAGTACAATGCCTTGCTGTCAGTCTTTTTATGTCATTATTTAATTATATTGAAAATCATTCAAATACGTATTTCCTTTATCTTGTAAACACTTGGATAGTTTTAAGTTAAAGCTTATTAATGATGTTTAGAAAATAAATTACTGACTTTGTTGATTGTAACCATTATATATTGTGGAAGTGTTCATTACGAACAAAAATGTCTTAAATTTAAAGTACAAGACGTGTATTAGTAATGAATTAATGTACTAAAATGGAGAAAAGTGTTTCACTGCAAGCAGCATATAGCTATTAATGCAGTATAAAATGTAAAACTTCATTGCCAAATAAAATATTAATTACAACATAAGGTTCCATGTTCTTTTGGGAAAATAAGAGTGTAAATCAAAATTTTATTGGTTTTGTGTTTTTTTACAGCTACATTTTCTTCTGCTAGACACTGTTGTGAGAAGGCTCAGTACACCTCGGATGTCAACACAGAAAGTGAGGTTGAGAAGAAAAGAAGAAGGACTGTGAGGAAGAGATTAGAATCACCTGAAAGTTCAAGCACGGGAACTGAACCTGAAAGCAGTAAGCTTAGTCGTCCTCCTTCACCTTCACCAGAGGAAGGAGCTTCTCCTTATAATAATTTGTTGGAGCACATTCCATCACCGCCTGGCCAGAGCTTCTCTGAGGAAGAATTTGAAAGTGCGTATTCTGGTAAGTCAATCTAATAGTATATTAGTACCCACTACAAAAGTGTCTAGGTTCTCAATTGTCTAGTCTAGTTTGTCTACTAGAAATAGAATTAATATAGCTTGAGTGAGGTAGCAAATAAAATCCTGCTCTAGGGGTTTGGTTTTTGGACCTCAAATACCTGGGAAGGTCAATCTGGTATATTACACAAGTGAGTAGTTACGCCTAGTAGTGCATCCCGGTAAACAACACTCGATTCAAAACGGTGTCGGGTTCTTAGCGAACTTACCTATTGTCCCAATTAAAATCACTGTCCAGTAGTGTGGTTGTATCGGGTTAACACAAGTTATTATTTTATTACCTGGACAAGTGCCTACATAGCTCAAAGGACTTTTAATAGCTAGCATATTAGTTTGGATTAAATTTATAAATTCCAGGTAACAATATTTTTTGAAAGTCCAAAAGTTCCAATGTTTTAGTTTTAAAATATGACTGTTACAATTTAAGTAAATTCAATCCAAAAGCTAAAACTATCAAATTTGCTAGTCACCTTTTAGTTCAAAATAGAAGGTTGTGCAATGTCAATTTATATCCATGATCAAATCACTTTGAACTTGTGATCAACTGTCCATTTGTAAGGAAGTATTTCATTAAATGTATTTACAATTAGATTCTACAATCTCTTCATCAGTCATAACGTATGTTTATTTGTCCTTTTAGAAGCCCGAAAGACAGCAAGGAAACTACACACTTCGCAGCCCACATATTTGGATTTGGCCTCTACTTCCACCCCGAGGACGCTAGCAGGTGGGTAGAGGTTAACCAGCTAACCCTCTTGACTAATGTTATTTAGCTGTAGTTAGTCTTAAACTCAATTTTTTTCTGATGGAGGGATTAAAAGATGACACTATAATTTCGCCAACACAGGTTCTGATTGCACCAAAGGGGTTTGCTTGTAATATTCTATATGATAATAAGTCAAGCAAAGTTAACAATTTCAACAAGTCACTGAGGAGTTCACTTTAAATGGTGTCATTTATAAAAAGGCTATTATCAATTTACAGAACCCCAAAGACCAAGAGGTCCTGCCACTCCTACAATGCCTAGGACTCGGAGCCAAGTTTCCATCTCCCCATAAGACCCCAGGGCACAAAAGGTAAATGAAATGAAAACATTATTATTTACATAACGAAGTTAGGACTTGAGAGACCTTGGTAGGCTAATGCTGCAAATTCAAGCTTTATTATTATGATTTGAGGATTAACCAGCTAATCCTCTTGACTAATGTTAATGCAGCTGTAATTAGTCTTAAACTCTATTTTTTGTCCGATGGAGGGATTAAAAGATGCCACCATAATGTATAATTCATGTTGTAGCACATCGGCTTTTTTAGTCAATTATCCACTATTAGTGCATGTTCGTTGTTTCTTATCTTGTTTAAGCCACACGTTTTATATCATATTATATCATTTCCTATATTGCTCACTGTTGTCAACTGTTAATAATTTTGTATAACTGGTGTTTGCCGTTGAAATAAATCAAATAAAAAAAATATATATGATAATAAGCCAAGCAAAGTAAACAATTTCAACAAATCACTAAGGAATTTACTTTAAATGGTGTCATTTATAAAAATACTATTTTCAATTTACAGAACCTCAAAGATTAACACGGAAACCTGCCACTCCTACAATGCCTAGGACTCCGGAGCCAAGTTTCCATCTCCTCCATAAGACCCCAGGGCACAAATAGGTGAACGAAATGAAAACATATTATTTATATAACGAAGTTAGGACTTCCTAAGTAGGCTAATGTTGCAAATTCAAACTTTATTATCATGATTTTGTCTCTCAGAGTTTCCGATTGCAATGTTAAAGACAATAATTTTAAAAGTCTAGACTTTAAAGTTTTTTTCTTTGTCTCGTTCTGGTTTTTGTAAGGTTACTTGTCTTTACACATCTGATTCATGTGCCCATCTTTAGATAATCGTGTAATGGGTAAATTCAAAACTAATCTGGTTTTATATTATACAGTTTTGCTGTACAAACTAGAAGGTTAATTCATTTTACAGATCCTGCCCCTAGGCGTTCACCAAGAAAACATTACACACAGACTCCTGAACCAAGAGTTGATAGGACCCCTAGGATACAAACAGGTAGGCTTATTTTGTTTCACTCAAACTAATAAATGTAATATTGTTTTTTATGGTTGATTACTAAAAAGAAAGTTGAAGGAAAAAGATGGACCTAAACCTGGGCGGTTATGCTAAACCACTACACCATCCTATTTCTGCCTTCAAATTTAGAGAAGTACTCAAATCTGAATGTTTATCCGAAACATGTGACTGTCAAATAGTGACTTTAAATCGACAAGCTGGAAATATTACAAACAGAATTTAAATACTATGTCATTATTATTTGAGTACTTCTCTAAATTTGAAGACAGAAATAGTTGGGCCGTATGGTGTAGTGGTTTAGCATAACCGCCCGGCAAGCGGGAGACCCGGGTTCCAGTCCCGGTTCGGTCCAAAACATATTTGTCTTTAAATTTCTTTAGTAATAAATTAGCTTTTTAGCGTTTATACAAATTAAGATCTATTGCTTTTGTATGTTTACATTAAGTTGGTGGGTATTTATTTGTGAAGAGACAAATACTATTTTATGTTACACCCATAATACAACACCACAAAAGAACCAGTATAGAAACAGATGTCCTAATAAAATGCAAAATAGTAAAAATGTGTTAAGAAAAAGTATTTACTAGAAGTGAAACCCAGTGTAGGACCAAGTTTAAATTGTTCATTACCTTGTACTGTGCCTTTTACTCTCAACTGTAGGATCTACAGGCACAGTACAAGGTAATTAATAAAAAGTATATGTTACAAACAGAGACACATACAGACATGAGATTAAATGTTACGTTATTCCTGAAAAAATGTTGTGCGCATTTAACAATGGTAAATATGTATGGTCTGCGTGTAGTTTTTCTTTCAGCTTAATTTTTGTTTTTACTACATGACTTGTGACATGTTGTTTTTTTGGCTACCACAGAGCTGCAATCGGAGATGGTTGAAGATCCTACCAATTTGAGGACACAGCCTATTTCTGGAATCGAGGCTGACATGAGTCCTTCTGACAGCCCACTATCAACCCTTGGTATAGCGCTTGTGCAATTAATCTTTTTTTTATACATTTGATTGCAATGAAAGAAAACAGTTTTACATTTTGAAGAACTAAAAATGTATATTGTTAGTCTTTTATTAAAGTATTAATTTTAACTCCTGAACTATCAGTAAGTTACGATTGGATTATCAGGAACTCATTATTCAAAACACAGAACAAAAGTCATATTTTCATCTGAGCATTATTTTGAAAGTGGTAGCTGTTTCACTTTGAAAGTTGTCGAAATATAAAAGATAGTTTAACGATGTTATCTCTTATGTATTGTTCTGTTTTTAGTTTCTGATATTCTCATGTATAATTTCATTTATTTAATATACATGCAACTATGTAAAAAAAAACATTGCAAAGTGGTGAACACTGTAAAGAATAAATAAGGAGATTTCAGGATTTTGTCAAGGTTCTTTAGTGATTCAAGTACTGTTTCAAAACAGTTATAGAGCAATAGTAAATTTGCACTTTGTTATATATCAACACCATTTGCTGTTTTACAGCCTTTGACATTAGCTTTATATATTTCAGAGTTCCAGAAGAGTGTGCTGAGGAAACTGAACCAGATAATAATAATTCAGTCTAGACAGCAAAAAACCATTGACATGATGCTGAATCAAACAGCGTCATCGTCAACTCTGCCCTCTCCAACAATAGCCAGCTCTCCTGAGTTCACCAAAGTTTTGGAGGAGTGGCCTTTTGAGGACTTAGAAAAATTTCTCGGGTTCAACTCCCAAATGAAAGAAAATAGCTGTATAAGAAAACAAGTGGTAAGGAACTTTGTTAGTTGTACATTAGTTTAAATTAAGCAAGGTAGCAATCGCATAGTTCTTGTTATTGTATAAACAATAATAGAAATATAACAACATGGAATCATATCCCAAATTATCATAAGAAAAATGAAACTTCTTAACACATTTCAGAACTAACAACAAATATTAAAGCTGAGATCCGACCTATCCAGGTGACTCTGATGGCATTTTGGCCAAGGAAGGTGTAGGGCGATGATAGAGTGCGCAACTTACGGTGAGCCTACTACAGCTTCACAGCTGCGGCAGGCAACAGCATTTCCTAGCATTAAGTCCCAAGCCTTTATTGTCTCCTTTATGTCTCAATTTACAATTAAATGCTCAAAACTTAAGTCTTGAATCTATTTCTATCTTTAACTTTTTATTTATTTTTGCAGGTTCATCATCTAACTCGCAAAGGGGGGAAAAGTGTGAGTGATGTTGTAAAAAGGATTATGCACTCAGTCATGACAAATAAACTGATGGCGCAGTACAGCTGGGTTGGGTTTAAAGGAAAAAGAAAGTTTTGCCAGCTGGAGTTGAAGAGTCTCATTATTGGTAAGTGGTTTTAAGTTATTTGTCTGCAGATCTCAAAAATCGGTTTGCAACCCCCCCCCCTCTCCCAGCGAGACAGAAGGGCGAGTACTGTACATAAAAGTAAATTATTAAATGTTTGTGACCAGCATAAATTAATGAGTACTTCTCACTGTTACACATCCATAGCTGCACTAATTTTTGTTTTGCCTTATTTTGGTTTAAATATAGGCCTATATACCTGATACCATAATGTTGATCAATAAAACCCTAAACCTTATGTTGACTAAATATATCTGCTTGAAGCTCTTATTTACTCAATTCAGTACACCTTACTATCAAACTCTTATCACTTTAACGGATCCATAGTGTATTGGTATCGCGCACGACTCCGGAGCTCATCACTCAGGAGTCGCGGGTTCGATCCCCGCAGTCACCACTTACATTTGTAATGTGACTATACGGTGACGCTAGGTAAAGGTCAAGGTTGAGTGGTAGAGAGGATTTTGTAGTCCTAACTTAGCCTCATTAAATAAGACAAACTTTACCTTTTTTTTTTGACTCTCAATCAATCCGGAAAAAAGCACTTTTCAAAGATTAAAGTTCAGCTATTCTATTGTATATGCCAAAATAATATTTTAATTTGCTTCTCTCATGTGTGTTATCACCAATGGAGCCAGTTAAAAGTTAACTTCCTTTTATTTATTGATTTATTGACTTTTTTCTGTATTTTCTAGAGTTTTAGTTATCTGGAATGGGTTCTGGTGGTCTGTATAAAAGTTGGGTTCTACTGTATTACGCTCTATAAAATGCACAACAGCAAATACTAGGCAATGCATGGTGTTCAAGCATTAGGGCTGACGCGGGCAGGCTTAGGTTTCAAAGTTTAAGAAAGGATTAGTAGTAAGTGTTTAATTGACCAGTTCTTTAGAGGGTGGTTAAAGTTACTAGCTTGCTACTGAATTAGCATTCAAGTAGTGGGTTAAAACTAACAGTCTTATTTTTATGAAGTACTAAGCGGACCTGACAGACTTCGTCCTATCAACAAGATTTGTAATGTGGCAGTTTGTTTTGGTTTTTTTTCTACTGTACATATGTTTTATAAAAATAGGGATATCAGCTGGCAACAAATATCAATAAAGCTCAAATTGTTTACGTTTTAGTTATAAAGCGTTTGTATGGGAAAAAGAAAAGGGCTGTTTTAAGGGGTTTCTGGCAATTATTCGAATTTTTCTCGCTGTAAAAACCAGCATTGAACTCCAACGAACATTTATTAAAAAATTTGGCCAAATTGGTCCAAGCGTTGTTGAGTTATGCGCTTAGCAACACATTTTGCGATTCATTTTTATATTATAGATAATGAAAGAGTGATATTACTTTACTTGTTACGTATGTATTGTATATATATATATATATGATTGGTTTACTTGCAGAGGCTGTGCGCTGTAATAAAAATACAGCACTTTGTACCGAAGAAGACACAGAGACTGCTGTGAAGGCGGTACTGAAACATGCAAAGTGGAGGGAACCTAAAGTCAGGTCAGTAGATTACAATGTGTGAAACATTATTAAAAGCAATAGATTTGTGTTAGCATATTTGAGGAGGTGGCGTTCAAAAAAGAGTTTGTCACAACTAGAAAAATGTTCAGATTATTGAAAAAACTGTTGTATATTTTTCAGGTGTAGTGTTATGACATTTTTTTTTTACATGAAAGATTGCTTGTTCTGGACCCTAAAAATAAACATTAAACTAAAATATTATGGTCATATTCGTTGAAAATTAAGTTTATACAATGGAATAAACTCGTTATGATTGACCGCTATGGACAAAACCTCTTTTGAGTGAACTTTATGAGGACTAATCCTCTTTTGATTGATCATATAAGCAAAATTAAATCTAACCTAACCTCAAACAACAGAGCACTGAGCATCATGGGTAGGGCCAATGCCGCCCTGTGATTGGCGGGCTGTGACTAAACCTTTTCTGATCGACCAACTACCGTGGACAAAACTTATTTTGTTTGGCTACCCATATTTTACATGTGAAAAACCATTGGACTAAATTTTTTTGATCAAACCCTTATTCACTAACATGTGGTGTTCAAAAACAGCTTTAAATTGCAACCAAAATCTCAACAGGTGATTTTTTGTGACAAATCCTTTTTTGAACGCCACCTCCTCATTTAGGTATTTATAACTTAGTAGAATTAAAGACAAAATCTGAACTTGCCATTCACTAGCAAGGCTTTTGTTGGTTTTTTTTCTACTAAATTAATTTTATACTGTACAATCTCACCAATAACTTCTTAATCAAATAAACTTAATTGTAATCTGTTTACTAAACCATTTTATAAGCGTAGCTCAAGAGTTAGACCCGGGACCGCTCTCCCGGGCAACCTTTTCTTTACATTGAGTCTGATAGTTTAGGTTTAATCTCTGCTCTAGGTGATAACATTTAATTGTTGGCTGTGTTAATAATCATTTGCTTCCATTTTAAGTTCTTAATAAATAGTTAAATGTTTTATTGTGCAACAATGCAACATTGAGTTGCAAAGAAAACAAACCGAATATTCAAACTAAACAACTTGTTAAAGTAATTAAAATTATTACAAACATTTGGACCTCTCCCCATACAGACGCTCATATATGCACACATACAAGGACATGGGGGGGATAATCATTCATCTTCACAAGCATCATTTACACTGATATAGTCAGATCCGGCCTTACTCTAAACACATGTTACACACCTTTATGTTAAGTTAATTAATAGTAAAATGTTTGTGTTACAGGAGTGCTGCTTCTCATCATGATCCTGACGTTATCCCAGGAACAGACGAGGAAGATTGAAGGAATCAACAGTAGTTTAATTGTAGATTAAAATAAGATAAAATTTTAAAGATAAATACATAGAACATTTTCTCTCAACTACAGCTGTTTTAATATCCTTTTTAGTTAATTAATAATAACTAATAATACAAAACAATTCAATTGCAGTATTTGCTTAGACAATTTTTATAAAATGGGGCTTTATTTAATGTTTTGATGTAATAGTGTCAAAATGTAACCGACATGTACATATGTACTATGTACATATGTACTATGTACATATGTACACATGTAGCTTCATAGATTATTATATGTATACACACCATTATAGACAGTGGAATTGTGTTATAAAGACGTTTCTGTACCATTTTCAGCTCAAAATATTATGTTTGTGGTCCTATTTTATAATTTGTTTGCTCTAAATGTTGTACTTTCGGCTCTAAATGTTTAGATTTTGGCTCTAAATGTTGTATTTGGGCTCTAAATGTTAAGATGTTAAAATTTGGGCTCTAAATGTTGGATTTTGGGCTCTAAATGTTGGATTTTGGGCTCTAAATGTTGGATTTTGGGCCCTAAATGTTGGATTTTGGGCTCTAAATGTTGCTATCACACAACGTATGAACGTCCGGAACGAGTCCCATATTGGCCAAATACAACGTTGTATGGCCGTTCTCGGAACGTCAATAGCCAAATCAGAACGGCCGGACAACGTTATAATGTTAGGGCTCGACGTTCCGAGAACGTTGTCGGGCCGTTGTGTTTGCTGGGGATAATATGAATTCAGTGCGAGTAATGCTTCTAACACGTGTCGGTGATTCTCTGAGTACGTGGTCAGAAGTCCAGCAAGCTCACCTGCAGTGTGCAATGTTGTCACAATGTTGCAGGGATACTGAACTGAGTTGAATGTTAAGCAAAACATACGATAGGCATCTGTTATGATAGATATACGGTATAACACGAGCAATATGAATTCAGTGCGAGTAATGCTTCTAACACGTGTATGTCGGTGATTCTCTGAGTACGTGGTCAAAGTCCAAGCAACCTCACCTGCAATGTGCAATGTTGTCACAATGTTGCAGGGATACTGAACTGAGTTGAATGTTAAGCAAAACATACGATAGGCATCTGTTATGATAGATATACGGTATAACACGAGCAATATGAATTCAGTGCGAGTAATGCTTCTAACACGTATGTCGGTGATTCTGAGTACGTGGTCAGAAGTCCAAGCAACCTCACCTGCAATGTGCAATGTTGTCACAATGTTGCAGGGATACTGAACTGAGTTGAATGTTAAGCAAAACCTACGATCGGCATATGTAATGATAAATATACAGTATAACACGAGTAATATGAATTCAGTGCGAGTAATGCTTCTAACACGTGTATGTCGGTGATTCTCTGAGTACGTGGTCAGAAGTCCAAGCAAGCTCACCTGCAATGTGCAATGTTGTCATAATGTTGCAGGGATTCTGAACTGAGTTGAATGTTAAGCAAAACATACGATAGGCATCTGTAATGATAGATATACGGTATAACACGAGTAATATGAATTCAGTGCGAGTAATGCTTCTAACACGTGTATGTCGGTGATTCTCTGAGTACGTGGTCAGAAGTCCAAGCAAGCTCACCTGCAATGTGCAATGTTGTCATAATGTTGCAGGATTCTGAACTGAGTTGAATGTTAAGCAAAACATACGATAGGCATCTGTAATGATAGATATACGGTATAACACGAGTAATATGAATTTAACACGTGTATGTCGGTGATTCTCTGAGTACGTGGTCAGAAGTCCAGCAAGCTCACACCTGCAATGTGCAATGTTGTCACAATGTTGCAGAGATACTGAACTGAGTTGAATGTTAAGCAAAACCTACGATCGGCATATGTAATGATAAATATACAGTATAACACGAGTAATATGAATTCTGTGCGAGTAATGCTCTAACACGTATGTCGGTGATTCTCTGAGTACGTGGTCAGAAGTCAGAAGCAAGCTTATCTGCAATGTGCAATGTTGTCACAATGTTGCAGGAATACTGAACTGAGTTGAATGTTAAGCAAAACCTACGATCGGCATATGTAATGATAAATATACAGTATAACACGAGTAATATGAATTCTGTGCGAGTAATGCTTCTAACACGTATGTCGGTGATTCTCTGAGTACGTGGTCAGAAGTCCAGCAAGCTCACCTGCAATGTGCAATGTTGTCACAATGTTGCGATACTGAACTGAGTTGAATGTTAAGCAAAACCTACGATCGGCATCATGTAATGATAAATATACAGTATAACACGAGAGCAATATGAATTCTGTGCGAGTAATGCTTCTAACACGTGTATGTCGGTGATTCTCTGAGTACGTGGTCAGAAGTCAGAAGCAAGCTTATCTGCAATGTGCAATGTTGTCACAATGTTGCAGGAATACTGAACTTAGTTGAATGTTAAGCAACATATACGATACGCATTTGTTATGTTTTGTAGCTACATTCCAAATACTTGCTTTCCAAATAAAAAGACCACATATTATTTTAAAGTTGAAGTAAATTATCAGCTGGTATTGTTTCATTTAGTTAGAAACGTAATGGATTAAGTTAATGTGTAGCTATAACATGCCATTTGTTCTTTAGCACGAATTTTACCTTTGCTCTTTTTCTCGACGCTCGTATGAAGCTTTGAAACTTAATACATCTAATAGTTCAAAGTGAAAATGTACTTTTATGTTTTATGAATAGATTCGTTCATAACACGAAGCTTCTTAACAGGACTTAAAATTTAACTGAATTGTTATTGAACTACCTTCATAACGGTTTAGTTTAACGTCTCTCAACAAAGTAATACAGTATCTACTTATTGATAAACAAGATAAGTTAAACAGCTAAATCTAAAACCCGAGGACTTTGGTATGTAATAATATCCCTAAATATGAAATGTTTACTTGACCTTTCCTCAAATTAAAACAAACTATATTCACTTTGAATTGAAACATAACATTAAAACTCTGGTCACAAATATAAATTAACGTGAATACGTTTCAAATCATCACAACTCCTTATTATTTCTTTAAATTACCTTAAATCGATCTCTTCACAAAGATGTTTGCCAAATATCCAAAGTTTGAGCTTTGACAAATCGTGTTTGGCAAGCCACCGTTCTGAAGTTGGTAAATATACACGCTTATTAAGTTTCAATTTAACACGTCCATATTACATATTAATTTATTTAAATAAAACAACTTACCCAATTCGGGTATTGTAATATGAATTACAATAACAATATAAATAACTGTAAATTTAGATTTGATTTTTTATACAGATTATTTCTGAGAATATATATACTGAATATATTTTAGAGCTATTCTTACAATTTCTTCTGTTGTAGACTTTAGAATTTTTAGTTTAGAAATAATGGCGTTTTGTAAATTTGGGTATTGTACAACTGGATCAATATTGTCGAAGAACTCCTAAACATTGGTCTTCACATTGAGTAAACTTAATGTTTTATTAGGTCCCACTTCACACGCAAGTACTAAGTGTACTGAGTACTTGCAGTAAGTGAGGTTAAGTGTACTAAGTGAGTACTCGTTGATTTTATGAATAAAATATCGTTATGGTAGTGGGCATTCTTTATCATCCAGTTGTTAAAAGCAATTTAATAATTGAAAGCTGTTATTATTTATTTTATTGAATATTCTTACGCAACCCGTACGTGCTACACTAACCTTACCTACACAATTATTTAACAAGTACAAAAATAGGTGTTTCAAAAATAGGAATAGAATACGCCTTTCCTTGTGGCAAAGTCAGGACTACCAAATTCTCTCTTTTAACTGAACTCCAAACAATGTTTCGTTAAAATCACCTGTTGGAAACCTTCCTTCTCTTTAAGTGAACATCTTTTACATACTGCATACATCCCTTTATCTTGAAACTCTTATATTATTTATATGACGTTCAATACTACACTACGAAAACAGTTACTTGTCCTTGTTATTGTTTAGCACACAGTTAAACAATATGATTGATTACATTCCACTTTCTCAAAAACAACATTGAAGCCATAGATAACAAAGCCTCACCGTGTAGAGCGACATTGGGAAACAATTACACAGTTTTGTTTAACCAACCGAATGAAAAAATATTTACCAGTCAACACAAGAGAACAGTGATAATGGTTTCCTTAACAAAACAAACATGTTTAAATTCAGTGGTGCTTGACTCTTTCTGGCTGTACAGAACTTGTATATATTTAAGAATATCAATTTAAATAACGATAAACAAAATGTATCGATTAAGTAATTTTGTTATCAACAATTGTTAACGAGATTGAATTTATAGCAAACTTAAACCAAAAGAAAATGGCATATTAAGTAATTCTTATTACACAAATCAACGTGAAAAGTGATGTTGTAGGAAGAGGAAAGTTATACATCTTATATTTATTTCAAAACAGACATAAATATTAAAATAAATTTGTTAACACCAGGTTTAATTATTTGTTGAGTTTTTGCTCAAATGAAAATAAATCGCACTCATTTAATCGAACTCTTCAAGAGCTCATTTACAGATAATAAGTTCTTTTAATGACCATTTGCAAAACAACATTGTAGGAATAAACTGGTATCATGGAGGCCACAGACCACACAGGCTAAACTGTACGCTTGACAAATTTAGGTTTTATCCTAAAACATCAGAAGTGTTGGTTTTATTTTTCTCTTATGGCTATGATTAATCTTACGAAAGTAACAACAAAATAAGCCAACAAAAAACTTGCTCTTTTCATATTACTATTTAATTTAATGTAGATTTTAATTTTAAGTAGAGAACAGAACACGGTGAATCAAAATCTCTCTGGTGTTTGGGAGTATAAACATGTCACCAAATACAAAAGAGACAAAACAAAATGTTTTATCAATAATTTTTAATGAACAATACCCTTATAACATATTAGAGAACTGGGACGGATTTCAACCGGCAAAACTACTGACCTACTCATGATATGAAACTGGGGCTCGTTTATCTCTTTACAAATTAACCTTTGAATCATACAGATGATTTACAGAATGAATAATACATAGAGCAATGCTTCATATGATACGTACAGATCAATGGGAACCATTTAGCTCTACGGTAGTTTGATTGTGCGCCATTCTATGTTCTGTTGAGTGTTTTACTGAAGCACAGACTTAAATAGAACACTTTTATTTGTAAATTTATACTAACTAGTTTACATAATTAGGTTTTCAATATTACGACAATATTTTTGGTTGCTAGCCCTATCATATTAACTATTCTAGCATCAAATAATAAAAGGGACAAGAAACAATTCTGCAAAACACCATATTAAAACTCAGCAGTTATCATTTTGCAGTTAACAAGCATCTGAAATGAATACCTTGGATTATTTACCTTTTTATAGAAATAGGTACTGGCAAACAGTTCTTTTGGAAATCTTTGTTTGTTTAAAAATCATAATAGTGAAGAGGTGCATTTTTCATAATAGAGTTAAAGTAATGAACGCTCTAGTCATTTCTTAAGCTTTCAGATCTCACTTGTTCTTATTTTTCGTGAAAGTCTTTCTGAACAATTAATATTTTTAATTTGAAAACAGAAATATTTTGAGAAATTAGGTTTTACTTCTGAACACAAGTATGCAAACGACCGAGTCAGGCCCTGCCGACGTAGCAGGAACGTATAAAATACATTTTCTTAAAGACGTATGCAATCAAAAGAAGCTAGCTACCGTTATAATAATATCACCATACAGGTTTACCAAATAATAAAGCTGTTTCGCTTCATACTTTCATAAAGATGTATTGAAACAAAAACTCGAGGATGTCTGACACAACTGATTTTGCAACACGATAGGTCCGGCTAAAGTGTGTCAAGCTGTATTATATGCTCCAGTTGTCACTGGTTATCCATATACACTAGTCGATGAATATTCAACATGCAAACGTACAACTTTATGAGCCTATTATGCAAGAAATGACAAAGGTTTATGTTTTCAAAGTTTTAAAACATTTTAAAACACCTGTCTACTTGTAAAATAGTTCATAACAAACTGTCTTACTTAACATTAAAATTTAAAGAATTGTCCAAAGTGCCTTCCGCTTGGTTAATTAATAATTCTGCGGCATTAGAGATTGTTGCTCTTTAGAAGTTTAAAAGCCTGGTAATTACTACTTACAAAGTGATATAAAACCCACTACCGGTACACTTCGCTAATTTAAAAGACTACATTAGAACGCATTCTATATCTGCATTAGAACATATTATTTTATTCAATTCTTTTATTCTACAATAAGGCTATATTTGGGCAATAAAATGTATAAATACTTTCATAAGTAAATGACAGCATACTATAATCCAGAGGAACGTTCATAATTCTAAGAGCCGATTCAGAAATCAAACCTTTACCTTTGTAGCTAGCAACTACACATTAACCTTTTTTATAGTAGTAATATATACAGTTACTGACGTTTATATATTTTTAACTAGTTTAACCACATCACGAAGTTTCAATGCTAAGTTTCAAGTCTTAGTATGCAAGTTTTTCATTTAAAGAATTAATTTTATGAGTTACAATGTAACAAGTAATGCCAAGTTAAAACAAGAGAAAACTATTCGATTATCATCTTTTGTTGTATTCTTATCTTTAGGTACATCAGGAATACAGATGTAATGTCATCTGTTGACCATACCATACTCACTCTTGACATACTCACTTTATTGGCTTCACCGTATGTGTATATTACAGTTTATCAATAGCCAAAAGGCAAGACCAAAGTTGAGTATTACAATAAATATTGATAGAAATATTGACAGTGAAAGATGTCAGAGGGTTCATGAATATTCTAAGCTGGGTCCAGAGCCTGATCCGTGATATCGATGTTGAGCCAACCTTAACACAATCTGTATCTGAATTGATGTAGCTACTAGCTAGTCTTCTCAACCTGTTCAATCCTCCTATTTCAACTCAAATGTTGTCTTTTATTTAATAGTTTTATTTATGGGTCTGAATTGAAATTGTATTATCGAATTTTAAACTATTGCATAATTAATACATAGTACTTCGAAGGTGAGACGTCTTATAATTTATGACTAATTTAGTTGACAGGTAGAACGCATGGACCACTTTCCAAAACATTGTTAAAGATTTTTAGATAACTTGACAATAAAATAAGATCAACCAATTGTTATTAACAAGGTTTTCTCTATTCAAATGCTGCACCTTAAAGCTACGAGTATAACACAGCTAAGTTTGTTCGTGCTAATAAACAAAGGAAAAGAAGTATCTCTGGGCCAGAGAGAGAACAGAGACACTTTTCTAGATTTATATTTTCATCTTAGTTATCTTCTACTCCCTTCACGTACATTCCTGATATAGTTATGTGTAGATGAATCCCAAAGATGTAACACCTTCCCTTAGACTTCTTCAAGATATAACTCACTTATTACAATGTCATAATTTTGAAAAATAATGTTTATTATACGCCAGTTCTTAATGATAAAACAATTCTTTCACATCGACTAAACGTTTATTATGAGCGACGGAAGAACTCTTTAGTTTGTATGATTGTTGTAGAAATTATCCATAGTTTCTAATTATTTACCATCGTTGAAAATCACACAAAGTAAAGGAATCTGAAATTTGAATCTTAAGAAAAAATAGGCACCTAACAAACAACAGATACATTGGACATTGAGCTAGCCGAAGGTTATCAGTGTAAACTGAAAAGTCATAGACAATCAAAAACATACAGATGGTTAAGAAATAAATAATAAGACAAACACTTTAAACTACGAGTATTAGAGCCTCATTACCTACCTGTTCATGAAAACCTGTAGAAACATTAGCCAAAAAGAAGTAAAATTTAAAGCAGATTTAATAGCTTTAGAGTCCAAATGACTAACTGTGAAACATACTTACCATTCAAACTCATGTGTTTTATTGTTCTGACGCCATTCAATGGCAGGAATGTAATAGATGTACAATATTTTAGCTCAAGAAAACATGAAAATCTCGAATCATGCCCAAACATTGGAGACGGGGCCGGTCCAAACGTGTATTGTATACAAAAGAGCATTAAATTGCGAATAACAAGAAGTTAAACAGCAAGACTATGCAGAGCTACGCCATTTTCATTATTAAATTAGGTTTATGTTAGTTAAAGAAGCAACAACTGAGCAAAGAACAAAGTTGAATAATGAGAGATAGCTAGTATAAGACAATTAGGAACTAGTGTTTTGTAATAATAGTGTATACATTTTGATAAATCATTGAGCTTTAAGTAATTCCAAATAACTACAATTTCGATTTCAATTTAAACCTTTAGAATTGACATTTTGACTTTTATAACATGTTAATTCATGTAACAACTCTTCGTAGCGTTTCTAAATAAATTATACACTAAAATAACACACGTACCAATTATGCGCATTGGAAAATTAATATCGAACAATCCAGCTTTAACACTTTTGACTGTATATATTTCCTTAGTATTATCTATGTAATGGCTAGCAAACGTTTGTTAAACTGGTTTGTGGTTTCAGTTAAAATAAACAAGATCAGCTGGAGTTTTCAACTCCGTGTTTATAGAGCTCATTGTGACACCTAAAAGCTGGTTTCTAGAAAGCGGTAACCGCTCCATTACGGCCGTTATATGACGGTGAGTTTTGTTTTCAATGTTATCAGATGAGTGGTTTCTAGAAAGCGGTAACCGCTACATTACGGCCATGACGGTGAGTTTTGTTTTCAATGTTATCAGATGAGAGGTTTCTAGAAAGCAGTGACCGCTATAATACGGCCGTAATATGACGGTGAGTTTTGTTTTCAATGTTATCAGATGGGGGTGGTTTCTAGAAAGCAGTGACCGCTACATTAACGGCTGTAATACGACGGTGAGTTTGTTTTCAATGTTATCAGATGGGAGTGGTTTTCTAGAAAGCAGTGACCGCTCCATTGGGCCGTAATATGTCGGTGAGTTTTGTTTTCAATGCGTTATCAGATGGAGGGTTTCTAGAAAAGCAGTGACTAACCCCATTACGGCCGCAATATGACGGTGAGTTTTGTTTTCAATGTTATCAGATGGAGTGGTTTTGAAAGCAGTGGACCGCTCCATTACGGCCGTAATATGACGGTGAGTTTGTTTCAGTCGTTATCAGATGGGAGTGGTTTCTAGAAAGTGGTGGACGTAAAGTAGCGGCAAACTAGTTACAAAGTTTTTCTCGCCAGGGTGACACATTTTGTTTTGTAAACAAAAGTCTGGTTTTGATCCATTACTACATACGTAAATGAACTTTGAACAAAATAAACAACATGTGAAAAGATGTTTTTTTTGTCTATATATGAGTAAATATTGTGTTGCGTCCAATTGTCACTCACGTTACGTTCAATTCCCAGTAATATAGCGGTGAACCTTTTTCTAGGAAACCATAGCTTTAACCTAAACCTAAACCTTAAATTAAAGGGCCGAAAAATATGCCATACTACAGGAACCACTTTATTATCTTATCAGTTACTGTAGACGCTAGTTGTTAAAAACTATCTTTGCCTTTTGATGAAACAAACCATATTTAAAAGTAAAATAAAGGGCTACACCAAAAATGTGTGTAGAAAACAAGAATCAACCAATACAGGAAACTATTCACTCCCTGGATCCGTTACCATAAATATTTTAAGATAGATTTTGTTGACTCATTTTAGGGTATGAGGGTAGAAACAAAGATCTATTGTACCACAGTTTGAAACCTTGAAGACAAAGCTTCAAAAATTATATTGTATGGATTATACAGGGTTAGTTCTAAAAGTCTGGAGACACAAACTTAACTTTGAAAAAGTTGTGTATTATGTTGTATTGTAATATTACTCACAGCAAATTTATATATTTGATATATTTTGATTTATAAGTGAACAACATTGGAGCAGTTTGAGCTTTGAACTCGATTTATGAAACACTTTACATTTGGGAAAGATACAGCAACCTATATATTGGTGCTTTATTAAATACAATCCCAAAGCTGATTTCAAATCGTCAAAAATGTTTTAAAACTTCCTTTATCTATCCAAGCAAAAAATTACATTTAACGCATATACACTTGTGTTAAAACACTTTGTTCTTAATTCAGAAGTCAGACTTTTTGTCACATCTATCGTTAATGATGTATAAATAACAAAATAAACCATCCAAATCAGTAAAAAAGAACGCAGTAGATTATCGTTTTGTATTTGCAGTTGTGTTGAGTTACGGCTATCTCTTGTCTCGAGAGAATAGGGTTTACAGTAGCATCCTCGGAGTTCTAATCTTTGGTCTTTAGTCTTAAACTATTAATCACAAACTAACAAGCCTATAATGACACAATTGAAATTTAGTTACAAAATTGTATAAAGGAAAAACGGTAATCATACATATAAGCACATTCAGTAATATTTTGCCTATGTAAACAAAGCAAATCTTCAATAAATCAAGGTAATAAATTATTTCTAAAGAGAACAAAACCCCAAAGAACAAAACTGTTGACAGTTTTAAGCTTCAATTTTCGAGTCAAACAGTAAACTGTGAATACATAATATGTGATTATTCTATGGTCGTGTTTCTGACCGATATATTTACGAAACTTGGTACATATGTTCCTGTTGTAAATCTCTAGGTTAAGTTGTTTACCAGCCAAACCAACCCATTTGGAAGTACATTTTTGAATGATTTCACCGATAGTTAGTTGTATGTAATACTGAACTTTATATTTAGGGACTATATTCCTGATTATTTCAAACCGCCTTCGCCACCATCCTTGGTCCGGCTGAGCGAATCTTATTTTATATGAATTTAGGCTAGTCGCACTGGCAACGCAAGAGTGAAAGTTTGAGAAGCACAGTCCTTCCTTTTGATCTTTATGTTTCGATATAATAGCCGCTTGAGGTGCAGCTTGACTATTTAAGCCGAACACTTGCAAACAGCAGGCCTTGGTACCCCTGCCTTTTAGTCTTTGGCCCAATCTCGTATTATCGAGGTGCTCAATATTAGAAGATTTACCAATAAGTTTTATATTCGACACTTTCTCGGTCTATATTTTACGCCGTTAGAGCGGAATGATGATAAATATTTTCAATTATTGAAAATATTTCTTCACATGAAGTTTTGTTACAATACCTTGACTATTTATGCTAATTAGCACAGGGCCACTATTTCCATACTATAATAAACTATTCATGAAATGCATACCGCCAACTTCACTTATGGGTCACCTGTTAGACGGGGATCAAATAGTAACGAAACGAGTAGAGCGGTAAAATAATGTTAATTTTGTTCATCATCATTGGTCTTATTTGGAAAACATTGTTACTGAACCACTTAAAGATACTCGACTAGCACAAGCCTTACCTACTTGACTTGGGTAGAGAAATTAGAACAAATTAGTGAATTTGGTAACATTATTATAATATTTGTTCAAATTAGTACAATTATTAGTATATACATTAAACGTTTCCATATACATGTAAGATCAGCATTTCATACATACATAAGCAGTATATATTAAAAAAGAAAATATGTCAATGATAGAAATAATCTTTAATGCAGAATTTTGTCATTGAAATATATTAGAACGTTAGCCATCTGTTGATACCCTGTTTCTTAGCCTCTGTTTTCCTATAAAGGCTGACTCTTCTTCATCGGTAGGAAACTTAGACCGGTGAAGAGGTCTTGGCAGCATAGGAAGAAGACGAGGAACACCAGGGTACTCCAAAACAGGTGTCCAGCGTTCAGAAAAAACAACGTTCCCGCATAATTCTCGTATTTAACCGTATATTGAAAATGTTCGTATAATTCCCCGGTTTTCCTTGAATTCCCGGTAGGTTAACACCCTTCCAAAGGCTATGTGAAAATATTTAATACTCAATTACCTGAATATTCCAACAATTGCTTTTACATTTTTTACTTATATATAAATACCACCACATTCCCAATATGTTATAATTTTTAGTATGCAACTAATTTCCATAATATTTATTCCTTTGATAAGTCTTTCCCATCTCCACCTTCAAAGAAAGGGCTCTATATTTTGTTCTAATTATTCTCTACCATTAAAGTCAAATATAGGTAAAGCTTTGCTAGACAGAGTATTTTTAAGTGTATTTTATTGAGTTCAATGTTTTCCAAATAAAATTGTATGAGTAGACAAAACTAATCTGACATTGTTTTATACTACTACGTCGTTTTGTTCTCGATTTGATCCCTATTTATTCATAGGTCTTTAAGTAGTTCCAAATAACTATAATTGATTTCACCTAAAACCTTAGAATTGACATTTTGACTTTATAACATGTTGATTCATGTAACAACTCTTCGAGGCGTTTCTAAATAAATTAAACACTAAAATAACACACGTACCAATTACGCGCATTGGAAAATAAATATCGAACAATCCAGCTTTAACATTTATACACTGTATATATTTCCTTAGTATTATCTTATGTAGCCGCCGTTAAACTGGTTTGTTGTTTCAGTTAAAGTAAAACAAGATCAGCTGGAGTTTTCAATTCCATGTTTATAGAGCTCTATTGTGACACCTAAAGCTGCTCTTTCTAGAGTGGTGACCGCTACATTACGGCCGTAATATGACGGTGTGAGTTTTATTCACGTTATCAGATGAGAAGTGGTTTCGTAGAAAAGCGGTGGACGTAAAGTAGCGGTGCAACCAGTTATTGTTTTTCAGGTGACACATTTTGTTTTATAAACAAAAGTCTGGTTACTACACGTAAATGAACTTTGACAACTAAAATAAACAACATGTCAAAAGTTATTTTTGTCTACATCTGTTTAAATATTAAGCGTCCACCGTCACCACGTTACGTTCACCGCGTAATTAGCGGTGACCTTTTCAGGAAACCATAGCTTGACCTAAACCTACACCTAAACCCAGATTTTAAAAATATTAAATTAAAGGCCGAAAAATATGCCATACTACACAAACTACTTTGCTTATCTAATAAGCTACTGTAGACGCTAATTGTTAAAAAAAACTATTTTGCCTTTTGATGAAAACAAACCATATTTAAAGTAAAATAAAGTTATACACCAAAAATGTAGAAAAACAAGAATCAACCATCAGGAAACTAATCACCTCTCCACTTCCGTGTTACTATAAATATTTTAACATTGATTTTTCTGACTTATTTAGGTCGGAGGGTACACAAAGATCTATTGTACCACAGTTTGAAATTTGGAAGATTAAAGCTTCAAACGGCTAGGTTGATTATACAGGCTATTAAAAGTTCAAGACACAACCTTAACTTTCTTGAAAAAGTTGTAAAGTATTATAAGTTGTATTGTATTATAACTTCACAGCAAATTTATATATTTGATATCTTGATTTATAAAGTGAACAAAATTGGAGCAAGCTTTGAGCTTTGGAACTCGATTTACAAACACTTACATTTTGGAAAGATACAGCACCTATATACAGCTTTATTAAATACAATCCCAAAGCTGATTTCAAATCGTTCAAAAATTTTTCAAAGCTTCCTTTATACCATCCAAGCAAAAAAAATTACATTTAACGCGTATACACTTTTATTTAACACTTTGTTCTTAATTCAGAAGTCAGACTTTTTAAGTCATATTTATCGTTAATGATGTATAAATAACAAAATAAACCATCCAAAACCAGTAAAAAAAAGAAACGCAGTAGATTATCGTTTTGTGTAAAGTTGGCAGTTGTGCAAGGAGTTACGGCTATCTTGTTCCGGAGAGAAGAAGCCAGAAGCATCCTCGAGTTCTAATTTTGGTCTTTAGCCTACACTATTAATCCCAAAATAATGCCTATAACATAATTTCGAAATTTTGTTGCCAAAATTGTATATAAAGTTAAAACAGTAATCATACATACAAGCTCATTCGTAATATTTTGCCTATGTAACTAGCAATTTCATATATCAAGGTAATAAATTATTTAAAGAGAACAAAACCTCAAAGAACAAAACTGTTGACAGTTTTAAGCTTATCTACACCTCCTCCTGGAGTCAAACGGCAAAACTTTGAATACATGTGACTATTCTATGGATCGCATTTTTTGACCGATATTAACGAAACTTGGTATATATGTTCCTGTAAATCTCTAGGTAAAGTTGTTTACCAGCCAAACCTCCCCCACTGGAAGTACATTTTGAATGATGTTTCAGCCGAAAGTTAGTTTTATGCAATACAACCATATTTAGGTCTATATCTTGATTACTAACCGTTTCCTTTGCCACTATATTGGTCTGGTTGAGCGGAATTATTATTTTAAGTGAACATGTCGGGTACAAAATACTGCATATACTAACTTTTATCATTTTAAAAATTTTAACTAAAATAAAAGTAATACATAGCATAATGTCGATATATCAAAACAGTTGCGTACTATTAGCAAACATTATTGCTGTAGTGCAGTCTTGATTTCAAAAGGAACATTGTAACCTAAAATAATACGACCAGTTTGTTTGTATTCAAATGAAACGAAGTGAATAAATAACCAATTCTTGATTGTTAGCGCAACAAATACCTCCCAACCGTGACAACATAATTAAAAATAACAAAATCACTGAAGCTCACAAAATCACGGAAACAGATACTGAGTTTATTCCGGTCAATCCTCATAAAATACGTTTGAAAACAACAGGTATAAAAAAACAAAGGTGTTACGGTAGCTTTACAATGATGTTACCCAAGAGAAAGTAACTATGAAGTGTTACTGTTATGGTCGTTTGCGAGATGATGTCTGGAGATTAACTATAGGTTATGTTCTTGTAAAATCAACTTAAGTTACTTCTAGTATTTTATTCAAACCTAAGTTATATAACCGTTGTATACAAATAAATTCTTAAAGGAGATTATTGGCAATTAATACATGTACTTTTAAAAAAACAAAAAGGCCAATATATTGTGATAATTTATTCACAATATCATATTATATTGGCCTTTTGTTTTTGTTTTAAAAGTACTTGTTGTATACACCACGGGTCAAACTATTATTATTAACCTGTGTTCTCGTTATTAAATTTTCGGTGAAACATTAGTAATATTACACCTAAAAATTAAATAAAAAAGAGAAAACGGTGTTACTATGTGTGTTAGGTATAAAATGGATTATAAAATTATCACACATATAAACAATAAAAAGAACAAAACAACAAGACACACATGTGCTATTCAAATCAAAACCATAAACAATCCAAATCATGCAAACATAAACAACATTTTGTGTACTACAACAAGTGCAAAACAATATTGGAAAATTAAAAGTTTAAAGAAATCAAATTAGTCTGAATTGTGTTGGAACGTATTTGCGAACATCTTCTTCAAGAATTGAAGTGCCTGAACCTCAACCTTGAGTAAAGCACTGATGAATATTTATTGAATATTTAATATAGCTGGTAAAAATTGTTTAAACTTAATTTAGTCAACTGGTTGGTTCTACGTATAGTTGTTTTGATTCATATTCCTATTTCCTATTAAACACGGTGAACGTTTAATAATGTATATCCCGTGAGAGTTGTATTTTACAATAATTAAAATGTAAAACCCAATCGATTTCTTATCTGCTGATATCTACGAGTTTAAATGATAGCTAAATAGTATATTACATTGCTAAACCTAATAAGTGTGGTACACTAACCATTATCAAGTGCAAGAAATGAGGTAGCGGATGTTGGTAATCTTCTAGGAACGTGGTTTGAAGTTCAAGCAATCGCAGCTGCAGCTGGTGTAACAGTTTGAGATTGAGTTGAACATAACACGCTGATAAAATGTTTGTTTATTTCTAACAACGCTCTGGTAATTTGTGCTCACCAGATATCTGCACTTAGGCAAATTCTCGTAAAAACCAAACCCAAAAATGACACTTAGGAGTCTAAAAACTGTATTTATAGTATAACATGAAGTTGTGATAGGGAATACAGGAGTTTGTTCTGTGTTATGTTTTAGGTTACTTTTCACCTGAAGGCGGATCTGATTGCAGATCCCGAAACGTCGTTATCATCTTGCTCACTAACGATAAAATTGTCCGCAATAATAGTTTAAATTCTGAAATCCTCCCATCGTCAACAACAAATTTCAAACAAAGAGTTATGTCGTTTGTTATTGAGTTGTTTGTTTCAAAATGTCTCGTTTTTAAATGACCCAGTATACAGCTTACTGTATTTATCTAGTCCCTAGTTCAACTTCAGCATAAGCAATGATTATTAAACTTTGTGGTAACATTATCCAATCATGGTTGGTTGTTGGTAAAACTATAGCTAAGTTATAATCTACGTTAAAATTGTTATTAATTCCACCCAATGTGAGGCCTGCATTAAAAAACTGCTTAATAAATAGTGTTAACAAGTTAGATTTAGTAAGTAATTTGTGCATAAAATAATGAAAATTTGGCCTTTGGTTTAAAGGAAAATAGTCCCACACTTTTATTTCAACAGACATTGGGTTGCCTTGAACCTTACATGGAATTGTTAACGACAAGAGAATCTTGTCGCAAAGTATTTTTCTCATAATATTTTCCGCTTCTTGCCTCATTTGCTCGAATATCCAGTTAGTTCCGGTTCATTCGCTCAAAGTCAGCCTCGACTTAACGGTTTCCATAACTTTGCTGCATCTGAAGCTTTATACGTCAAGTTACGTGTAAGGAAACAATAGGAGGTAAATAGCCTTGTACAGGGTTTATAAACGCAACCTGATTTTCAAACTTTAGTAAGTCACTTTACGAAGAATACATGAGTAAATGTTAAGTTTAAACCGTTGGTTTATTCAATTTTAAACTGGTATTTTATATTTTGCAGTATTATCGGTTTAAATTGACTAATTTTACGTTATTTTAAAACAAACAGGATCATGGTTTGTAGAAAAGTCAAAGAGTATATTGAAAGACATTTAAGGGCAATATTTTGTTAAGAGGCGTTTGATGTCAAGTTTGCAGGTGTGAGTATGCAAGTTTTAGTTCGAAATTCTTAAATATTTTTTAAGGGAATTTTCCAAAAAAACCCTTAACATCTTCCTCATTCTATACTGTCAGTTTTATGCTCTGATTTCTGTTCTCCATGAACTTGTTTCTTTAAAATGTTCAACACGCTTACTCACGCCTAAAAATTAGATAACACTTGATTTTGTACATTATCTTGTTCTTGGGTATTCATCAACCATAAACTAAACTTTTACTAAAAGCAATGATCGCGTTTGTTTCACAATAACATGAAATCAGAAGCCAAAACCACAATATTATGCAGCAGTATAGACCAGGTGATATTGAAGAGAGAAACTAGTGAGATAAACTTACGAACATATTATGCTCTTAAGGTGACTGACTATGGTTTGAAAATTTGGTTGATATCTAAAAAGAAACCTGCATATTGCCAGAGCATGACCTAATCAAATTAACATTGCTGGCGTAAATAACCATAATCATAGCAATTTTCCTGTTACAAAGGGATGGCTTACGCCAAACATGCTTGGGAAAGCTCAGCCATCTTTTATTTTATAAATTGTAATGGAAAAATTGGTGTAAAAGATAACGTTTGAATATATTATACTCGATTAGGAGCAGTTCCAAATTTAAGTCACGTTCTTATTTTAAAGTTACTTCTTCATATTCTAAACTTATTTAACTAATGTTGAATGGTTGTCTGACTAAATAAATTTCAGTGGCAGTTAACAAACTACTGCAGGAATGCAACACTGTTAGCAGTAGAGAAGTTCCGAGTCTAGTTTTGCGCTCTAGGAATGAATTTCGGTTTGGCAATATTTCAGTAAACTGTCACTCTTAGAAACTATATTGCAAAAAACAGTAGCAATGGTTTGTGCTTTACTGTAATGGTAAATTTTTTCATTTTCATTTTCGTGTAAATCTATAGCAAACAGACTATACGAGTACAATTACGAGAAGCGGTAAAGGTCAATTGATAATGATTAATGTAAAGTATTGAACGATAGTTTACAATTTATGCTATTTTTTCTTACTTACTGCCTTTTTGACTTGAATATTTTACTTGAGACAACGCCCATATTGGCGTGTAGGTGAATATGGGATGTGATGAGTAAAAATGAAGACTCCAGATCTAGTCATTAGTTGATAGCCTAATGACTTATGAACATTGACAAACGACTTAACGTGACTTTTAAGCCACAAAGCAGCCAGCCTAAAAGTTGTTCCCTTTTTTTAATAATAAATAAAAGGTACACTCTTTACATGTAAAGAATTCAGAAGTTTATTTATTTGTTTACTATAAAACCAAGTGTTAACAAAACAAACTCAAATTTTAACATGCATATACTTTCTTTTTATGTTTATTAGAAATGTATCATTAAAACATCGTTTGCACGTATTTAGAAAACGTTTGAGTTTTTATTTTCCTATCATACAGGTAATATTTAATTTACTCCCTGAACCTAGTTTAAGTTATTTTCAGTAGTCATTTGAAGTCTATGACGAAATGAGTGAAAATTTCACAAGAGCACTAACGCTTTAATCAGAAAGATGTAAATGGCTTTGAAATGTAATGTTTGTGGACTAAATAAGATTTAGTTTTTACTGTCGAAGTTTTTATCATCGAGCTTGCTGTCGTATGGCTGCTAGTTGAATTGCAAAATGAGCTTCTAAAACACACATAAGAAGCTTATCACTTTGAAGACAATGCTTTTATATTTTACTGTTGTAAGGTTTAAGTAGTCATCCAATAATTTGTTAAATTGCGTTATAAAATATAGTTTTTGTACATAATTGTGCTTAATACGTTTGTAAGTTCATATCTATAACTCTTGTCTGTTATTAAATTAGTCGTTTTAATTGGGTATATTTTAAATTTGCTAGTTGGAACATTGAGCTAGTTACATTGAGCTAGTTGGAAATGTTTACTTGATTTTTATTAATTTTGTTTACAATAAATAAAGACACTTTAAAATTACATAGAACAGTGTGAAAATGTGCAATAATATGATTTTCTCCCTTTCATACGCAAGGCTGTAAATATACAACTGTCTCACAATTCGTCTATAGTGTACATATATTAGTTTCAAATCACTATTACAATACCTAATCTGAAATGTTGGTCGTTGATCTACTTTTCATATTTATGTTAACAAATTAGCTAAACTAAAAAAAACACCCGTTTTAAATGTAGCAAGCTTGCAACCTCTCTTAACGTTGTCTTTCTTACCTAAACACAGTTAGTAATAATATAACGAAGTTTTTACACATAGCATGAGCTCCTGCCAAGCTGTACTATTGCACAAATTGCACGTGCAATAAACATATTAAATGTTTGTAAATGCTCTTAGATGTAAAGGGTTTAACGAGCTTATTGGTAGTATTGAAGATGCAAATACACTTAGAATGATTGTATTTGCTCTGAGGATGATTTAGTGCAAAGTAACTCAACTCTTGGCTCAATAACGAGGAATTTATCGAGTAAGTGAATTGGTTCTCTTTACTTATTTACATTTCGACTTTTACTGCTGGTTTCTACTTCAACATTTACTATCGCAATTAAACCTGGTATAAAGTGAAGGACTTGAAGCTTAAGATACTTGTGTGCTTTTTATACAAATTTATTTATACATAGAGAACGAAATCATAAAATCAGAACTTCACAAGTCATTTAAGATGCTAAAACAAACGACGTTGTATGGTTTAATCCGCATTTGGCATATGAAAACATTAGAAAAGCTAATAATCAAATTGAAATTTGATAAAGTGCACAGAGTAGTACAATTATACCAGTATGAAACAACACATTTAGTTTTCCACCACAACACTAAGCTATGATAAGCTGTTAATGCAGTTTCTTTGAAAGTAAAGCAAAGAGTTTCTACAGGATTGAAATGTACACTTGTACAATTGCTTGTGTAAAGTTCCTGCTCCGGCAATTTCACTCGTTTAACAAGATTGCTGGTTTATGTTTATCTTCTGATCTTATATTTATACTATTATATTATACAAATGTTTTTGATAAAACATACATCCTTCTATTTATTTTTAAACAATAACATAAACTATGTCAACTTAGTATTTAAGAGGTTTCTATCATTGTTGTCTAGGTTGAATAAGCTGTATTACATTGACGTAATCATACTAATCCATGGATTAGCCTAGTCTAAATTATTTGAACTTTTCCACTACTTATTTTTGAAATCAAGTATTTAGACATACAACGTCTAGAGACAGCATACACTAGTTTGTTTATTTATCAATTCTTTAATTTCTTTTGAATCCAACAGACAAATTTGTATGATTGGTTGTGCTTAATACGTCAGATTGACTCCTTGATTTAGATATATTTCTAAGTGTATAGGTTGAATGGTGGTTTTCAACCATGAAATTTGAGCTGCCCACTGTGCCTATTTAAGATGATTAAGAAATACGCATGCACAGCGGAACAGAAGAAAGGTTACTACAGAAGATCCACCAAAGATAATTAAACTTCCTTAAAGACCAAAGAAGAGTACGTCTGTGTCAAAAAGTTCTTGAAGATTTCCCCCAGAAGAGAACACTTCTCTAAACAGTTCTCAAAGATTGTGCCCCAAGAGGAGAACAACACCTCTAAAAAAACTTCTCGAAGATTAACAAAAGAGGAGAATACCTCTAAACAAGTTTTTGACACCCACCAGACAGCAACAAACCAAGATGAGACAATCGGCAACTACCATCACACGGGGTGATTACCAACTGAGGGACGATGTGGAAAAGATCTTGTTAATTTGTAGAAACAAAGTAGACATAATTATTAGAAACTGCAATGAGAACTACATGTGAAAACGATACTTTTAAGCGTTTCTAACACAAGTTAGGGCTAAGTGAAATTGATTAATGTAAGACATAATGTTGTTGTTGCTTCATGTTTTAAATAAATTCAGTTATCTCTGAAAGCAATAAACGTTGTATTGTATTGACTTGAAACAATATATTAATGAAACTTACGTTGTACACAAACGTACGTGTGTATTTTTTGTTCAACATTCAGTCGAAATTTTCTAAACGAAGGTGAAGAGGGAAAGTCAAAATATAGGTTGAAAAGGTAACTGAATCTTGATCAGTGTGACTTGTAGTAAGTTTATTGCATTGCGGCATAGGCGCTGGGTTAAGAATGGTGTTTGTGTGGTATTTGCCTTTTAGATCATATCAATTCATTTAATATAGACTAAACTAAACTACATCAGTTTTAGAGCTCTTAAAGGCCCAAATATATTTTATCATATTCTCGGGTTGTTCAACGGGTGTTTCGGGTTGTTTATGCAATAACATTGTTTTACTTTGTCAATCGAAAATAAATATAAACACTAATTAGATATGTACATGAACTCTGTTAGGGTGTCGGTGAACTCTGTGGACATACTTTGTAGACATGTTCCTTGGGTCAAACCATAGTAGTTTACCATAAAACAGGCATATCCGGTGCTTCGTTGTCCGTTTGTTTTGTGGATGTGTATTTACTCAAATAATTATGACAGTAAAACTAATGCCCCAATTTTCACCAAACTTTGGTCAACATTTAAAATACCATTTTCTATTTGAGGAAAAAAGTTAATATTGTATTATTTATTGGGCATTTCGATAAATTAATATTATAATTTACCAACGCGAATTATTTGGACAGTTAGATGATTGAATGTTGGAGTTCATAGACATCATTTATATTCTTTAAAAGCAAATTTACCCTAAAATTATTTATACTCTTTGTTTTGTTTTCACACAGTAATTACTATTATTAGTGTAAGTTTCATAATTTGGAATAAATAGAACAATACTTACATTTGAAATGTCCATCTTTTAAAACCGAGGACATTAAAATTTAACTAATTTGATCGTGCAAGTGCGGTTCAAAATGACGACACTCGACCAAGTGGCATAACCGGAAACGACTTATCATTGATTCTAGAGATGTCCAAACGAATTTAACAAACCTCAAAATCAAACTAATGTAATCAGTTCCATTGTTGTTGGGTTAGATGACTGGAGGAATGCACACCGGGCATAGGCCGGTAACACAGAAATTCCAATAACTTTGTTATTTCTCATTTGATTGTCAAAACCTAACTAGGAAATTAAATACACAAAACATAATTGTTCCTAATGTAGTTCGTTGTAAAAATACTAACTTTTAAGTTATTCAATTTTGAGAACTTTAAACGGCCACCTTTTTTAAGAAGTTTAAAAGCTAAACAAGTACTTTTTTTCTTAATTAGAAAATGGCATTTCAAATTTACCATATTTAATTTGGTAAGAGATCGGTGAATTGGTTTTGAGTAGAACACATCCACACAGACAGACGGACAACGAAGCACCGGAGACCCCTGTTTATATGGTGAAATATTATTTGTTTTACCCAAAGAAAATTTCTACAAAGTATGTCAAGATAGTTCATCGACACTCTGTATGTTACGCCACACTATTCACTTAACTTTTATTCTATTAAGACTCGCGTGATTACTATACTTGAAACAGTAACTGAAAATAAGTTACACTGGAAAGCGCTCAACTTTGATCATAACGAAAGTTACTTGATTAAGAAACCGCAAATTGTCTTTGCGAGACCTTTTATCGTAGCAATTCAAACTAACTTTGTAAATGTCTTATACAGTTCTAAGCCGGACTTAAAATAAACAAATCAGTAACACTAGTTGGTTTAAATAAAATATAACCAATTTATTTATTTATTTATAACAACTAACCATCTGTTAAGAAAAATACTTCATGTTTATATTTTTGAATTGTTTATTTTATTGTGATTAATACACAAGTCTTAGTAAGTTTTCTACTTGAAATTATTTCTTAAAATACTAGTAACCTCATCGTAAAACTGTAACTATTTTCATGCATCATATGTCTTAATTGACATTAGTTGACGTCAACACTTGTTTACAAAACAATCTAAAGTTTATTCATGTCTTAAAATAAAATGTAAACTAATTCCTAGTTTAGAAGCTCCTACCAATGTAAAGTATCCCACTCAAGAAAAGTAAGAAGTTTTAATTAAAAGATTATGCTGTCACAGCAAATACTTAGTAACAGGAGGTTTATTATTTATCGAAACATTGCAAAAGTTGCGTAGTTGGGTTTAGTGGTTGTTTTCAGTACAGTTGTTACATATCAGTAAATAATTTGTTACTGTAAAATTATGTTCCACAAAACGCATTTTTTCAGTATTTAGGATCTTAACAATGTCAACGGTTTCTTCTAAAAGAACCCCTCAGCAATTGCACACACTTTTACTTCTTCTCTAACTGTATCTAAAATTATTTTTTGTTTTGATACATCGGTCATAAACAAAAACCCTCTTTGCTTTGGATGACTTTAATTTTAACGGAAAATGTCAAAAGGACAATATTGAAGAACGTATGGCAATAACAACATTCTCTGTAGTAATTGAAGGCTCTGTACTAAATCCCTTCTTCTGATTTTTCATCAAGTTCTCTAGCTAGATCTGCGTCTCATAATAAGTGTTTAGGCTCTACTCCAATATTCTTTGTAAGCTGAACAACAACATTTCAAGAAATCCAAATTGTGTGACTTTGTAGAAAACTGCAACGTAGTAAACACTGCTGCTACTCACAGTTTATGAGAATAAATGTTTGAGTGTAATCCATTCAAGTCGTTATCCCACTTCCTAGATCTTTATTCCAAGAAAAAGTAGAACAAAGGCTTATCTCATCTCTTCAGTATTTCCATTCTTTTGTACATTTTAACAAACAGGTTTCATTACTTATGGCGCTTAGCGCCAACATTGCAGTTAATCTTTCCTAAAATTCATTGAGTTATGAGTTCTTAAAAGTTCCAAAAGTTAAGTTTTTACAAGTTCTTTGATTCCTTTGTTGTTGACATTATACTTACAAGCTATTTTATTGCTGTGTGGTCTGACTTAGATTTATTTATTTACGAGGTTTTGATATTATTTCAAATGAAACACTTTACTAATAATTAAGGAAAACTACTTCAAAATATAACGTTGAAATTAAATTTACAAACTCTTTTTGTGTGGCCTATACCATCTGACAGACCCTAATTCGTGAGACTGGCTTTAAACCTTAGCTAATAGCTATTCGAAATTAGTCTAAATTACGAGTATATGTTTTATTTTCAACTACATAATCTTTGTTTCTAGAACAAGCAGAACAAATAGCTTATCTCGTCACTCCAGTGTTTTCTATTCCTTTTATATATCTCACCAGCAAGTTCTTTTACTTATGTTAGTTTTCTAACAACGTTGAAAGTAAACGTATCGGAAAGCTTTTACAAATTTAAGACAGACTAGTTGAACAGTGTTTGGCATTATACTTTCAAACTAGGTTGTTGTTTTGTGGCTCCTTGATAATCCTAAATTCGTTTAGCTGACTTTGCAGATAACTAATCACTAGTATTTGAAATCAAAGGTTTCGTGTTTTGTTCTTTCTTCTAGGTAATTTGTATTATAACTTATAAATTACTTCACATTATCCAATAAAGGTTTTTAATTGCTCTAAAAACCTTAAAAGTTTTTATTAGATAATGTGAAGTAAACTATAAATATCTAATAAGAAGACTTACCTCTCTCTATGGAATTTGTTTTATATTAGATTATGTTCTAGAATATTTATAGGCTAATGTTAAATATATCTTGATGGTGAAGGCATGGTAACAAAAAATCACAACAACCTGTTGAAACAATGTATTGCAAGAGCCACAGAACAAAGATGTCATAAATCTTTACTAGCGGAAGATAACAGTTTGTTCTGGCAAAACTAGGAGCTCTCTAACTCAATTATGAAGCACTATATTTCACCAAACAGTTGAAAGCTGTATGTTATCAACTTTTAGAAACCCTTTCTACAGAAATCGAAAGACTAACATTTTTGAAGCTTATATGAATTGAGAAAATTCCTACGGAAGTTAAAACTATTAAGACCATTGCATCTACCATCTATTTAAAAATGTCAAAGTAGGTTGAGTTTGGTTTGCCAGGGTTAACAAATAATTGTAATAACTTTACATGTCAGATTATTGCAAAACATACATGACAAATAAAACACTTGTTTGTAATGGGAGCATCGTCACTGGCAATACCAAAATAAATATTATATAAAGTTCCTAATTACATTATAATTGTAAGACTAATTTGACATATGTAAGGAGTAATTAAACTTCAATGAAATCATAGATATTAGTTGCATAGATCCGACCTAATTCATTGGAAACCTTATTAAGTTGGACCTTCTCTTGATATGGAAATTAAATTCATGTATCTACTTAGCGATGTTAAACCAAAGTTTTGAGTTTGTTAAATTTATGCCCAAACTAAGATGTATCTGCAAAGCTATGAAAATATATATGTTGTTAACTTGCATTTTTCAGTGCAGATGCAATACTTCAGCTTGTAAACTTAAAGTTAATATTTAGCACACAATTTACAATTGATATGTTCCAGTAATAAAACCTCAACCTATGCTATAACATACTATATAACGAGGGGGGGTACCCAAAAAATAACGGGAATTTAATAAAACCATATTTACATCTTTTTTTTTACAATTTACATGTATACCTTCAGCATACTTCTTTAGTGTAATCATTATTTTTGTTCATTCGATACCATGGTTTTGAGACAACTTTACCTTGTTAGTCCAAATGCCTGAACGTCCATCTCGCTTGCATTTCACTCCTTCATTTTTGCAATCCTAATTGATCTTTAAAAATAGTGCACACAACAAATACTATCTTAGTTTTTGTTGATTAATAATAATAATAATAAATCACTTATTTCCATTGATATTTACAATAAAATTTTTAAAATATCTTATAAATTAATATAGCCTAATTACATTGTTTTAAATTTATGATTATAAATAGCCTCCCTCATGGGTAAAATTATCTGTGTGAGGGAGGGTTTGTCAGTCTGTATTAAAATAAAATTTTATAATTTTAATTTGCAAAATTATTTTCTAAAGTTTCTAATTAAATAATGATGGTATAATTTATGTACAATTTGATTTACCAAAAAAGTTATATATGCGAAGCTAACATTACATTTGATATTAAATTTTTAATCAAGAGTATAAGTAGTTCGAATTAATATAATCATTGACATGTGTATGTCAACTTGTATGCTATATGTTTACTTGATTGTATTTATATGTTGTAATAGTCTTTGCTATAAAAAAGTGATACAATGTAAAGAAAGAAATTTTAGGGACAAGATCGATTAGGATCAGAGACAATAAGTTGGCAAACAGTCAGGTGAGACTTGGCTCAATGTCAGAGAATCCTCCAGTAAATCCTTATCCTTTGATTTATTTCCCTAGGATTAAGTCCTTAAACTTTGGGTCAGAATGAATCTAACTTTGATAGAGTTTCCTAGCAACCAATAAATCAACTCATCGTTGTGAAAGCTTCTCTTTAATGGTTCTGACCATTTTTTGCTTTATTTTGTAAATAGTACCTGATATGTTTTCTTTGTTTGTTGTTTGTTTTTGTTTGATGTCTGAGACACAGCTGAGAGAACTTTGTACCTTATGTTGTGAATGGTGAAAATACACTCATGGACAAAATTATGGTACCAAATTACTTTCTTTTATTTCATCATCCCTTTATCGTTTAGAGTTTGAATTTCCTTTAGCAAAGGAAAAAAACTCAAAACTATGTTATGGTGTTTAACGAAAGAAAATCCTTTGGTTCCATAGTTTTGTCCATGAGTATATTATTGAGAAATCAGATATAACAAAATACTTTAAGTATAAATAACAACTCAAAAAACAGCTTTTTAGCTCATTAATAAAGTGTTTATACCTAGTTAAGAAGAATTAGCTAGCTTAGAAGAAACACTGTTCTAATTAGTCGCTAGACAAACAATCGACAGACAAACAAACCCATAAAACAGATAATGCCTTAGCAATATGTGGACCATCAAAATGATCATTTTCTTTTAGGGGAATTAAATAACGTTAAATCCCATAAGTTTATGAGATAATAAATAAAGCAACTTTAATTCGACATTGCATGTGTCAAAAACAACGGTTTTTAAAGCAAATTAGAAACATCTTTCTCGCGTTGATGAGGGTTTGATTAGGGGTGTAACTTTGTTAGGGGTCTTGCTTGAAACTTTACTGAATACTCATAGACACCTTTTGTTTGTCTTGTATTGTTCAAAAGCCTTTTAGCACTTTTATTTAAATAATTATTTTTTGTTTTGCTTTAATTTCTCTCGATATGATATTTTTTAGTTCATCATTAGTTTAACAAACTATCACATCAAATTCAAAATTATTCAAAACTGAACTTAAGAATTATTTGACCTCCAACATATTTTATAGTGTGGAAGAATATTTAGATCCTCCACCTAACACTTGAAAGGTCTGGGACTTACTGTGTTGATAAATAGTATGTT
>CM032065.1:27095391-27231138 GCA_018831715.1 Matsumurasca onukii
TACAACTTGTAGTTCTAATCTAACCATCTTTTAAACCTAAATTTAAAATAAACAAAAAATCAAATTTAAATCTAAATAATAAAATAGTTATTGTTCTATGCAAAAAAGGAAATCAATGTCTTCAAAACTTAAAAGCCATTCTTTTGAATATTTAGAGAATAGCTTAATATTATTACAACTACTTAAATACTCAGGTATTTGATTGTAAATTCTTGGACCAGAAAAACAATAGCTATTTGTAAAGAAAGTTGAATTGGGTTTTGGAACTTGTATTCGTTCTTGTTTTCTTAATTTTTCTTTATAACTATTTTTTAGCACGGGTAAATTTCCACTAATAATATAAAAAATCTTTAAAACTTTATGTACAAACATGTGTTTAATGGGAAGAATGTTCAAACTTAGAAATAGATTAAAGGATCGTTCCATCTTTCCCTTTCTTTTTATTAAACGTATAAATTTTTTCTGTTGTGTTTGAATTGGTTTTAAATGTGTTTCATATGCTAGCAGCCCAACAAAACAAACCATAATTTAGTCTACTATTAACCAACGAATAATAAAGCATTTTTAAAACCTCTTCAGGGCACATGGCTTGTAGAAAATAAAATAGCCTTACAATATTGCTTAATTTTTTCTTTAACATTTCAATATGAGCCTTCCAATTCAGTTCTCTGTCGAGCATCATGCCTAAGTATTTTAAATGTTCCGTTTTAAAATAGCAATAACATGAGTAAAAGAGATAACAGAATTAAGTAACAAGTACAATATAACTTAAGAAAGTGTTGGAAATTACAAAAATAAATAAGTACCCAAAGAAGAAAGAAAACAGCAAAGGGATGGTTTCCAATCCATCCCTACTTGAGTGGTACTGATTGATTTTTGTACATCTTTTGGTTTCTGATTTAATATTCAGGGTGGTTATGGGTAACAAAATGGACCTATCTATGCTATAGACTCATGTATCTACCTGTACAGTGATAAGAGAAACTTCCCCAGACCCAAGGGAGAAGCAGCTGAAGAATCAGTTTGATATGACCCAGGTGAGTTGAATATCTGTTCCGGTCCGTCTAATGTAACTACTAAAACTTACATATTCCATTATCCTCATAAGAGACTATAACGAGTTCTAAGTATCCGTTTATGAAGTTGTACTACCAAACTAATTGGAACAAAGTAATTATAGCAACTATAAGTAATCAAGTTGTTAAATTATAAAAGTTATAAGCTATACAAGTTTGTAGTTCTAAATATCAATAAACAACTATGGTTCATAAAACTATAACGCGCACAGTACGTTGCAATTCATGGGAACTTTGTATCAGGAAACAAAATGAATATCAAAGGATAATTCACGGTATGTTTACCTCAGAACCAATAAATATGTCACAAAGGAGCAAAAGCACCTATCGGATCCATACCCTATTTATTTTCGGAATTCGATATTTATGAGCTCTAAAAATATTACAAAACAAACGTTATGATTTCTAACCAATTATACACGTTATATCTTATCACTCCCAAAAGTCTAGCTAGTTAACTCAGATCACGACGGCAAAATATATGTTGTGCATTGCATTTTTTTTTTTCATTCTGCATGTGAATTGGTGTAATACGTTAAAACTAAATTAATACTAAATAACCGAGAGGAAAATGTATCAGCTTCTTAAAAACTTAAACAGCAGGAGAAGCCAAGGATATTATTAGATACCTAGCAAAGATTAGAACTTAGTAAAGGGCACTACATCACTATACTCTCAAGGAGACAAGAAAGCTTTACTCTTAAGCCTGTCAACTCTTAGCTGTCAACTAAAGGTGAAGCTCAATTGTTTTAGTTTTGATAATACACTCCAATTTCAATGGCTTAAAATAATTTATACAAATTAGTAATTACCTATTTCCTGTAGGTCCTAGCTGTGGTGATCTATCTGTTGACCTACAGGCAATAAGGTAATTATAATACTTAAAGAGGTCCTAAACTGATAAATAAATTCTTTACAAATTATTGGTTAATTTATGAACACTGGTTGTTCAATTGTTTGAAGAAGTAAATGTCAAAGTAAATGTAAATGTAAAAGTAAATTTGTATGCAGTTATTTTAGCAAATTAATTGGAAGATCATAATTATAATAACTATGATTAGTAATTGTTTAACTAAGCTGTACAAGTGTACAGTCCTGGATCTCAATGAACAACTATGTTTCATAAAACTATAACGCACACCATGTGCTATGCAATTCATGCGGAATTTTGTATCAGGAAACAAAATGGATATCAAAGGATAATTCACGGTATGTTTACCTCAGAACCAATAAATATGTCACAAAGAAGCAAAAACAACTGTCAGATCCATACTCTATTTATCTTCGGTATTCGATATTTATGAACTTTAAATATATTACAAAACAAACGTTGTAAGTTACAACGAATTATTCACATTATATCTTATCACTCCCAAAATTCTAGCTGGTTAACTCAGATCACGACGGCAAAATATATGCTGCGTATTGCATGTTGTTTTCATTCTGCTCTCATTACCCATGCATGTAAATGTGTAATCCGTTGAAACTACATTATTACTAAATAGCCGAGGAGAAACTATATCAGCATCTTTAAAACTTAAACAACAGGTAAAGTCAAACATATTAATCTAGCAAGTTTGTATGTCTGATACATTGTGTATCGAGAAAAGATTAGAACTTAGTGAATCAACTAAAGGTTACGCTCAATTGTTGTAGTTTTGATAACACACTCTAACTTCAATGGCTTAAATAATGTATACAAACTTATGAACATGATGGTTGTTAAATTGTTTGAAGAAGTTAATGTTCTGTGAAATATCTTTTATTACAACCTAAGCAAGTAAATTAAACTCTCAGAAGTTGTCGGTCTGTAAATTTATTGAGCAGAAGTTAGGGACGTAATTAAAAACTTGTCAGGCAACCGCATCTGCGTCACTTACTCTATCTACTTCAACAGTGAAAGAAAGAGTGAGATTATGTTTCTGACATTCTGTTTTAAAACTTAATTAGCTTTGGAAGAGTAATAATTCTAACCGCAAAGAGGAATACATTTTCAACAACTGTATTCTGAACAGCTGATTTCATTCTCCGATAAGAAACAGTGAAGAATTTAAACAGCCGGAGTCATAACTTCCCTCTAAAGATATGGATGTCGACTACGTCAACTGACCATTTACGTAGTGTATTTGCTCATGTTGCAATAGATGACGCTCTCTATGTTCTTGCTGTGATATCTGGACTCTCTTTACATCTCACACTGATGATAAGGAGGAGGGGCTAGAGAACCAGCCAATCGCCGATGACTTGCTACGTTGGTCTATGACTCCTATTGGTTCAACAATCTCATAAACTTTTTCATTGGCTCATTGCGATCTTAACTATAGTCTTGGCAAGTCCACTCATGAGGCCCGATTGTAACGAGAGCAAAACGCCTACTGTAAATAGTTTGATTGATAACTATCTTATGGCTGACTTATTTTTTTTTTTTATTAATAGTCAACTATCCTTTTGCAGATATTCATGACACTACCATTGTTCTAAAAGTTTGGTTAGGATGGAAACAACAATAATGTCGTCTTAGTGATTTTATGAAATATAAAAAGTATCAACAAACCCCTTGTATTGAAGCATATCAACTTTTCAGAATTTGACGTCCCTTGATTTTGTAATAGACACGTTTGTCTTGCTTTTGATATTGCTTTTAGGTTGAAAACGTCACTTCCAAAGTTAACCACTTCATTTAAACCTGATATTCAAATATTCTACGTTCCCTTTACCGGGTAACTTTCGTTATGATCAAACTTTGACACTTTTGGTTGAATACAGTTGCAGAAATAGTTGCCACTTTCAAGGATAAGTCCCGTATAGTTTATCGTAAAACTTCAAAAGTACACTATTCAGCAACTGTTTGATGAAAAATGTCTTCTTTGTGCAATTATAACTTTCTTAGATAATTATGCTAGTAGCTATAAATAAATCATCGGTTGTTTGTCAAATGTTTCGTGTAAAAGATAATAAAGCAATTTTTGACTTTAGAGTACACAGTACAGTGTGTCTCATGAAGCTATCACAGTTTAATGCGTTTTTGAAACAATAAATTCTCAAAGTTTCTCCATAGTATCCAATCTATTCAGAGCAAGTTCAACTGTAGCTCGATGCATACTGATGAAGTACTTCAACTTATTCGATTATATCAGACACGAAAACATTTAAACTTATGCAAACTCTTGGGTATTCATGGTAATTGATTTACCTATGGTAGTAAGTTTTGTTTTACATATATAACGTCTTTTCTTTAGTTACTGGACAACAAGAACAATTAAAAGCAAATAGATTGATGTAATGAAATCCTAATCAACAATTTTCTGCTTAAATGTAAATTAAAAAAACTGTGTCATTAATAAAACTATTCTTTTAGACTCTGCAATATTTCTTGAATATAAATCTATAATCGATACTTTTGGATGAATACAGTTGCAGAAATAGTTGCCAATTCTAAGGATAAGTCCTCTGTAGTTTATTGTAAAACTTGAAAAGTACACTTTTCAGTGACTTTGTAGAAACATGTCCACTGTATGCAAAGATAACCTTCCTAGAAAATTATGCTAGTAGGTATATGTTTTGTTTGTAAAAAAAATAATAAAGCACTTTTTTTTATTTTAGTGTACACTGTACAGTGTGTCTCATGAAGCTATAAAGGATTGTGCCTCAAATTTAATGCGTTTTTTGAGACAATAAATCCTGTAAGTTTCTCTTATAGTATCTAATCTATTCAGAACAAGTTCAACTGTAGCTCGATGCATACTGATGAAGTACTTCAACTTATTCGAATATTTCAGACACGAAAACATTTAAACTTGTGCAAACTCTTCGGTATTCATGGTAATTGCTTTACCTATGGCAGTAAGTGTTCTTTTACATATATGACGTCTAGTCCTTAATGTTACTGGACAAAAAGAACAATTAAAAGAACACAGATTGATATAATCAAATCCTAATCAACTATTTTCTGCTTAGATCTAAATTGAAAAACTGTTTCATTAATAAAAATATTCTCTCGGACTTAAAATAACCCTGCAACATTTCTTGAAAATAAATCTATAATGGTGACACTGTAAAAATAGTACTAGCCTATTTATGTAAAGTGCTTTGCAATATAATTTTAACAACAAACCAAATAACATAATAACTACAACATAGTCTCGTTTAAACAACAATAAGTTTGTTAAATATATTAATTCGATTAAGCTTGACACAAAAGATTGCCTCATTTTATGGAAAGCGTGTGTGGTGCTAGGTTGAAAGAGGTATTTTATTTATTAATATACGCTTAAACCGGATTGATAAAAAAGTTCATTAAAGAGCCAAAACAAAGATAAACCTTTTAAATAGAACAAAGGTACACATACAACTATTAACCATTGCAATTTGGTGAACATGGATGGAGGAAGGGATAAGTTGTTGGGTTGGATAAATAGATATATGTTTCAATATAATTGAGGTGCGAGAAGGTATGTAAATATTTTAAAGCTATGTAATGCATTACATTGTATTTCGTGTAATATATCCAATTATTTGTTTAAAGGATATGATGACAGGTTTAACATTTTCGTTAAACATCAGGTGGAAAGCCTTTGACCAATTAGCCAACAAAAACAAACTGTTCGTTAATAAATAAGTATTCTATTTATATTCATACAATTATTCAAGTTTCATTGAATAGTTTCTGTGTATAATGTTTATCTTAATCAATGATTATGATTTATTCATTCAGACTGTATAATCATTACCATTTTAAATCAAACGTTCGTTCAAAGAAGATGATTTCTTCAAAGGTACTTTCTTTGATAGCTTTATACCCATATGAGTACCGGATAAAACTGGGTAGCTAAAATACTGACATAACCTTTGATAAAAGGTGTTGAGCCATTTGAGCTCCATTTTCACAATTTTGTTTCGGAGATAGAGTCATGCAAAGTTTGGTTTTCAAAGTATACTGTAAAATCGTAAAACCCGATGAAAAATATACCTACTTAATACCTTTAATAGCTGCTTAAAAAAAAACTAGTTATTTAAAAATTTAAAGATTGGAATTTTTATACCTATTTAGATCCCATCTACAAATATGCATATTATTTAAATTATAATCTTAGCTTGTATGAATGCTTTTTTAGTTCATATACATTATGACAGCACCCTTTAAAAAGACAAATTTATCAGTTTCACTTTTACTCCGCTACCTTCAAAGACTATTTCAATATAATAGTATTTTCATCTTTCAGAGTTGAACTTTTCTTAAGGAACATAAGGCATAGGTGTTAGATATGGTGATATATCTACACATAACTATAGTACGGAATGTACGTGAAGGGAGTAGAAGATAACACTGAATGAAGGTATAAATCTAGAAAAGTGTCGGTTAGAGTCTAACTCTCTCGTTCATGGCCCAAAGATACTTCCTTTCTGTGTGTATTGACACTTTAGCAAATAATCATATTTTATAATTTAGTGATACACATTGTGACACAACTTTATCAAACTGAATATTCAGATAGAAAACACATTAATTGACAGTAAGAATGGAAAACATGAAAGGAACAGCTGACAAGTCCATTCGTAAGTTTAATCAAAATAAGTAATCGTTTCCCTTCAGGCAGTTAAACATCAAGTCCAACTGAAGAAACAATTACTTAACTGGACAGTTTTAAAAGAAATTGTACTACCTATAACCGAATTAACTTAAATTACTTTTGAAGTCAACGTAAGAATTGTTTACTATTGTAATCCCAAGTTAAAAGAATTGTCCGTAAAGTACTGTCATTTGTTATTTTTTAATTACAAACTTGTTTCTTTTGGACAATACATTTTTTGTAGCAAAAACAAAAACAAATTACAATAATATGGAATAAAATATTCACACTCGCTCACACTAACATGATTTCACACGCATTCGACATTCACACTTAACATCATACCTGGCTTTAAGGCTGGGGAAGAAAATCTGAATTGAAGTACGACTTAAAGACATTAGTTATCCGTAAGATTCTATGAACTCATCCACCGAGTATAATAAGCTTTACTAATTAAAAATGGTATTTTGAATTTATTTAAAACTTTAGGAAAGTGGTTGAAGAGCTTTATATCTACTTGCATTGGTAGTTGTTCAAATTTAGATGTTCTGTAGTAAAGATTTGATCATCAACCAAACACATTTTATAAGTTCCCTTACTTAATAGCCTTATTATACTTTTGAGAAGAAAATGCATTACGCCCACTGCACTTAATCTAGATTTTCACAGATATTTCAAAAATTTACATCAATATGAATCCAGTTGACACAATATTTAAGCTAGGCAGTAACATAGACAGCCGGTAAAAGTGAATTAAAATATAAGATTCAAATTTATGAATATTTCAATTTCCCAAGAAAACGTTTCTTAAAATGATAACTTGAGGTTTCATACTATTTCGATGAAATATAACTATACGAAATTAAGTTAGAGAGCTCTTAGTTTTGCCAGAACAAACTGTTATCTTCCGCTCGTGAAGATTTATGATATCTTTGTTCTGTGACTCTGAAGTACATTGTTCCAACAGGTTGTTGTGACTTTTATACGCCAACTTTACTTCTATAATCTATATATTTTGATTTATTCGACAAATATTCTGGTACCTAATACCATATAAAACCTTAGTACATATAAGTACCTGGATCAAAGTACAAAACCATACAACATGGATCATACAAGTACTGTTGAATAGTTGTTTGCTGAGGTTTTAAGTCGGTCTCACGAATATGGTCTTGTCAGCAGTTGGTAAAGACACAGCAACATGTACTAGTTTGCAAAGTTAATATCAAACTTATTTGAACTAGTTTCCTTTAATTTCTAAAAGCTTCCAGATAAAATTCTCGCAATGTTGTCTGCAAAGAGTGATAAGTAATGAAACTTGTTTGTTGGGTTGTACAAAAGGAATGGAAACATTGAAGTGATGGGATTAGTCCTTTGTTCTACTTGTACTTTGGAACAAAAATCTGGGAAGTGGGATAACAACTTGAAATTGGTTACATTTTATAACCCTCTGCTCATAAACCTCAAAAGAGCTGTGTAGTTATAAAAGTGAGGAACTGCACATTTAGAAAACTGAATTTAGGTTTTCAATATATTGTACTTCGTACAAAGGAAGAAAGCACAGCTTTTTAAAGACAAAACGACCAGAAAATGGAAGATCTGAAATACTTCAAATAGCTCTGGTCAGAGAACTTTGTGGAAGGTCTGAAGATAGCATCCAGTATAGGAGTATTAATCCATTACCGAGATTTCTACACGCCTCTTCAACAATGACTTGTCGGAGCACTTATTTGAAAGCAAAAGCCATTGAAGAAAAATGATGAAAATATACACACGTTTATTAATGATTATCTATGGCTTATCTTTTGTCTGAGGTCAAAAATATTTTAATTTCAAATATATAAGAATTACAAAAATACGTAAGCGAACCGTCTACGAGAATGTGCCATTGCTGAGGACGAGGTTTCGAAGAGGCTGTCGATATATCGTTGATATGAAAAAAGAAAACAACATTCATTTGATAATATTTATTGATGTATAATAGCTGCACTAAACGCCGCAACTTCTACATCCGCTTGTTATAGAAAGTACGAAGTATTTTGCATTGACAACATAATCTTTCAATTAAAACTTTGTACTGCTCTCTAGCGGGATACTTTGTATAGGAGGAGCTTCTGAAATGAGTATAAGTTACACTGTCTTTTAAAGAATCAATTTTTATATTATTTAACATCTTGACTTGTGACGCATACGTAATATATGTGCATCACCCTAATAAATAATAAAAGGAACATAACTGTTACATTTTAAAAGATACGTTTTGAGAAAATTATTTGGTGTCAATTCTTTCTATATTTTAGTTACACTGTCTTGTCTTCTGAAAGGCATATTATCATTTCACAGAGTGGTAACTGTTTTATGAATCATTACATGAATATACCTTGATTATTTTATAAAAACACGTGTTGAATTGTCCTTATTTAGATACATTTAGACATTATCCATAAAATTAGAAATAGTTTTAAAACGATGGTAGTTCTCTAAAGGTTTAAGGATTATACTGATTTGCTCATTTTAAGAACGAGTTAGGTTTGAATAAGACAATTGAAAAGTTAGTTTGAATTGTTACGATAAAAGGTTTTGTGAAGACAATTTGCGGTTCCTAATCAAGTAACTTTGTTATGATCAAAGTTGAGCGATTTCCAGTAACTTATTTACGGAAGAGTGAGTTTTAAAACAGGTAAACAGTAAACTCATATTGTATAATAAATTTTAATAAATTATAATGAACGGTTTTGGTTTTAAAACGGATACACCTTGTTTCCAATTTCCTTCGTTTCAGGTTAAAATATTTACAAAACCACGCATAATTAAACAAAAGAAATACAATTTAAATCCATCTGAAACATTTAACATCTATAAACCTATATACAACTTGAGTATCTGATCAAATCTATATTATTGGGTAATGATTGGTGAATTTAGTCAATGATATTGCATAGATAATGTTTTAGCGTGGAATATAATAAGGGTTTAACTGGTAAGGTTAGGGTAGTTTGACCTCTTTAAATGTATTTGGGTAGATTAAGAGTTTGATGTAAACTATATTACAGTTTTACATTGAAATATAAAGATAGTTTTCAAACTAGGTTTATTTTCAAAATACAATCTCAATAACGATCTCTTGCTAGTTTAATGATTTTAAATGTGTAAAGTTACTACTTTAACCCTGAAAATAAAACCTAAATCAAGATGTCAAGCGTAAGTAATGAGTCATACAAATTTGTTTATTTAACATAAACAAAATTAAGAAATATTATTCACTTACAAATAATTCAATATACTGTCAGTAGACGTTTTATGTCCAATTCTTACGCCTTAACACTAAGAGAACAGTCTAATTAATTTAGAACAATGAGAACAATGAACGGATTATGACAATTTAACACAACCACAATGATAGAAACACTTGAATACTAAATAAACATTATACTACAGGGCTAAAAAAATAATAAAACCTTTAACGGGCTTTTAATCTTTTTCTTACAATAATCTATACAGTAATACTTACAAGGAAAACATAAACCAGCAATCTTGTTAAACGAGTGAAATTGCCCAAGCAGAAACTTGTAAACAAAGCAATAATTGTACAAAGTGTACTTTTCAACCTGTAGAAACTCTTTTGTTTTACTTTCAAAGCAACACCATTAATAGCTTATCACAGCTAAGTGTAATAACAGACAGACAGCGCAGCGTAACGTAGCGCAAGCGTACCGTAATGTTTTAAAAGCAAGTCCAACAAGACGCTGCAAAGCGCAAAGCATTGTAAATAAATAGAATAATAAATAATATTTTATTGCCATGAACAAAGGAATTTTTCAACAACATTAACAACATATTAGCCTAATGAAAATTCGAGTAACTAAACATACCGGGGTGACCACGATAATGTTCTGGCGGATACAGGGATATTATTAGAATGATGAACTTTTATCGTGGCTGGCTGGAGATTCTTCATCTTTAAGACTTCAGTAGCGTATGTCAATGAAATCACGGAACAAACCGAGATCAAAATATTAAGTTTCAATCAGAAGACCATTCATTTGGCGAAACACCTGTTTGACTGCCAGAGCCATGAATATAACGCGCAAGTTTTTGTGGACGCCTCAAAGCCATTGGGTAATCGATTGAAATATGAGTTTACGTATTATTTCTCAGATTTTACGAGTTTTTAATGGTATGGCACAAGATGTGCTTAAACATTTAACCCCAAAATCTACAAAACATTGAAGTTGTTAATTATCATGTATCAGGTCAAAAATACAATATTACGACATAGCTATTGCATATCATTAAAGATATTTAAATATAAACATTTGTATAAACATATCTGTATCTAATTTTTACATATAACAAAAACCATTTAACCTTGATTTGTTACGGTGCTTGTGCTATGTCTGGTTTAGTTACACTACAAACAGTTTTTTGGTAAAAACTCATAAAACAAACATAATAAGAATATAATAATTGTTAGGAAGCTGTTAGTAAAATAGTTGTGAGAGAATAAGCTGCTTGTTAATACTTATAATATTTTTATTCGTTGTAAAGTTATATCAGCCGATTGATTTCTCGCTATGTTGCATTGCTGTATTTAAAATTTCTTTACATTGTTACGTGTCAAATAAATGATAACTCATTTGAAATACGAACAATACAACAGTTTGAGAAATCAATCAGCTGATATACCACAGCATTATAAAATATTGTAAAGTGCAATAACATAACCACAACAACTGGTTTTCTCTCACAACTCTGTTTTATAACAGCTACAAACAATTATTGTTATATTCTTATTTTATGTTTGTTTTATGAGTTTTACCAAGAAGAACTATTTTATTAGAATTGTGGTTCTTAAATTATGGGTACCAAGCAAGTCAAACGACCGTACAAACTACTAAAATACAGGCAAAATCAAGGTTAAATTGGTTTTGTTATGCCTTAAACGAATTGTTAAAAAAAGTTATGTTTTATACAAAAATGTTCATATTTAAATTATCTTTACAATGATATGCAATATGCTATATTCCTACCACTTTACTATTTTTTGACTTATTCATGATAATAGCACCTTTAACCCTTTGCGCCCAATTTATTTTTAAATGTTAAAAAACCCTCCTGTATGGGTTTCCCCCAGTCCCCTGTACGCAATTCGCAAAATCGCTCTCTGGTACTGTGCATTACCAATCATTGAATTCACTTCTAAGCGGGGGATTTAGCGCCTCCCTACTCAAAAGTGCCACCTCCACCTCACTGGATTTGATGAGCCATTTTCTTCAGTGATCCTCAGCGGGTCAGGTGGCCTCCCCGCACCCGGAATGATCCAATGCTCAGCATTGCACCGTACCAGAGCGCACCCGGGTGGGATCGAACCCACGCCGTGACAGACAGGGGCCAGCTGTCCGTCACTATAACCACTAAACCACCGGGCTGTTTGTCGTGGGCCGTCAAACTGGCACGTGAGTTGTCGTAAGGGGAGGAGTGGTGTCCGTGTTGTTCTAGGCGCCGTTAGTAGTGTAGTCCTAGCCCTCGTTTGCCCATATGCAATAAACGATGGGTCGGACTAGACTATTTTGCCGTTCCGTCTGATGTCGGACTCAGTTCATTGAGCGCAAAAGGTTAATGTTTACATAGATTTTGAGGTTAGAAATGTTTTGAAAACATGCTTGTACTACATACCATTAAAAATCTCTGTCAAATTCTGAGAGAAATAATACGTAAACCTCCATTTTTAATCGAATTTATAGTTTAACCACAGGGCATCCTGTAAAGCTTACGCGACTCATGTTCATAGCTCTAGCCTTGTAATGGCGCAACATATCAAACAAATTGTTTCGCCAAAATGTCGAGAATTGTCTTCGATTAAAACTATGTACAATATGACCCACCTTTGTATTTAAAAATCTCGAGTTTTGACCCCGTGAGTTTCAGTATTGACACACCTGTATACTGAGAATCTTAAAAATATTTTTCCTGAAATCTCCATGTATCGATTTCCAGATAGAAAAGTTTGTTTCATCGTTCTAGCTCTAATAGTACTCCTGTAACTGTTTAGGACACTTTATCGTGGCCACCCGGTATATTTTGTATCAATTACTAATCTTTAATTTGTTTTCAAAAATATTCATAATTGTAGTACACAATGGCTTGTAATTTTTTAGTTTATTTATACTTTTTTCTCTCATGGAATTTGGACGGTTGTTATAAGTTGTGTCATATTATAAATAGGAATTGTTTTAAGTAAGTTGTTCGATGATTTGGAATTTTGAATTTCCCACAAGTCTTTAGTTTCTCTAATATATTTTTATCTAAAAATGATGTTGAATTTGTTGTGATGAATGTTAAAGTTTCGTAGATATATAAAGAGTAAATAGTCAAAATGTTGCTTTTAAATAAATTAACACAGAAGTAACCTAATAATAAATTACTAGGTTATAAACCGTCATGAAGCTCATCATATTAGTATAGAGGGATGCCGAAAGCGGCTCGTATAGTATTTGCGAAAATACCTTCGGTTACAGTTTTGCTCAATAACAGAGGTTCTGGGTATGAACTGTGTAAAGGTAGGGGACAAACATGGTGAATATCACCACTTATTTTCGGTCCCAGGAAAAGCAGGAGTCTTGTTTCATGGAATACACGAGAATGCCGACGACAACGTTTGATTATATACCAGTTTGGTGAAGGATGATTTAGAGAAGCAGAAAACGGTCGCAGAGAAGAGCTATTGGTGTAGAAGAGAGGCTATTGTAACTTTGAGGTAGGCTATAATATTTAAGCATTATATATCTAGGCCACGTAATGTTTTTTATAATTCACTTTCGCTAATCTAGTGAGAAATTAGTACTTTACTTTGTCGGTCGGCGTGTCTCCACTGAATACGCTCCATTGCGCCTGGGAAAACAAAATAGTTTGTTCTTCCAGTAAACGCTGCGCCGCGCTGCGCTAAGCTACGCCCAATACGCTACCAGTGTGTCTTACCTCTATTCAGTGCATGATATTGTTTTAAAACATACGCTGCGCTGCGCTGTCTGTCTGTTATTACACTTAGTGTTGTGCAGGAAAAGCTAGATGTCCTTTTATGATGACATAACCGTTCTAATCTGTGCATTTGATCTTATTTCAACTTACTTAGTAGCTTTGAAACCACATACTGTATTAAGGAGTATTGAACGTTCTTTAGTGTACCATGTTGAATTGCTTGTGAAGCTTTCATCTAGATGATTTGATATGAAAGAAAATCCAATTGATTTTATTTCTGTTTTTAGGAATTTTTGGAGAGTTTCTATGCCAAACTATTTGTGAATTCTAATAAAACTAAAGTTTAAGATTGAAGTTGTTAACTATTAAATGTTGTTCCTATAATATAAGCAAACAGTCATGACTTGTTAATAAATTAAATTGAGCTTATCGTGACAAACTAACATCTAAACCTAAATGTTTATCTTACCTTATTGTTAAGATAGAACTACATTAAAGTTAGTAGAATAAGTTGTAATCAAATTGAAAGAAGGTAAAAACATATCCTCTGCCTTATTTCCCATACAGTAAATGAGCGTATCTACCTGTTCATTAGGCTGGGCTGTATCCAATTTACTTAAGGAATAAAATATTTCAAAACGTGTCTTCCAAAAACCCCATCCTAATGGTTTGAATGTATAAAAGTCTGAAGGTTTCATATTTAAATGAGACTGCGCCTTGTACTAAATCTCCAGAGAAATGATATTATCCATGAATGATATTATCCAGAGAGAGAAATTATCCAGTCCCCTGTACGCAAAATTCAGCAAAATCCTCTCTGGTACGGTGCATTACCAATCATTGAATCACTCCTAAGCGCGGGATTAGCGCCTCCCCAAGCTCAAAAGTGCCACCTCCACCCTCACTGGATTTGATGAGCCATTTTCTCTTCAGTGATCCGGGTCATTGTGGCCCCGCACCCGGAATGATCCAATGCTCAGCATTGCACCGTACCAGAGCGCACCCGGGTGGGATTTGAACCCACGCCAGACAGACAGGCCAGCTGTCCGTCACTATAACCACTAAACCACCGGGCTGTTTGTCGGGCTGTCAAACTGGCACGTGAGTTGTCGTGGGGAGGGAGTGGTAGTGTCCGTGTTGTCTGCTAGGCGCCGTTATGTAGTGTAGTCCCACTCTCGTTTGCCCTATATGCAATAAACGATGGGTCGGACTAGACTATTTTGCCGTTCCGCCTGATGTCGGACCTAGTTCGCCATTGGAGCGCAAAAGGTTAATGTTTACATAGATTTTGAGGTTAGAAATGTTTTGAAAACATGCTTGTACTACATACCATTAAAATCTCGTCAAATTCTGAGAAATAATACGTAAACTCCATATTTTTAATCGAATTTATAGTTTAACTACAGGGCATCCTGTAAAAGCTTACGCGACTCATGTTCATAGCTCTAGCTTTGTAATGGCGCAACATATCAAACAAATTGTTTCGCCAAAATGTCGAGAATTGTCTTCTGATTAAAACTATGTACAATATGACCCACCTTTGTATTTAAAAATCTCGAGTTTTGACCCCGTGAGTTTCAGTATTGACACACCCTGTATACTGAGAATCTTAAAAATATTTTTCCTGAAATCTCCATGTACGATTTCCAGATAGAAAAGTTTGTTTCATCGTTCTAGCTCTAATAGCTCCCAATCCGTTTAGGACACTTTATCGTGGCCACCCGGTATATTTTGTATCACTACTAATTTGTTTTCAAAAAATATTCATAATTGTAGTACACAATGGCTTGTAATTTTTTAGTTTATTTATACTCTTTTCTTCTCTCATGGAATTTGGACGGTTGTTATAAAGTTGTGTCATATTATAAATAGGAATTGTTTTAAGTAAGTTGTTCGATGATTTGAATTTTGAATTTCCCACAAGTCTTTAGTTTCTCTAATATATTTTATCTAAAAATGATGTTGAATTTGTTGTGATGAATGTTAAAGTTTCGTAGATATATAAAGAGTAAATAGTCAAAATGTTGCTTTCTTTAAATAAATTAACACAGAAGTAACCTAATAATAAATTACTAGGTTATAAACCGTCATGAAGCTCATCATATTAGTATAGAGGATGGCTCGAAAGCGGCTCGTATAGTATTTGCGAAAATACCTTCGGTTACAGTTTTGCTCAATAACAGAGGTTCTGGGTATGAACTGTGTAAAGGTAGGGACAAACATGGTGAATATCACCACTTATTTCCGGTCCTAGAAAAGCAGGAGTCTTGTTTCATGGAATACACGAGAATGCCGACGACAACGTTTGATTATATACTCAGTTTGGTGAAGGATGATTTAGAGAAGCAGAAAACGGTCGCAGAGAAGAGCTATTGGTGTAGAAGAGAGGCTATTGTAACTTTGAGGTAGGCTATAATATTTAAGCATTATATATCTAGGCCACGTAATGTTTTTTATAATTCACTTTCGCTAATCTAGTGAGAAATTAGTACTTTACTTTGTCGGTCGGCGTGTTCCACTCGAATACGCTCCAATGCGCTCTGGGAAAACAAAATAGTTTGTTCTTCCAGTAAACGCTGCGCCAGGCTGCGCTAAGCTACGCCCAATACGCTACCAGTGTGTCTTACCTCTATTCAGTGCATGATATTGTTTTAAAACATACGCTGCGCTGCGCTGTCTGTCTGTTATTATTACACTTAGTGTTGTGCAGGAAAAGCTAGATGTCCTTTTATGATGACATAACCGTTCTAATCTGTGCATTTGATCTTATTTCAACTTACTTAGTAGCTTTCTTTGAAACCACATACTGTATTAAGGAGTATTGAACGTTCTTTAGTGTACCATGTTGAATTGCTTGTGAAGCTTTCATCTAGATGATTTGATATGGAAAGAAAACCAATTGATTTTATTTCGTTTTAGGAATTTTGGAGAGTTTCTATGCCAAACTATTTGTGAATTCTAATAAAACTAAAGTTTAAGATTGAAGTTGTTAACTATTAAATGTTGTTCCTATAATATAAGCAAACAGTCATGACTTGTTAATAAATTAAATTGAGCTTATCGTGACAAACTAACATCTAAACCTAAAATCTTACCTTATTGTTAAGATAGAACTACATTAAAGTTAGTAGAATAAGTTGTAATCAAATTGAAAGAAGGTAAAAACATATCCTCTGCCTTATTTCCCATACAGTAAATGAGCGTATCTACCTGTTCATTAGGCTGGGCTGTATCCAATTTACTTAAGGAATAAAATATTTCAAAACGTGTCTTCCAAAACCCCATCCTAATGGTTTGAATGTATAAAAGTCTGAAGGTTTCATATTTAAATGAGACTGCGCCTTGTACCAAATCTCCAGAGAAATGATATTTTAAAGAAGAAAGGAAATACATTCAATGTGTAAATATTTTACCATTAATGTACTACCATGCCTACCAAATGCCTACCCGGTACCAGAGATTTTATCATTTCTAAATTAGTGTTAATCATTATGTCTGCACAATCTATTATTGTACATTGACAATAAACTTTATGTTATGTGATATAAAATTTATTAATGTTTGTTAACAAACGAAACTCATAATGTCTAAGAAACACATGTTAATTAAATTACAGTATAATATGGAACAGTATCAAATAAGTCACATTGTATAGAGCTGGACATGTAGTGAGCTGAGTTGAAAATTCAATGATATGACAATGCCTTGTGAATACCAAAACGAATAAGACACAACAATAAATGATTCATAGTTGTTTAAATACTATCTGGTCATTAAATTGCATAACAAAACTAATAAATAAAACCAATGAGATAAATAATGAATACATGATTTATGGTAAATAAAATTATCAGATCATTATATTCAACAACAAAATAATTAACTATTGCATTGAACTAAAGATATGCAGTTTATTTCCTATTTCACATGGTCATGCTACTGTCATATTTTATGCACATTGTTTATTTCTACTTAATGATGAACATAACACACCTATGCATGTTTTGCATGTAGAGCTTTATTAACGTCTCTCATATGCCATTTTATCAATTTAGATATGTTGTTTTATGATTTCTTTGCACTACGTTTTTATATGTTTTACTTTTTATTCTAGAGTTGTAAGCTATTATTACTAATCAAATTGTAGCTATTTCTTAAACATGTTCTTTATTTTATTATTACGTAATCGAACACAGTGTCAAGTACCCTTTCTACCCTCGCAGTCCACTCAGCCGCTTGAGTAGCTCCGTCTAGAAGCGTATCTTGGTAACAAACACTGGAATCAAAACTGTGTCGGGTTCACAGCTAACTATCTACTTGTCCCAAATTCAACACCGTCCAGTCAAGTGGTCCAAAACGTACACAAATTGGGATTATTGTTATAATTATTACAAACAATGTTTCAAATAAACTGCACAATTCAATTTATTTTATGATTTTCATGATAGATATACGGTATAACACAAGTAATATGAATTCAGTGAGTAATGCTTCTAACACGTGTATGTCGGTGATTCTCTGAGTACGTGGTCAGAAGTCCAGCAAGCTCACCTGCAATGTGCAATGTTGTCACAATGTTGCAGGGATACTGAACTGAGTTGAATGTTAAGCAACACATACGGTAGGCATCTGTTATGATAGATATACGGTATAACACGAGTATGAATTCAGTGCCAGGAATGCTTCTAACACGTGTATGTCGGTGATTCTCTGAGTACGTGGTCAGAAGTACAGCAACCTCACCTGCAATGTGCAATGTTGTCACAATGTTGCAGGATACTGAACCGAGTTGAATGTTAAGCAACATATACGATACGCGTTTGTTATGTTTTGTAAGCTACATTCCAAATACTTTCTTTCCGAATAAAAAACCACATATTATTTATAAGTTGAAGTTAATTATCTGCTGGTATTGTTTCATTTAGTTACAAACGTAATGGATTAAAATAATGTGTAGCTAAAGGCCATGTGTTCTTTAGCACGAATTGTATATGGTATTTTACTTGTGATCTTTTTCTCGACGCTCGTATGAAGCTTTGAAACTTGATACATCTAATAGTTCAAAGTGAAAAATGTACTTTTATGTTTTATCAATAGATTCGTTCATAACACGAAGCTTTTAACAGGACTTAAAATTGAACTGAATTTTTATTGAACTACCTTCATAACGGTTTAGTTTAACAAATTCTGCAAAAAAGTAATACAGTATCTACCTATTCATAAACAAGATAAGTTAAACAGCTAAATCTAAAACCCGAGGACTTTTAGCATGTAATAATATCCCTTAAATGTAAAATGTTTACTAGACTTTTCCTCAAATTAAAACAAACTATCTTCACTTTGAATTGAAACAGAATATTAAAACCCAGGTCACAAATATAAATTAACGTAAAATACGTTAAAATCATCACAACTTCTTACTCTTTCTTTAAATTACCTTAAATCGCTCTCTTCATAAAGAGTTTTGCCAGATATCCAGAATTTGAGCTTTGATAAATTTTGTTTGGCAAGCCTACACCGTTCTGAAGTTGGTAAACATACACGCTTATTAAGTTTTAATAAACACGTCCATGTTACGTATATAACTTTATTCAAATGAAAACAACTTACCCAATTCGGGTTTGCTAAAAACAAAGTAATATGAATTACAATATAAATAAATGTAAATTTAGATTTGATTTTTGTTATATAGATGATTTATGAGAATATATACTGAATATTTTAGAGCTATTCTTACAATTTCTTCTGTTGTAGACTTTGGAATTTTTAATTGGAAATTGGCGTTTTGTAAATTTGGGTATTGTACAACTAGATCAATATTGTCGAAGAACTCCTAAACATTGGTCTTCTCACATTGAGTAAACTTAATGGAGTTTTTTTATTAGGGTTCCTCTTACAACCACTGCATGAGTTCATACTAAGTGAGTACTCGTTGATTTTATGAATAAAATATCGTTATGGTAGTGATCATTCTTTATGATCCGGTTGTTAAAACAATAAAATGGCTGAAAGCTGTTATTATTAACTTTATTGAATATTCTTACGCAACCTGTACGTGCTACACTAACCTTAACTACACAATTATTTAACAAGTACGAAAATAGGTGTTTCAAAAATAGGAACCGAATACGCTTTTCCTTGTGGCAAAGTCAGGACTATCGAGTTCTCTCTTTTAACTGAACTCCAAACAATGTTTCGTTAAAATCACCTGTTAGAAACCTTTTCCTTCCCTTATTAAGTGAACATCTTTTACATACTGCATACATCCTTTTATCTTGAAACTCTTATATTATTTATATGACGTTCAATACTACACTACGAAAACAATTAATTTTCCTTGTTATTGTTTTGCACACAGTTAAACAATATGATTGATTACATTCCACTTTCTCCAAAACAACGTTGAAGTCATAGATAACAAAGCCTCACCGTGTAGAGAGCGACATTGAGAAACAATTACACAGTTTTGTTTAACCAACCGAATGAAAAATATTTACCAGTCAACAGAAGAGAACAGTGAAAATGGTTTCCTTAACAAAACAAACATGTTTGAATTCGGTGGTGCTTGACTCTTTCTGCCCGTACAGAACTTGTACATATTTAAGAATATCAATTTAAATTACACGATAAACAAAATGTATCGATTAAGTAATTTTGTTATCAACAATTGTTAACGAGATTGAATTTATAGCAAACTTAAACCAAAACAAAAATGGCATATTAAGTTATTCTTAAAGTGATGTTGTAGGAAGAGGAAAGTTATAAATCCTATATTTATTTCAAAACAGACATAAATATTAAAATAAATTTGTTGACACCAGGTTTAATTATTTGTTGAGTTTTTGCTCACATTAATGAAAATACATCAAACTCATTTAATCGAACTCTTCAAGAGCTCATTGTACAGATAATGACCATTTGCAAAACAACATTGTAGGAATAAACTGGTATCATGGAGGCCACAGACCACACAAGCTAAACTGTACGCTTGACAAATTTAGGTTTTATCCTAAAAAACATCAGAAGTGTTTTTTTTTAATTTTTTCTCTTATGGCTATGATTATCTTACTAAAGTAACAAAATATAAGCCAACAAAAGACTTGCTCTTTTTCATATTGTTATTTAATTTAATGTAGACTTTTTAATTTTCAAGTAGAGAACAGTAAACGGTGAATCACAATCTCTCTGGTGTTTGAGAGAATAAACATTTCACCAAATACGAAAGAGACAAAACAAAATATTTTATCAACAATTTTTAATCAACAACACCCTTATAACATATTAGAGAACTGGGACGGATTTCAACCGGCAAAACTACTGACCTACTCATGATATGAAACTGGGGCTCGTTTATCTCTTTACAAATTAACCTTTGAATCATACAGATGATTTACAGAATGAATAATACATAGAGCAATGCTTCATATGATACGTACAGATCAATAGCCATTTAGCTCTACGCTAGTTTGATTGTGCGCCATTCCATGTTCTGGTGAGCGTTTTTTACTGAAATAGAACACTTCTTTATTAATTTTGTAAATTTAGACTAATTAGTTTACATAATTAGGTTTTCAGTATTACGAAAATTGTTTTGGTTGCTAGCCCTATCATATTAACTATTCTAACATCAAATAATTAAAGGAAAAGAAACAATTCGCAAAACACCATATTAAAACTCAGCAGTTATCATATTGCAGTTAACAAGCATCTGAAATGAATACCTTGGATAGTTTACCTTTGTTTAAAAATAGGTACTGGTAAACAGTTTTTTGTGAAAAACTTTGTTTAGTTAAAACTATATTAAAGAGGTACATTATTTAATAGTGCAGTTAAAATAATTAACACAGCCCAGTTATTTCTTAAGCCTTCAGATCTCACTTGTTCTTATTTTCGTGATAAATTTTCTGAAAAATTATTATTTTTAATTTGAAAACAGAAATATTTTGAGAAATTAGGTTTTACTTTTAAACACAAGTATGCAAACGACCGAGTCAGGATCTCCCGACGTAGCAGGAACGTATAAAATACATTTTCTTAAAGACGTATGCAATGAAATAGAAGCTAGCTGCCGTTATAATAATATCACCATACAAGTTTACCAAATATTAAAGTTGTTTTTGCTTCATACTTTCATAAAGATGTATTGAAACAAAACTCGAGGATGTTTGACACAACTGATTTTGCAACACGATAGGTCCGGCTAGTTGTGTCAAGCTGTATTATATGCTCCAGTTGTCACTGGTTATCCATATACACTAGTCGATGAATATTCAACGTGCAAACGTACAACTTTATGAGAATATTATACAAGAAATGACAAATGTTTAAGTTTTCGAAGTTTTATAAACACCTGTCTACTTGTAAAATAGTTTATAACAAACTGTCTTACTTAACATTAAAATTTAAAGGATCGTCCAAAGTGCCTTCCGCTTGGTTAATTAATAATTCTGCGGCATTAGAGATTGTTGCTCTTTAGAAGTTTAAAAGCCTGGTAATTACTACTTACAAAGTGATATAAAACCCACTACCGGTACACTTCTTCGCTAATTTAAGACTACATTAGAACGCATTCTATATCTGCATTAGAAAATATTATTTTATTCAATTCTTTTATTCTACAATAAGGCTATATTTGGGCAATATAATTTATAAATACTTTCATAAGTAAATGACAGCATACTATAATCCAGAGGAACGTTCATAAGAGCCGATTCAGAAATCAAACCTTTACCTTTGTAGCTACACATTAACCTTTTTTATAATAGTAATATGTGCAGTTATCGACGTTTTATATTTGTCCAACTAGTTTAAACACACCATGAAGTTTCAATACTTAGTATGCAAGTTTTTCATTTAAAGAATCAATTTTAATGAGTAACAATGTAACAAGTAATGGGCCAAGTTAAAACAAGAGAAAACTATTCGATTATCAATTTTGTTGTATTCTTATCCGTAGGTACATCAAGAATACAGATAATGTCATCTGTTGACCATTACAGATGACAGACTCACTTTATTGGCTTCACTGTATCGTGTATATTACAGTTTATCAATAGCCAAAAGGCAAGACCAAAGTTGAGTATTACAATAAATATTGATAGAAATATTGACAGTGAAAGATGTCAGATGGTTCATGAATATTCTAAGCTGGGTCCAGAGCCTGATCCGTGATATCGATGTTGAGCCAACCTTAACACAATCTGTATCTGAATTGATGTAGCTACTAGCTAGTCTTCTCAACCTGTTCAATCCTCCTATTTCAACTCAAATGTTGTCTTTTATTTAACAGTTTTATTTATGGGTCTGAAATGAAATTGTATAATATAATTTTAAACTATTGCATAATTAATACTATAGTACATCGAAGGCGAGAGGTCTTATAATAATTTATGAGATAATTTAACTGACAGGCAGAACGCATAGACCACTTTCCAAAACATTGTTAAAGATTTTTAGATAGCTTAATAACAAAGTAAGATCAATCAATAGCTATTAACAAGGTTTTCTCCATTCAAATGCTGATCTTTAAAACTATAACACAGATGAAGGCAAGTTTGTTCGTGCTAAAGTGTCAATAAACAAAGGAAAAGAAGTATCTCTGGGCCATGAACGAGAGAGTTAGACTCTAACCGACACTTTTCTAGATTTATACCTTCATTCAGTGTTATCTTCTACTCCCTTCACGTACATTCCGTACTATAGTTATGTGTAGATATATCACCAGATGTAACACCTTCCTTAGAGCTTCTTCAAGATATAACTCACTTATTACAATGTCATAATTTTGAAAGATAATTTTTATTATACGCCAGTTCTTAATGATAAGAACAATTCTTTCACATCGACTAAACGTTTATTATGAGCGACGGAAGAACTTTAGTTCGTATGATTGTTGTAGAAATTATCCATAGTTTCTTAATTATTTACCATCGTTGAAAATCACACGAAGTTAAGGAATCTGAAATTTGAATCTTAAGAAAGAAAGAGACACCTAACAAACAACAAATACATTGGACATTGAGCTAACCGAAGGTTATCAGTGTAAACTGACAGGTCATAAACAACCAAAAAACATACAGATGGTTAAGAAATAAATAATAAGACAAACACTTTAAACTACGAGTATTAGAGCCTCATTACCTACGTTCATGAAAACCTGTAGAAACAATAGCCAAAAAGAAGTAAAATTTCAAAGCAGATTTAATAGCTTTAGAGTCCAGATGACTAACTGAAAACATACTTACCATTCAAACTCATGTTTTTATTGTTCTGACGCCATTCAATGGCAGGAATGTAATAGATGTACAATATTTTAGCTCAAGAAAACATGACAATCTCGAATTATGCCCAACCATTGGAGACGGGGCCGGTCCAAACGTGTATTGTATACAAAAGAGCATTAAATTGCGAATAACAAGAAGTTAAACAGCAAAACTATGCAGAGCTACGCCATTTTCATTATTAAATCAGGTTTAAGTTAGTTAAAGAAGCAACAACAGAGCAAAGAACAAAGTTGAATAATGAGAAAGCTAGTATAAGACAATTAGGAACTAGTGTTTTGTAATAATAGTGTATACAGTTTGGATAAATCATTTGAGCTTTAAGTAATTCCAAATAACTACACTTTCGATTTCAATTTAAACCTTTAGAATTGACATTTTTACTTTTATAACATTTTACTTCATGTAACAACTCTTCGAGCGTTTGAATATAAATTGTACACTAAATAACACACGTATCTTTAAGCGCATTAAAATTAATATCAAACAATCCAGCTTTAACAGTTTATACGGTATATATTTCCTTAGTAATATCTGTAATGGTTGGCAAACGTTTGTTAAACTGGTTTGTTATTCAGCTAAAGTAAACAAGATCAGCTGGAGTTTTCAATCCGGTGTTTATATAGAGCGCAGTGTGACATAAAGATCCTACGGGCAGTTTAATTGTTGTAGTCAGCGTGCACTTTAGTTTAACCCAGAGCAACACGTAAAATTTAAAATAAAGGGTCAAAGAAATATGTCATACGGCAGGAACTACTTTATTATCTTATAAGTTACTGTTGACGATAATTGTTAAAAGATGTCTTTGCCTTTTGATGAAACAAACCATATTTCAAAGTGAAATAAAGTGCTACACCGAAAGTGTGTAGAAAACAAGAATCAATCGCAATACAGGGAAACTCCACTCCTTTGACTTTTTGTTACCATAAATATTTTAAGACAGTTTTCCTGACGTATTTGTAGGGTAAGGATAAAAGACACAAAGATCTATTGTACCACAGTTTTGAAATTTTAGAACTTCAAATGTATATTGTATGATTATATAATTAGGAAGCCTATAATTTCACAGCAAATTTATAGATTGGGACAAAATCAAGATTTGATGTGATTTGAATTTGAGTGAACAAATAATTAAATCAATTTGAGCTTTGAACTCGATTTACTAACTCCTAGACTTTGGAAAGATACAGCACCTATTTACAGCTTTATTAAATGAAATCCCAAAGCTGATTTCAAATCGTTCAAAAAATCTTTCAAAGATTCTTTTATACCATCAAAGCAAACAAAAAAATAAATAAATTACATTTAACGCGTGAAATTATACACTTTTATTTAAACTTAGTTCTAAATTCAGAAGTCCGACTCTTTGTCATATTTATCGTCAATGATGTATAAATAACAAAATAAACCATCCAAAACCAGTAAAAATAAGAAACGCAGTAGATTATCGTTTTGTGTAGTTGGCAGTTGTGCAAGGAGTTACGGCTATCTTGTCTCGAGAGAATAGGGTTTACAGTAGCATCCTCGGAGTTCTAATCTTTGGTCTTTAGCCTACACTATTAATCACAAACTAGCAAGTCTATAATAACACAATTTCGAAATTTTGTTACAAAATTGTATAAAGGTAAAACATTAATCATACATATAAGCACATTCAGTAATATTTTGCCTATGTAACTAGCAAATTTTCATAATAAATCAAGGTAATAAATTATTTCTAAAGAGAACAAAACCTCAAAGAACAAAACAGTTGACAGTTTTAAGCTTCTCTACACCTCCTGAGTCAAACGGCAAAACTTTGAATACATATGTGACTATTCTATGGGTCGCGTTTCTTGACCGATATTTACGAAACTTGGTACATATGATCCTGTTGTTAATCTCTAGGTTAAGTTGTTGACCAGCCAACCACCCCGCTGGAAGTGCATTTTGAATGATGTTCTAGCCTACAGTTAGTTTTATGCAATATAAACTTATATTTAGGACTATATCTTGATTACTAACCGTTTCCTTTGCCACTATCTTGGTCTGGCTGAGCGGAATTATTATATGAAGTGAACATGTCGGGCACAGAATAAACTGCATATTCTAACTTTTAATCATTTCAAAATTGTAGTTTTAAAGGGACATAAAGCTTTTTTTAACAGTCTACCGAACATAATTCCGATTTAAATTATTCCTCCGCTTAAGGAAATTCGTCATAGTTCTTGTGGCTACGCGTCAAATGTATCTTTTACTAGATTCATTTGTATTTTTTGTTATGTCTGACGAAAATATAATGTGAGAACTAAAGGAAAATTACTACAATATAATAGTAGGAAATGAATGGATCAATATGATTGCAAGAGGAATTGATTTGATAGTTTAACGAATTTACGTATTAAACTTGAAGTTTGACCACAAAACTCTTTGCAGTGAGAAGTATTGCTTCGACTTATCTGAATGGAATCTCTTTATAACACTTTGAATTCAGCAATAAATGCTGAAGTCCTTATTGCATTTCCTGAACCGAAGTTTTGTTGAAGTTCGAGATTTATTGAAGCGATGGAGTACCAATAAGATATCCATTGCAATTCAAACTAAACAGTTCCCCTTTTTTCTGGACTACGTATTTTAGAAAAATACTGGACTCTTTGGTATTCTTGATGTGTAGTCAGTTAATTTTGTGGTTGTGATTACAAAAGAACTATACCAGTTTTGGTTTGATAACCACTTAAATTGTGTGTACAACAAACTTAACATTTTTCGGTAAAAGGCGAAAAAGTACTTCTGTAATTTTATTTCTGTTAATGCTTTTTGAGGAAACATGTTCAGTTTGTTAATTAAAATGAACTATGTGATTCGCACAAAGAGAAATGTTATCCTTCTATAATAGTTTTTTATTTTATTTTTATTTGTCAATTAACAACACCATTGTGTTGACAAACAGGTGAAGATGATACAAAAAGTGGTGAAACAATAAATGAATTACAAGCATTGTGGTCAATGTTCTATGGTTATTAAGATACTTAGTTTGTAGTTGTATGGAACAAAACAATACTTGATGCGATATGTTAAACGAATTAAACAATTCTTTAAACAAGTCTTTAATAGTTGATTTAGAATGATAAATAAAAGTGTTTATTCAGATGAACTTTGAAATCCACCAAGTTATGCCACTTATGTTTGTTGTAAGTTGAACATCGCATGAGTTAAATCGTAAAGCTTGGCACAATGGTAACATGTTTTTAAAATGTCTTGATTCGTGGAAAACATTAAACATTCGAACTGCAAACAATATATTTGTCATATTACAAATATACAAATTATATGGGTTCCTGCAAATCTACTTTCACATATAGCTATTTCTTTGAAGTCAGAAATAAAATGTATTCTATTATAAAGCTCAGTAGTTTTTTCTTCGGTTTGAAAAGTGTTTTACACATTTTGTTTTGGTATAATATATTATTTATAAATGAAACGAGATCACTTTTAAGCAGGGTTTGCTGTGTAGCAGCAATGTTAATAGATATTAATTTCAGTTTTAACTGCAATAATTAAGACAATAATTTTTAAAGGTATGCCGTTTTACGTATTTTTATGAATATAAGTTTTCAGTTCGTTTTATTTGAGGAACAACTAATAAATCTAGTAATTCTGGAATTAAGAATTTTTAAAGTAGGCTTAATTGTTAAAATAAATGGAAAACACACAAGGAATGATACGCATTCAGTAGAGCACGCATTAACACCACGTTTCAATCAAAACTTATTTAACAAAAAATATCAGTTACTGAACCAAGATTCAAGATGTGTATAAAACAACTACTAGCCTTGGAATTTTAAAAGGTCTTGGATGAAAAACTATAACCATGGATTTACATACAGACACGCTGCTTCGCCAAAGCAAAGTAGAAAACTTTATGTTTCATCGGTTCACTAGTCTCCAGTTGCTGGAAAATTGCTACTTTCCATGAAACTAGCTAGAAAATCAACCTTTTCTTGTAAACTAGAAATCTTACCGCTTTCAAAAACAAAGTTCGAAACCAAGCCCCAGCTCAAGCATAAAACAAATTAATGTTTAAAAGTATTTTAAGACACTTTAAACTTTGATCATAGATTATAGCTGATATAAAAAATGTTAAAACTGTATTAAAACAATAAGTATTTTAATTGTTTTATTTACGCAATCGGTTTTGGATACAATTCCATCGTCCGGTGTGTACAAATTGAAAACCTCCTGATTGAAACATTTTATATATTTGTTTTTAAAGTGGCCCATTTCGATATTTTAGGTAACAATACCTTACAAAACAATAATTATTGTATGAAATTATAACATAATAATTTGGAAATAGTTCGGCTGTATAATATTTTGTGAATAATCATCGAACTGAATAAAATAAATGCTCTTTTCCATTGTAAGACTATTATAAAGTTAACAGGCTACACGTGTATCGTATTACAACAATTTAAATATTATGTCTATTGATAAACCACTTTGCAATGTTTCAAAAGACTTAAGTCTGTGATGTTTTTCAAGCGAAATTCCACAAGAATAACTAAATGTATGGCCATAATATACAAATTGCACCTTATTTATGCTCAAAACCCTCCAAGCTAGTAACAACCTAATTGCGTATTTTAATACACTAGTTTTGGAAGGGAATTGGCACAGAATGATTAATAACAATTTTATTGGTCTGAAGAAGCCACGTAAAATCAATAATTCAAACAAAATTAACAAATTTGCATTTTGATCAAATAAATAAATAGATAAATCTTAAATACAGAACTTTTTGACGTTGAGCCAAGCGCTACCTGATTGTTTGCCAGCTAATTGTCTTAGACTGATCAATATGATTTGTTAGAAATAGATATCCTAAGATCTATTTGATTGCTGCAAAAGAGTTTATTATTCATTGTTTTCATAGAATGTTCTAAATAACCTAGGCTATTTTTAGGTCAAATATAAAAAAAAATACTACGGTTCATCATATTGCGTCATGTTGAAAATGAACTTGTATGAAAATGTATTTTGTAAAGTTTTCTTTGTTTTCACTCTTTGTTACATGGCATGTATTGGCTACTATTTAGATTCTATCCTACCAGAGCTCATGTGTTCTGACGGTGTATCTTACACATTTCTTTCAAGGAACTGCTTCGCCCACTTTCACCTTTCTCCCTCAGCCAGAGTTACCACAGCGCAGCACGGAGATTACCACCGTGTCTCACCGTTCGTGCTACAATTTAATTTGCTGTTTCTCCTCTAGTGAATTGATTGTTGTTAGTTTTATTACTTGCTGGTAATTTTTACGTTATTGTTTAGGTTTTCTTTCTAAAATATGAATGACAGCGATAATTAAATAATACTATGATGTTGTCAAGTGTTGAAAGTAAAGAGCTTAAGTGAGTTAGATAAAAGGATATTATATTCTTTTGCCAGGAAAATATTCTTGGATGATCTGAACAACCCAAGTGTACAAACAACAATGCAGAGAGTGGTTCATCACTTGATTGTGTAAACTGCTAATCAAAACAACGACACTGGATGCAAGTGACCGCGATTAAGACAGATCAAGTTATAATTTTTTTAAAGATTTTCAACAACTTTTCCTTCTTTATACCTTGTATAGTATATTTTGTTTTAAACTGTTGGTTTATTCATTATAATTGCTATTCTATTTGAAATTCTAGTAATGAACAATACAAACAGTAAGTATTTTTGTCCTAACCTAAAGAAACCTCCATAGTCTCGTTTAAACAACAATAAGTTTGTTAAATATATTAATTCGATTAAGCACACAAAGATTGCCTCATTTTATGGAAAGCGTGTGTGGTCTAAGGTTGAAAGAGGTATTTTATTTATTAATATACGCTTAAACCGGATTGATAAAAAAGTTCATTAAAGAGCCAAAACAAAGATAAACCTTTTAAATAGAACAAAGGTACACATACAACTATTAACCATTGCAATTTGGTGAACATGGATGGGGGAAGGGATAAGTTGTTGGGTTGGATAAATAGATATATGTTTCAATATAATTGAGGTGCGAGAAGGTATGTAAATATTTTAAAGCTATGTAATGCATTACATTGTATTTCGTGTAATATATCCAATTATTTGTTTAAAGGATATGATGACAGGTTTAACATTTTCGTTAAACATCAGGTGGAAAGCCTTTGACCAATTAGCCAACAAAAACAAACTGTTCGTTAATAAATAAGTATTCTATTTATATTCATACAATTATTCAAGTTTCATTGAATAGTTTCTGTGTATAATGTTTATCTTAATCAATGATTATGATTTATTCATTCAGACTGTATAATCATTACCATTTTAAATCAAACGTTCGTTCAAAGAAGATGATTTCTTCAAAGGTACTTTCTTTGATAGCTTTATACCCATATGAGTACCGGATAAAACTGGGTAGCTAAAATACTGACATAACCTTTGATAAAGGTGTTGAGCCATTTGAGCTCCATTTTCACAATTTTGTTTCGGAGATAGAGTCATGCAAAGTTTGGTTTTCAAAGTATACTGTAAAATCGTAAAACCCGATGAAAAATATACCTACTTAATACCTTTAATAGCTGCTTAAAAAAAAACTAGTTATTTAAAAATTTAAAGATTGGAATTTTTATACCTATTTAGATCCCATCTACAAATATGCATATTATTTAAATTATAATCTTAGCTTGTATGAATGCTTTTTAGTTCATATACATTATGACAGCACCCTTTAAAAAGACAAATTTATCAGTTTCACTTTTACTCCGCTACCTTCAAAGACTATTTCAATATAATAGTATTTTCATCTTTCAGAGTTGAACTTTTCTTAAGGAACATAAGGCATAGGTGTTAGATATGGTGATATATCTACACATAACTATAGTACGGAATGTACGTGAAGGGAGTAGAAGATAACACTGAATGAAGGTATAAATCTAGAAAAGTGTCGGTTAGAGTCTATCTCTCTCGTTCATGGCCCAGAGATACTTCCTTTCTGTGTGTATTGACACTTTAGCAAATAATCATATTTTATAATTTAGTGATACACATTGTGACACAACTTTATCAAACTGAATATTCAGATAGAAAACACATTAATTGACAGTAAGAATGGAAAACATGAAAGGAACAGCTGACAAGTCCATTCGTAAGTTTAATCAAAATAAGTAATCGTTTCCCTTCAGGCTGTTAAACATCAAGTCCAACTGAAGAAACAATTACTTAACTGGACAGTTTTAAAAGAAATTGTACTACCTATAACCGAATTAACTTAAATTACTTTTGAAGTCAACGTAAGAATTGTTTACTATTGTAATCCCAAGTTAAAAGAATTGTCCGTAAAGTACTGTCATTTGTTATTTTTTAATTACAAACTTGTTTCTTTTGGACAATACATTTTTTGTAGCAAAAACAAAACAAATTACAATAATATGGAATAAAATATTCACACTCGCTCACACTAACATGATTTCACACGCATTCGACATTCACACTTAACATCATACCTGGCTTTAAGGCTGGGGAAGAAAATCTGAATTGAAGTACGACTTAAAGACATTAGTTATCCGTAAGATTCTATGAACTCATCCACCGAGTATAATAAGCTTTACTAATTAAAAATGGTATTTTGAATTTATTTAAAACTTTTAGGAAAGTGGTTGAAGAGCTTTATATCTACTTGCATTGGTAGTTGTTCAAATTTAGATGTTCTGTAGTAAAAGATTTGATCATCAACCAAACACATTTTATAAGTTCCCTTACTTAATAGCCTTATTATACTTTTGAGAAGAAAATGCATTACGCCCACTGCACTTAATCTAGATTTTCACAGATATTTCAAAAATTTACATCAATATGAATCCAGTTGACACAATATTTAAGCTAGGCAGTAACATAGACAGCCGGTAAAAGTGAATTAAAATATAAGATTCAAATTTATGAATATTTCAATTTCCCAAGAAAACGTTTCTTAAAATGATAACTTGAGGTTTCATACTATTTCGATGAAATATAACTATACGAAATTAAGTTAGAGAGCTCTTAGTTTTGCCAGAACAAACTGTTATCTTCCGCTCGTGAAGATTTATGATATCTTTGTTCTGTGACTCTGAAGTACATTGTTCCAACAGGTTGTTGTGACTTTTATACGCCAACTTTACTTCTATAATCTATATATTTTGATTTATTCGACAAATATTCTGGTACCTAATACCATATAAAACCTTAGTACATATAAGTACCTGGATCAAAGTACAAAACCATACAACATGGATCATACAAGTACTGTTGAATAGTTGTTTGCTGAGGTTTTAAGTCGGTCTCACGAATATGGTCTTGTCAGCAGTTGGTAAAGACACAGCAACATGTACTAGTTTGCAAAGTTAATATCAAACTTATTTGAACTAGTTTCCTTTAATTTCTAAAAGCTTCCAGATAAAATTCTCGCAATGTTGTCTGCAAAGAGTGATAAGTAATGAAACTTGTTTGTTGGGTTGTACAAAAGGAATGGAAACATTGAAGTGATGGGATTAGTCCTTTGTTCTACTTGTACTTTGGAACAAAAATCTGGGAAGTGGGATAACAACTTGAAATTGGTTACATTTTATAACCCTCTGCTCATAAACCTCAAAAGAGCTGTGTAGTTATAAAAGTGAGGAACTGCACATTTAGAAAACTGAATTTAGGTTTTCAATATATTGTACTTCGTACAAAGGAAGAAAGCACAGCTTTTTAAAGACAAAACGACCAGAAAATGGAAGATCTGAAATACTTCAAATAGCTCTGGTCAGAGAACTTTGTGGAAGGTCTTAAGATAGCATCCAGTATAGGAGTATTAATCCATTACCGAGATTTCTACACGCCTCTTCAACAATGACTTGTCGGAGCACTTATTTGAAAGCAAAAGCCATTGAAGAAAAATGATGAAAATATACACACGTTTATTAATGATTATCTATGGCTTATCTTTTGTCTGAGGTCAAAAAATATTTTAATTTCAAATATATAAGAATTACAAAAATACGTAAGCGAACCGTCTACGAGAATGTGCCATTGCTGAGGACGAGGTTTTTCGAAGAGGCTGTCGATATATCGTTGATATGAAAAAGAAAACAACATTCATTTTGATAATATTTATTGATGTATAATAGCTGCACTAAACGCCGCAACTTCTACATCCGCTTGTTATAGATAAAAGTACGAAGTATTTTGCATTGACAACATAATCTTTCAATTAAAACTTTGTACTGCTCTCTAGCGGGATACTTTGTATAAGGAGGAGCTTCTGAAATGAGTATAAGTTACATTGTCTTTTAAAGAATCAATTTTTATATTATTTAACATCTTGACTTGTGACGCATACGTAATATATGTCACCCTAATAAATAATAAAAGGAACATAACTGTTACATTTTAAAAGATACGTTTTGAGAAAATTATTTGGTGTCAATTCTTTCTATATTTTAGTTACACTGTCTTGTCTTCTGAAAGGCATATTATCATTTCACAGAGTGGTAACTGTTTTATGAATCATTACATGAATATACCTTGATTATTTTATAAAAACACGTGTTGAATTGTCCTTATTTAGATACATTTAGACATTATCCATAAAATTAGAAATAGTTTTAAAACGATGGTAGTTCTCTAAAGGTTTAAGGATTATACTGATTTGCTCATTTTTAAGAACGAGTTAGGTTTGAATAAGACAATTGAAAAGTTAGTTTGAATTGTTACGATAAAAGGTTTTGTGAAGACAATTTGCGGTTCCTAATCAAGTAACTTTCGTTATGATCAAAGTTGAGCGATTTCCAGTGTAACTTATTTACGGAAGAGTGAGTTTTAAAACAGGTAAACAGTAAACTCATATTGTATAATAAATTTTAATAAATTATAATGAACGGTTTTGGCTTTTGAGACGGACACACCTTGTTTCCAATTTCCTTCGATTCATGTTAAAATATTTACAAAACCATGCATAATTAAACAAAAGAAAATATAATTTAAATCCATCTGAAACATTTAACATCTATAAACCTATATACAACTTGAGTATCTGATCAAATCTATATTATTGGGTAATGATTGGTGAATTTAGTCAATGATATTGCATAGATAATGTTTTAGCGTGGAATATAATAAGGGTTTAACTGGTAAGGTTAGGGTAGTTTGACCTCTTTAAATGTATTTGGGTAGATTAAGAGTTTGATGTAAACTATATTACAGTTTTACATTGAAATATAAAGATAGTTTTCAAACTAGGTTTATTTTCAAAATACAATCTCAATAACGATCTCTTGCTAGTTTAATGATTTTAAATGTGTAAAGTTACTACTTTAACCCTGAAAATAAAACCTAAATCAAGATGTCAAGCGTAAGTAATGAGTCATACAAATTTGTTTATTTAACATAAACAAAATTAAGAAATATTATGCACTTACAAATAATTCAATATACTGTCAGTAGACGTTTTATGTCCAATTCTTACGCCTTAACACTAAGAGAACAGTCTAATTAATTTAGAACAATGAGAACAATGAACGGATTATGACAATTTAACACAACCACAATGATAGAAACACTTGAATACTAAATAAACATTATACTACAGGGCTAAAAAAATAATAAAACCTTTAACGGGCTTTTAATCTTTTTCTTACAATAATCTATACAGTAATACTTACAAGGAAAACATAAACCAGCAATCTTGTTAAACGAGTGAAATTGCCCAAGCAGAAACTTGTAAACAAAGCAATAATTGTACAAAGTGTACTTTTCAACCTGTAGAAACTCTTTTGTTTTACTTTCAAAGCAACACCATTAATAGCTTATCACAGCTAAGTGTAATAACAGACAGACAGCGCAGCGTAACGTAGCGCAAGCGTACCGTAATGTTTTAAAAGCAAGTCCAACAAGACGCTGCAAAGCGCAAAGCATTGTAAATAAATAGAATAATAAATAATATTTTATTGCCATGAACAAAGGAATTTTTCAACAACATTAACAACATATTAGCCTAATGAAAATTCGAGTAACTAAACATACCGGGGTGACCACGATAATGTTCTGGCGGATACAGGGATATTATTAGAATGATGAACTTTTATCGTGGCTGGCTGGAGATTCTTCATCTTTAAGACTTCAGTAGCGTATGTCAATGAAATCACGGAACAAACCGAGATCAAAATATTAAGTTTCAATCAGAAGACCATTCATTTGGCGAAACACCTGTTTGACTGCCAGAGCCATGAATATAACGCGCAAGTTTTTGTGGACGCCTCAAAGCCATTGGGTAATCGATTGAAATATGAGTTTACGTATTATTTCTCAGATTTTACGAGTTTTTAATGGTATGGCACAAGATGTGCTTAAACATTTAACCCCAAAATCTACAAAACATTGAAGTTGTTAATTATCATGTATCAGGTCAAAAATACAATATTACGACATAGCTATTGCATATCATTAAAGATATTTAAATATAAACATTTGTATAAACATATCTGTATCTAATTTTTACATATAACAAAAACCATTTAACCTTGATTTGTTACGGTGCTTGTGCTATGTCTGGTTTAGTTACACTACAAACAGTTTTTTGGTAAAAACTCATAAAACAAACATAATAAGAATATAATAATTGTTAGGAAGCTGTTAGTAAAATAGTTGTGAGAGAATAAGCTGCTTGTTAATACTTATAATATTTTTATTCGTTGTAAAGTTATATCAGCCGATTGATTTCTCGCTATGTTGCATTGCTGTATTTAAAATTTCTTTACATTGTTACGTGTCAAATAAATGATAACTCATTTGAAATACGAACAATACAACAGTTTGAGAAATCAATCAGCTGATATACCACAGCATTATAAAATATTGTAAAGTGCAATAACATAACCACAACAACTGGTTTTCTCTCACAACTCTGTTTTATAACAGCTACAAACAATTATTGTTATATTCTTATTTTATGTTTGTTTTATGAGTTTTACCAAGAAGAACTATTTTATTAGAATTGTGGTTCTTAAATTATGGGTACCAAGCAAGTCAAACGACCGTACAAACTACTAAAATACAGGCAAAATCAAGGTTAAATTGGTTTTGTTATGCCTTAAACGAATTGTTAAAAAAAGTTATGTTTTATACAAAAATGTTCATATTTAAATTATCTTTACAATGATATGCAATATGCTATATTCCTACCACTTTACTATTTTTTGACTTATTCATGATAATAGCACCTTTAACCCTTTGCGCCCAATTTATTTTTAAATGTTAAAAAACCCTCCTGTATGGGTTTCCCCCAGTCCCCTGTACGCAATTCGCAAAATCGCTCTCTGGTACTGTGCATTACCAATCATTGAATTCACTTCTAAGCGGGGGATTTAGCGCCTCCCTACTCAAAAGTGCCACCTCCACCTCACTGGATTTGATGAGCCATTTTCTTCAGTGATCCTCAGCGGGTCAGGTGGCCTCCCCGCACCCGGAATGATCCAATGCTCAGCATTGCACCGTACCAGAGCGCACCCGGGTGGGATCGAACCCACGCCGTGACAGACAGGGGCCAGCTGTCCGTCACTATAACCACTAAACCACCGGGCTGTTTGTCGTGGGCCGTCAAACTGGCACGTGAGTTGTCGTAAGGGGAGGAGTGGTGTCCGTGTTGTTCTAGGCGCCGTTAGTAGTGTAGTCCTAGCCCTCGTTTGCCCATATGCAATAAACGATGGGTCGGACTAGACTATTTTGCCGTTCCGTCTGATGTCGGACTCAGTTCATTGAGCGCAAAAGGTTAATGTTTACATAGATTTTGAGGTTAGAAATGTTTTGAAAACATGCTTGTACTACATACCATTAAAAATCTCTGTCAAATTCTGAGAGAAATAATACGTAAACCTCCATTTTTAATCGAATTTATAGTTTAACCACAGGGCATCCTGTAAAGCTTACGCGACTCATGTTCATAGCTCTAGCCTTGTAATGGCGCAACATATCAAACAAATTGTTTCGCCAAAATGTCGAGAATTGTCTTCGATTAAAACTATGTACAATATGACCCACCTTTGTATTTAAAAATCTCGAGTTTTGACCCCGTGAGTTTCAGTATTGACACACCTGTATACTGAGAATCTTAAAAATATTTTTCCTGAAATCTCCATGTATCGATTTCCAGATAGAAAAGTTTGTTTCATCGTTCTAGCTCTAATAGTACTCCTGTAACTGTTTAGGACACTTTATCGTGGCCACCCGGTATATTTTGTATCAATTACTAATCTTTAATTTGTTTTCAAAAAATATTCATAATTGTAGTACACAATGGCTTGTAATTTTTTAGTTTATTTATACTTTTTTCTTCTCTCATGGAATTTGGACGGTTGTTATAAAGTTGTGTCATATTATAAATAGGAATTGTTTTAAGTAAGTTGTTCGATGATTTGGAATTTTGAATTTGCCACAAGTCTTTAGTTTCTCTAATATATTTTGATCTAAAAATGATGTTGAATTTGTTGTGATGAATGTTAAAGTTTCGTAGATATATAAAGAGTAAATAGTCAAAATGTTGCTTTTAAATAAATTAACACAGAAGTAACCTAATAATAAATTACTAGGTTATAAACCGTCATGAAGCTCATCATATTAGTATAGAGGGATGCCGAAAGCGGCTCGTATAGTATTTGCGAAAATACCTTCGGTTACAGTTTTGCTCAATAACAGAGGTTCTGGGTATGAACTGTGTAAAGGTAGGGGACAAACATGGTGAATATCACCACTTATTTTCGGTCCCAGGAAAAGCAGGAGTCTTGTTTCATGGAATACACGAGAATGCCGACGACAACGTTTGATTATATACCAGTTTGGTGAAGGATGATTTAGAGAAGCAGAAAACGGTCGCAGAGAAGAGCTATTGGTGTAGAAGAGAGGCTATTGTAACTTTGAGGTAGGCTATAATATTTAAGCATTATATATCTAGGCCACGTAATGTTTTTTATAATTCACTTTCGCTAATCTAGTGAGAAATTAGTACTTTACTTTGTCGGTCGGCGTGTCTCCACTGAATACGCTCCATTGCGCCTGGGAAAACAAAATAGTTTGTTCTTCCAGTAAACGCTGCGCCGCGCTGCGCTAAGCTACGCCCAATACGCTACCAGTGTGTCTTACCTCTATTCAGTGCATGATATTGTTTTAAAACATACGCTGCGCTGCGCTGTCTGTCTGTTATTACACTTAGTGTTGTGCAGGAAAAGCTAGATGTCCTTTTATGATGACATAACCGTTCTAATCTGTGCATTTGATCTTATTTCAACTTACTTAGTAGCTTTGAAACCACATACTGTATTAAGGAGTATTGAACGTTCTTTAGTGTACCATGTTGAATTGCTTGTGAAGCTTTCATCTAGATGATTTGATATGAAAGAAAATCCAATTGATTTTATTTCTGTTTTTAGGAATTTTTGGAGAGTTTCTATGCCAAACTATTTGTGAATTCTAATAAAACTAAAGTTTAAGATTGAAGTTGTTAACTATTAAATGTTGTTCCTATAATATAAGCAAACAGTCATGACTTGTAAATAAATTAAATTGAGCTTATCGTGACAAACTAACATCTAAATCTAAATGTTTATCTTACCTTATTGTTAAGATAGAACTACATTAAAGTTAGTAGAATAAGTTGTAATCAAATTGAAAGAAGGTAAAAACATATCCTCTGCCTTATTTCCCATACAGTAAATGAGCGTATCTACCTGTTCATTAGGCTGGGCTGTATCCAATTTACTTAAGGAATAAAATATTTCAAAACGTGTCTTCCAAAACCCCATCCTAATGGTTTGAATGTATAAAAGTCTGAAGGTTTCATATTTAAATGAGACTGCGCCTTGTACTAAATCTCCAGAGAAATGATATTATCCATGAATGATATTATCCAGAGAGAGAAATTATCCAGTCCCCTGTACGCAAAATTCAGCAAAATCCTCTCTGGTACGGTGCATTACCAATCATTGAATCACTCCTAAGCGCGGGATTAGCGCCTCCCCAAGCTCAAAAGTGCCACCTCCACCCTCACTGGATTTGATGAGCCATTTTCTCTTCAGTGATCCGGGTCATTGTGGCCCCGCACCCGGAATGATCCAATGCTCAGCATTGCACCGTACCAGAGCGCACCCGGGTGGGATTTGAACCCACGCCAGACAGACAGGCCAGCTGTCCGTCACTATAACCACTAAACCACCGGGCTGTTTGTCGGGCTGTCAAACTGGCACGTGAGTTGTCGTGGGGAGGGAGTGGTAGTGTCCGTGTTGTCTGCTAGGCGCCGTTATGTAGTGTAGTCCCACTCTCGTTTGCCCTATATGCAATAAACGATGGGTCGGACTAGACTATTTTGCCGTTCCGCCTGATGTCGGACCTAGTTCGCCATTGGAGCGCAAAAGGTTAATGTTTACATAGATTTTGAGGTTAGAAATGTTTTGAAAACATGCTTGTACTACATACCATTAAAGAATCTCGTCAAATTCTGAGAAATAATACGTAAACTCCATATTTTTAATCGAATTTATAGTTTAACTACAGGGCATCCCGTAAAAGCTTACGCGACTCATGTTCATAGCTCTAGCTTTGTAATGGCGCAACATATCAAACAAATTGTTTCGCCAAAATGTCGAGAATTGTCTTCTGATTAAAACTATGTACAATATGACCCACCTTTGTATTTAAAAATCTCGAGTTTTGACCCCGTGAGTTTCAGTATTGACACACCCTGTATACTGAGAATCTTAAAAATATTTTTCCTGAAATCTCCATGTACGATTTCCAGATAGAAAAGTTTGTTTCATCTTTCTAGCTCTAATAGCTCCCAATCCGTTTAGGACACTTTATCGTGGCCACCCGGTATATTTTGTATCACTACTAATTTGTTTTCAAAAAATATTCATAATTGTAGTACACAATGGCTTGTAATTTTTTAGTTTATTTATACTTTTTTCTTCTCTCATGGAATTTGGAAGGTTGTTATAAAGTTGTGTCATATTATAAATAGGAATTGTTTTAAGTAAGTTGTTCGATGATTTGAATTTTGAATTTCCCACAAGTCTTTAGTTTCTCTAATATATTTTGATCTAAAAATGATGTTGAATTTGTTGTGATGAATGTTAAAGTTTCGTAGATATATAAAGAGTAAATAGTCAAAATGTTGCTTTCTTTAAATAAATTAACACAGAAGTAACCTAATAATAAATTACTAGGTTATAAACCGTCATGAAGCTCATCATATTAGTATAGAGGATGGCTCGAAAGCGGCTCGTATAGTATTTGCGAAAATACCTTCGGTTACAGTTTTGCTCAATAACAGAGGTTCTGGGTATGAACTGTGTAAAGGTAGGGACAAACATGGTGAATATCACCACTTATTTCCGGTCCTAGAAAAGCAGGAGTCTTGTTTCATGGAATACACGAGAATGCCGACGACAACGTTTGATTATATACTCAGTTTGGTGAAGGATGATTTAGAGAAGCAGAAAACGGTCGCAGAGAAGAGCTATTGGTGTAGAAGAGAGGCTATTGTAACTTTGAGGTAGGCTATAATATTTAAGCATTATATATCTAGGCCACGTAATGTTTTTTATAATTCACTTTCGCTAATCTAGTGAGAAATTAGTACTTTACTTTGTCGGTCGGCGTGTTCCACTCGAATACGCTCCAATGCGCTCTGGGAAAACAAAATAGTTTGTTCTTCCAGTAAACGCTGCGCCAGGCTGCGCTAAGCTACGCCCAATACGCTACCAGTGTGTCTTACCTCTATTCAGTGCATGATATTGTTTTAAAACATACGCTGCGCTGCGCTGTCTGTCTGTTATTATTACACTTAGTGTTGTGCAGGAAAAGCTAGATGTCCTTTTATGATGACATAACCGTTCTAATCTGTGCATTTGATCTTATTTCAACTTACTTAGTAGCTTTCTTTGAAACCACATACTGTATTAAGGAGTATTGAACGTTCTTTAGTGTACCATGTTGAATTGCTTGTGAAGCTTTCATCTAGATGATTTGATATGGAAAGAAAACCAATTGATTTTATTTCGTTTTAGGAATTTTGGAGAGTTTCTATGCCAAACTATTTGTGAATTCTAATAAAACTAAAGTTTAAGATTGAAGTTGTTAACTATTAAATGTTGTTCCTATAATATAAGCAAACAGTCATGACTTGTTAATAAATTAAATTGAGCTTATCGTGACAAACTAACATCTAAACCTAAAATCTTACCTTATTGTTAAGATAGAACTACATTAAAGTTAGTAGAATAAGTTGTAATCAAATTGAAAGAAGGTAAAAACATATCCTCTGCCTTATTTCCCATACAGTAAATGAGCGTATCTACCTGTTCATTAGGCTGGGCTGTATCCAATTTACTTAAGGAATAAAATATTTCAAAACGTGTCTTCCAAAACCCCATCCTAATGGTTTGAATGTATAAAAGTCTGAAGGTTTCATATTTAAATGAGACTGCGCCTTGTACCAAATCTCCAGAGAAATGATATTTTAAAGAAGAAAGGAAATACATTCAATGTGTAAATATTTTACCATTAATGTACTACCATGCCTACCAAATGCCTACCCGGTACCAGAGATTTTATCATTTCTAAATTAGTGTTAATCATTATGTCTGCACAATCTATTATTGTACATTGACAATAAACTTTATGTTATGTGATATAAAATTTATTAATGTTTGTTAACAAACGAAACTCATAATGTCTAAGAAACACATGTTAATTAAATTACAGTATAATATGGAACAGTATCAAATAAGTCACATTGTATAGAGCTGGACATGTAGTGAGCTGAGTTGAAAATTCAATGATATGACAATGCCTTGTGAATACCAAAACGAATAAGACACAACAATAAATGATTCATAGTTGTTTAAATACTATCTGGTCATTAAATTGCATAACAAAACTAATAAATAAAACCAATGAGATAAATAATGAATACATGATTTATGGTAAATAAAATTATCAGATCATTATATTCAACAACAAAATAATTAACTATTGCATTGAACTAAAGATATGCAGTTTATTTCCTATTTCACATGGTCATGCTACTGTCATATTTTATGCACATTGTTTATTTCTACTTAATGATGAACATAACACACCTATGCATGTTTTGCATGTAGAGCTTTATTAACGTCTCTCATATGCCATTTTATCAATTTAGATATGTTGTTTTATGATTTCTTTGCACTACGTTTTTATATGTTTTACTTTTTATTCTAGAGTTGTAAGCTATTATTACTAATCAAATTGTAGCTATTTCTTAAACATGTTCTTTATTTTATTATTACGTAATCGAACACAGTGTCAAGTACCCTTTCTACCCTCGCAGTCCACTCAGCCGCTTGAGTAGCTCCGTCTAGAAGCGTATCTTGGTAACAAACACTGGAATCAAAACTGTGTCGGGTTCACAGCTAACTATCTACTTGTCCCAAATTCAACACCGTCCAGTCAAGTGGTCCAAAACGTACACAAATTGGGATTATTGTTATAATTATTACAAACAATGTTTCAAATAAACTGCACAATTCAATTTTATTTTATGATTTTCATGATAGATATACGGTATAACACAAGTAATATGAATTCAGTGAGTAATGCTTCTAACACGTGTATGTCGGTGATTCTCTGAGTACGTGGTCAGAAGTCCAGCAAGCTCACCTGCAATGTGCAATGTTGTCACAATGTTGCAGGGATACTGAACTGAGTTGAATGTTAAGCAACACATACGGTAGGCATCTGTTATGATAGATATACGGTATAACACGAGTATGAATTCAGTGCCAGGAATGCTTCTAACACGTGTATGTCGGTGATTCTCTGAGTACGTGGTCAGAAGTACAGCAACCTCACCTGCAATGTGCAATGTTGTCACAATGTTGCAGGATACTGAACCGAGTTGAATGTTAAGCAACATATACGATACGCGTTTGTTATGTTTTGTAAGCTACATTCCAAATACTTTCTTTCTTCCGAATAAAACCACATATTATTTATAAGTTGAAGTTAATTATCTGCTGGTATTGTTTCATTTAGTTACAAACGTAATGGATTAAAATAATGTGTAGCTAAAGGCCATGTGTTCTTTAGCACGAATTGTATATGGTATTTTACTTGTGATCTTTTTCTCGACGCTCGTATGAAGCTTTGAAACTTGATACATCTAATAGTTCAAAGTGAAAAATGTACTTCTATGTTTTATCAATAGATTCGTTCATAACGCGAAGCTTTTAACAGGACTTAAAATTGAACTGAATTTTTATTGAACTACCTTCATAACGGTTTAGTTTAACAAATTCTGCAACAAAGTAATACAGTATCTACCTATTCATAAACAAGATAAGTTAAACAGCTAAATCTAAAACCCGAGGACTTTTAGCATGTAATAATATCCCTTAAATGTAAAATGTTTACTTGACTTTTCCTCAAATTAAAACAAACTATCTTCACTTTGAATTGAAACAGAATATTAAAACCCAGGTCACAAATACAAATTAACGTAAAATACGTTAAAATCATCACAACTTCTTACTCTTTCTTTGAATTACCTTAAATCGCTTTCTTCATAAATAGTTTTGCCAAATATCCAGAATTTGAGCTTTGATAAATCTTGTTTGGCAAGCCTACACCGTTCTGAAGTTGGTAAACATACACGCTTATTAAGTTTTAATAAACACGTCCATGTTACGTATATAACTTTATTCAAATGAAAACAACTTACCCAATTCGGGTTTGCTAAAAACAAAGTAATATGAATTACAATATAAATAAATGTAAATTTAGATTTGATTTTTGTTATATAGATGATTTATGAGAATATATACTGAATATTTTAGAGCTATTCTTACAATTTCTTCTGTTGTAGACTTTGGAATTTTTAATTGGAAATTGGCGTTTTGTAAATTGGGTATTGTACAACTAGATCAATATTGTCGAAGAACTCCTAAACATTGGTCTTCTCACATTGAGTAAACTTAATGGAGTTTTTTATTAGGGTTCCTCTTACAACCACTGCATGAGTTCATACTAAGTGAGTACTCGTTGATTTTATGAATAAAATATCGTTATGGTAGTGATCATTCTTTATGATCCGGTTGTTAAAAACAATAAAATGGCTGAAAGCTGTTATTATTAACTTTATTGAATATTCTTACGCAACCTGTACGTGCTACACTAACCTTAACTACACAATTATTTAACAAGTACGAAAATAGGTGTTTCAAAAATAGGAATAGAATACGCTTTTCCTTGTGGCAAAGTCAGGACTATCGAGTTCTCTCTTTTAACTGAACTCCAAACAATGTTTCGTTAAAATCACCTGTTAGAAACCTTTTCCTTCCCTTATTAAGTGAACATCTTTTACATACTGCATACATCCTTTTATCTTGAAACTATTATATTATTTATATGACGTTCAATACTACATTACGAAAACAATTAATTTTCCTTGTTATTGTTTTGCACACAGTTAAACAATATGATTGATTACATTCCACTTTCTCCAAAACAACGTTGAAGTCATAGATAACAAAGCCTCACCGTGTAGAGAGCGACATTGAGAAACAATTACACAGTTTTGTTTAACCAACCGAATGAAAAATATTTACCAGTCAACAGAAGAGAACAGTGAAAATGGTTTCCTTAACAAAACAAACATGTTTGAATTCGGTGGTGCTTGACTCTTTCTGCCCGTACAGAACTTGTACATATTTAAGAATATCAATTTAAATTACGATAAACAAAATGTATCGATTAAGTAATTTTGTTATCAACAATTGTTAACGAGATTGAATTTATAGCAAACTTAAACCAAAACAAAAATGGCATATTAAGTTATTCTTAAAGTGATGTTGTAGGAAGAGGAAAGTTATAAATCCTATATTTATTTCAAAACAGACATAAATATTAAAATAAATTTGTTGACACCAGGTTTAATTATTTGTTGAGTTTTTGCTCACAAATGAAAATACATCAAACTCATTTAATCGAACTCTTCAAGAGCTCATTGTACAGATAATGACCATTTGCAAAACAACATTGTAGGAATAAACTGGTATCATGGAGGCCACAGACCACACAAGCTAAACTGTACGCTTGACAAATTTAGGTTTTATCCTAAAAACATCAGAAGTGTTTTTTTTTAATTTTTCTCTTATGGCTATGATTATCTTACTAAAGTAACAAAATATAAGCCAACAAAAGACTTTTTCATATTGTTATTTAATTTAATGTAGACTTTTTAATTTTCAAGTAGAGAACAGTAAACGGTGAATCACATCTCTCTGGTGTTTGAAGAATAAACATATCACCAAATACGAAGAAGACAAAACAAAATATTTTATCAACAATTTTTAATCAACAACACCCTTATAACATATTAGAGAACTGGGACGGATTTCAACTGGCAAAACTACTGACCTACTCATGATATGAAACTGGGGCTCGTTTATCTCTTTACAAATTAACCTTTGAATCATACAGATGATTTACAGAATGAATAATACATAGAGCAATGCTTCATATGATACGTACAGATCAATAGCCATTTAGCTCTACGCTAGTTTGATTGTGCGCCATTCCATGTTCTGGTGAGCGTTTTTTACTGAAATAGAACACTTCTTTATTAATTTTGTAAATTTAGACTAATTAGTTTACATAATTAGGTTTTCAATATTACGAAAATTGTTTTGGTTGCTAGCCCTATCATATTAACTATTCTAGCATCAAATAATTAAAGGGAAAAGAAACAATTCGCAAAAACACCATATTAAAACTCAGCAGTTATCATATTGCAGTTAACAAGCATCTGAAATGAATACCTTGGATAGTTTACCTTTGTTTAAAAATAGGTACTGGTAAACAGTTTTTTTGTGAAAAACTTTGTTTAGTTAAAAACTATATTAAAGAGGTACATTATTTAATAGTGCAGTTAAAATAATTAACACAGCCCAGTTATTTCTTAAGCCTTCAGATCTCACTTGTTCTTATTTTCGTGATAAATTTTCTGGACAATTATTATTTTTTATTTGAAAACAGAAATATTTTGAGAAATTAGGTTTTACTTTTAAACACAAGTATGCAAACGACCGAGTCAGGATCTCCCGACGTAGCAGGAACGTATAAAATACATTTTCTTAAAGACGTATGCAATGAAATAGAAGCTAGCTGCCGTTATAATAATATCACCATACAAGTTTACCAAATATTAAAGTTGTTTTTGCTTCATACTTTCATAAAGATGTATTGAAACAAAAACTCGAGGATGTTTGACACAACTGATTTTGCAACACGATAGGTCCGGCTAGTTGTGTCAAGCTGTATTATATGCTCCAGTTGTCACTGGTTATCCATATACACTAGTCGATGAATATTCAACGTGCAAACGTACAACTTTATGAGAATATTATACAAGAAATGACAAATGTTTAAGTTTTCGAAGTTTTATAAACACCTGTCTACTTGTAAAATAGTTTATAACAAACTGTCTTACTTAACATTAAAATTTAAAGGATCGTCCAAAGTGCCTTCCGCTTGGTTAATTAATAATTCTGCGGCATTAGAGATTGTTGCTCTTTAGAAGTTTAAAAGCCTGGTAATTACTACTTACAAAGTGATATAAAACCCACTACCGGTACACTTCTTCGCTAATTTAAGACTACATTAGAACGCATTCTATATCTGCATTAGAAAATATTATTTTATTCAATTCTTTTATTCTACAATTAGGCTATATTTGGGCAATATAATTTATAAATACTTTCATAAGTAAATGACAGCATACTATAATCCAGAGGAACGTTCATAAGAGCCGATTCAGAAATCAAACCTTTACCTTTGTAGCTACACATTAACCTTTTTTATAATAGTAATATGTGCAGTTATCGACGTTTTATATTTGTCCAACTAGTTTAAACACACCATGAAGTTTCAATACTTTATGCAAGTTTTCATTTAAAGAATCAATTTTAATGAGTAACAATGTAACAAGTGATGGGCCAAGTTAAAACAAGAGAAAACTATTCGATTATCAATTTTGTTGTATTCTTATCCGTAGGTACATCAAGAATACAGATAATGTCATCTGTTGACCATTACAGATGACAGACTCACTTTATTGGCTTCACTGTATCGTGTGTATATTACAGTTTATCAATAGCCAAAAGGCAAGACCAAAGTTGAGTATTACAATAAATATTGATAGAAATATTGACAGTGAAAGATGTCAGATGGTTCATGAATATTCTAAGCTGGGTCCAGAGCCTGATCCGTGATATCGATGTTGAGCCAACCTTAACACAATCTGTATCTGAATTGATGTAGCTACTAGCTAGTCTTCTCAACCTGTTCAATCCTCCTATTTCAACTCAAATGTTGTCTTTTATTTAATAGTTTTATTTATGGGTCTGAAATGAAATTGTATAATATAATTTTAAACTATTGCATAATTAATACTATAGTACATCGAAGGCGAGAGGTCTTATAATAATTTATGAGATAATTTAACTGACAGGCAGAACGCATTGACCACTTTCCAAAACATTGTTAAAGATTTTTAGATAGCTTTATAACAAAGTAAGATCAATCAATAGCTATTAACAAGGCTTTCTCCATTCAAATGCTGATCTTTAAAACTATAACACAGATGAAGGCAAGTTTGTTCGTGCTAAAGTGTCAATAAACAAAGGAAAGAAGTATCTCTGGCCATGAACGAGAGAGTTAGACTCTAACCGACACTTTTCTAGATTTATACCTTCATTCAGTGTTATCTTCTACTCCTTCACGTACATTCCACTATAGTTATGTGTAGATATATCACCAGATGTAACACCTTCCTTATTCTTCAAGATATAACTCACTTATTACAATGTCATAATTTTGAAAGATAATTTTTATTATACGCCAGTTCTTAATGATAAGAACAATTTTTCACATCGACTAAACGTTTATTATGAGCGACGGAAGAACTTTAGTTCGTATGATTGTTGTAGAAATTATCCATAGTTTCTTAATTATTTACCATCGTTGAAAATCACACGAAGTTAAGGAATCTGAAATTTGAATCTTAAGAAAGAAAGAGGCACCTAACAAACAACAGATACATTGGACATTGAGCTAACCGAAAGTTATCAGTGTAAAATGACAGGTCATAAACAACCAAAAAACATACAGATGGTTTAGAAATAAATAATAAGACAAACACTTTAAACTACGAGTATTAGAGCCTCATTACCTACGTTCATGAAAACCTGTAGAAACAATAGCCAAAAAGAAGTAAAATTTCAAAGCAGATTTAATAGCTTTAGAGTCCAGATGACTAACTGAAAACATACTTACCATTCAAACTCATGTTTTTATTGTTCTGACGCCATTCAATGGCAGGAATGTAATAGATGTACAATATTTTAGCTCAAGAAAACATGACAATCTCGAATTATGCCCAGCCATTGGAGACGGGGCCGGTCCAAACGTGTATTGTATACAAAAGAGCATTAAATTGCGAATAACAAGAAGTTAAACAGCAAAACTATGCAGAGCTACGCCATTTTCATTATTAAATCAGGTTTAAGTTAGTTAAAGAAGCAACAACAGAGCAAAGAACAAAGTTGAATAATGAGAAAGCTAGTATAAGACAATTAGGAACTAGTGTTTTGTAATAATAGTGTATACAGTTTGGATAAATCATTGAGCTTTAAGTAATTCCAAATAACTACAATTTCGATTTCAATTTAAACCTTTAGAATTGACATTTTTACTTTTATAACATTTTACTTCTTGTAACAACTCTTCGAGCGTTTGAATATAAATTGTACACTAAATAACACACGTATCTTTAAGCGCATTAAAATTAATATCGAACAATCCAGCTTTAACAGTTTATACTGTATATATTTCCTTAGTAATATCTGTGTAATGGTTGGCAAACGTTTGTTAAACTGGTTTGTTGTTTCAGCTAAAGTAAACAAGATCAGCTGGAGTTTTCAATCCGGTGTTTATATAGAGCGCAGTGTGACATAAAGATCCTACGGGCAGTTTAATTGTTGTAGTCAGCGTGCACTTTAGTTTAACCCAGAGCAACACGTAAAATTTTTAAAATAAAGGGTCAAAGAAATATGTCATACGGCAGGAACTACTTTATTATCTTATAAGTTACTGTTGACGATAATTGTTAAAAGATGTCTTTGCCTTTTGATGAAACAAACCATATTTCAAAGTGAAATAAAGTGCTACACCGAAAGTGTGTAGAAAACAAGAATCAATCGCAATACAGGGAAACTCCACTCCTTTGACTTTTTGTTACCATAAATATTTTAAGACAGTTTTCCTGACGTATTTGTAGGGTAAGGATAAAAGACACAAAGATCTATTGTACCACAGTTTTGAAATTTTAGAACTTCAAATGTATATTGTATGATTATATAATTAGGAAGCCTATAATTTCACAGCAAATTTATAGATTGGGACAAAATCAAGATTTGATGTGATTTGAATTTGAGTGAACAAATAATTAAATCAATTTGAGCTTTGAACTCGATTTACTAACTCCTAGACTTTGGAAAGATACAGCACCTATTTACAGCTTTATTAAATGAAATCCCAAAGCTGATTTCAAATCGTTCAAAAAATCTTTCAAAGATTCTTTTATACCATCAAAGCAAACAAAAAAATAAATAAATTACATTTAACGCGTGAAATTATACACTTTTATTTAAACTTAGTTCTAAATTCAGAAGTCCGACTCTTTGTCATATTTATCGTCAATGATGTATAAATAACAAAATAAACCATCCAAAACCAGTAAAAATAAGAAACGCAGTAGATTATCGTTTTGTGTAGTTGGCAGTTGTGCAAGGAGTTACGGCTATCTTGTCTCGAGAATAGGGTTTACAGTAGCATCCTCGGAGTTCTAATCTTTGGTCTTTAGCCTACACTATTAATCACAAACTAGCAAGTCTATAATAACACAATTTCGAAATTTTGTTACAAAATTGTATAAAGGTAAAACAGTAATCATACATATAAGCACATTCAGTAATATTTTGCCTATATAACTAGCAAATTTTCATAATAAATCAAGGTAATAAATTATTTCTAAAGAGAACAAAACCTCAAAGAACAAAACAGTTGACAGTTTTAAGCTTCTCTACACCTCCTGAGTCAAACGGCAAAACTTTGAATACATATGTGACTATTCTATGGGTCGCGTTTCTTGACCGATATTTACGAAACTTGGTACATATGTTCCTGTTGTTAATCTCTAGGTTAAGTTGTTGACCAGCCAAACCACCCCGCTGGAAGTGCATTTTTGAATGATGTTCTAGCCTACAGTTAGTTTTATGCAATATAAACTTATATTTAGGACTATATCTTGATTACTAACCGTTTCCTTTGCCACTATCTTGGTCTGGCTGAGCGGAATTATTATATGAAGTGAACATGTCGGGCACAGAATAAACTGCATATTCTAACTTTTAATCATTTCAAAATTGTAGTTTTAAAGGGACATAAAGCTTTTTTAACAGTCTACCGAACATAATTCCGATTTAAATTATTCCTCCGCTTAAGGAAATTCGTCATAGTTCTTGTGGCTACTCGTCAAATATATCTTTTACTAGATTCATTTGTATTTTTGCTTATGTCTGACAAAAATATAAATTGTGAGAACTAAAGGAAAATTACTACAATATAATAGTAGGAAATGAATGGATCAATATGATTGCAAGAGGAATTGATTTGATAGTTTAACGAATTTACGTATTAAACTTGAAGTTTGACCACAAAACTCTTTGCAGTGAGAAGTATTGCTTCGACTTATCTGAATGGAATCTCTTTATAACACTTTGAATTCAGCAATAAATGCTGAAGTCCGTATTGCATTTCCTGAACCGAAGTTTTGTTGAAGTTCGAGATTTATTGAAGCGATGGAGTACCAATAAGATATCCATTGCAATTCAAACTAAACAATTCCCTTTTTTCTGGACTACGTATTTTAGAAAAATACTGGACTCTTTGTATTCTTGATGTGTAGTCAGTTAATTTTGTGGTTGTGATTACAAAAGAACTATACCAGTTTTGGTTTGATAACCACTTAAATTGTGTGTACAACAAACTTAACATTTTTCGGTAAAAGGCGAAAAAGTACTTCTGTAATTTTATTTCTGTTAATGCTTTTTGAGGAAACATGTTCAGTTTGTTAATTAAAATGAACTATGTGATTCGCACAAAGAGAAATGTTATCCTTCTATAATAGTTTTTTATTTTATTTTTATTTGTCAATTAACAACACCATTGTGTTGACAAACAGGTGAAGATGATACAAAAAGTGGTGAAACAATAAATGAATTACAAGCATTGTGGTCAATGTTCTATGGTTATTAAGATACTTAGTTTGTAGTTGTATGGAACAAAACAATACTTGATGCGATATGTTAAACGAATTAAACAATTCTTTAAACAAGTCTTTAATAGTTGATTTAGAATGATAAATAAAAGTGTTTATTCAGATGAACTTTGAAATCCACCAAGTTATGCCACTTATGTTTGTTGTAAGTTGAACATCGCATGAGTTAAATCGTAAAGCTTGGCACAATGGTAACATGTTTTAAAATGTCTTGATTCGTGGAAAACATTAAACATTCGAACTGCAAACAATATATTTGTCATATTTACAAATATACAAATTATATGGGTTCCTGCAAATCTACTTTCACATACAGCTATTTCTTTGAAGTCAGAAATAAAATGTATTCTATTATAAAGCTCAGTAGTTTTTTCTTCGGTTTGAAAAGTGTTTTACACATTTTGTTTTGGTATAATATATTATTTATAAATGAAACGAGATCACTTTTAAGCAGGGTTTGCTGTGTAGCAGCAATGTTAATAGATATTAATTTCAGTTTTTAACTGCAATAATTAAGACAATAATTTTTAAAGGTATGACGTTTTACGTGTTTTTATGAATATAAGTTTTCGTTTTATTTGAGGAACAACTAATAAATCTAGTAATTCTGGAATTAAGAATTTTCAAAGTAGGCTTAATTGTTAAAATAAATGGAAAACACACAAGGAATGATACGCATTCAGTAGAGCACGCATTAACACCACGTTTCAATCAAAACTTATTTAACAAAAAATATCAGTTACTGAACCAAGATTCAAGATGTGTATAAAACAACTACTAGCCTTGGAATTTTAAAAGGTCTTGGATGAAAAACTATAACCATGGATTTACATACAGACACGCTGCTTCGCCAAAGCAAAGTAGAAAACTTTATGTTTCATCGGTTCACTAGAGTCTCCAGTTGCTGGAAAATTGCTACTTTCCATGAAACTAGCTAGAAAATCAACCTTTTCTTGTAAACTAGAAATCTTACCGCTTTCAAAAACAAAGTTCGAAACCAAGCCCCAGCTCAAGCATAAAACAAATTAATGTTTAAAAGTATTTTAAGACACTTTATAACTTGGATCATTGATTAAAGCCGATATAAACAAATGTTAAAAACTGTATTAAAACAATAAGTATTTTAATTATTTTATTTACGCAATCGGTTTCGGATACAATTCCATCGTCCGGTGTGTACAAATTGAAAACCTCCTGATTGAAACATTTTATATATTTGTTTTGAAAGTGGCCCATTTCGATATTTTAGGTAACAATACCTTACAAAACAATAATTATTGTATGAAATTATAACATAATAATTTGGAAATAGTTCAGCTGTATAATATTTTGTGAATAATCATCGAACTGAATAAAATAAATGCTCTTTTCCATTGTAAGACTATTACAAAGTTAACAGGCTACACGTGTATCGTATTACAACAATTTAAATATTATGTCTATTGATAAACCACTTTCCAATGTTTCAAAAGACTTAAGTCTGTGATGTTTTTCAAACGAAATGCCACAAGAATAACTAATTGTATGGCCATAACATACAAATTGCACCTTATTTATGCTCAAAACCCTCCAAGCTAGTAACAACATAATTGCGTATTTTAATACACTAGTTTTTGAAGGGAATCGGCACAGAATGATTGATAACAATTTTATTGTTCTGAAGAAGCCACGTAAAATCAATTATTCAAACAAAATTAACAAATTTGCATTTTGATCAAATAAATAAATAGATAAATCTTAAATACAGAACTTTTGACGTTGAGCCAAGCGCTACCTGATTGTTTGCCAGCTAATTGTCTTAGACTGATCAATATGATTTGTTAGAAATAGATATCCTAAGATCTATTTGATTGCTGCAAAAGAGTTTATTATTCATTGTTTTCATAGAATGTTCTAAATAACCTAGGCTATTTTTAGGTCATAAAAAAAATACTACGGTTCATCATATTGCGTCATGTTGAAAATGAACTTGTATGAAAATGTATTTTGTAAAGTTTTCTTTGTTTTCACTCTTTGTTACATGGCATGTATTGGCTACTATTTAGATTCTATCCTACCAGAGCTCATGTGTTCTGACGGTGTATCTTACACATTTCTTTCAAGGAACTGCTTCGCCCACTTTCACCTTTCTCCCTCAGCCAGAGTTACCACAGCGCAGCACGGAGATTACCACCGTGTCTCACCGTTCGTGCTACAATTTAATTTGCTGTTTCTCCTCTAGTGAATTGATTGTTGTTAGTTTTATTACTTGCTGGTAATTTTACGTTATTGTTTAGGTTTTCTTTCTAAAATATGAATGACAGCGATAATTAAATAATACTATGATGTTTCAAGTGTTGAAAGTAAAGAGCTTAAGTGAGTTAGATAAAAGGATATTATATTCTTTTGCCAGGAAAATATTCCTGGATGATCTGTACAACCCAAGTGTACAAACAACAATGCAGAGAGTGGTTCATCACTTGATTGTGTAAACTGCTAATCAAAACAACGACACTGGATGCAAGTGACCGCGATTAAGACAGATCAAGTTATAATTTTTTTAAAGATTTTCAACAACTTTTCCTTCTTTATACCTTGTATAGTATATTTTGTTTTAAACTGTTGGTTTATTCATTATAATTGCTATTCTATTTGAAATTCTAGTAATGAACAATACAAACAGTAAGTATTTTTGTCCTAACCTAAAGAAACCTCCTTTGTCACCTTTCATGTTTTAAAATTAAATATATATTTTAAAATTAATGGTACTCTTGGAAGGTACATTTTCATGCTTGATTACCTAAAACCTAATTTTCATTCCAACTAGAAGCGAAACTACAATGTCTTGTCTAAAGACAGTAATCACAGTTATAACTGCATTGAAGAACCAACTAACCACACCAAACTAGCTAAAATTTGATTTGGCTAGAGGAGTTTTGTAATGTTGTTTCTGGTAGTACAACTAGTTTAATAGCTCGAGTTCTAACTGCTACTTTAGTAGTCTGCTTTGTACAGAGTAATCATTTACATTATGAAATACCTTTATTTTATCTCAAGTGTCATTCCTGGTATAGCACATGATTTAGAATTGAATGAGTAAGACAGAATGTACAGAGAAGTACTGTTTCCCTTACTCTGTAGCCAGCATTCATATCGTACTGTTTATGCGTTAAATAAAAGGAAATACATGCATATATTGTACGTTGATTTTTGAAAGAATTATAATAGGAACGTCTCAGGTTTTAAATGCTAGTTTTGCATGTGTAGGTTATTAGTATTCTTTATTAAAAGCCCTAAAGAGAAGCATTTTGGTACGAGCTAACCGCCGATGACTTTAAATTAACGAGGATTAATATCGTATGGGAGAGTAATGAACGGTACATTTTGTCATGATGTAAAAATTTTACAGATTGAGGACACGCGTAAAATAATCAAGAAACGAAAACACACAACTTTTTAAAAATTGCATTTATGCCAGATTGTTTCCTTTGTTGTAAAATGCTGTACATGAATGATATAAAGCCAAACCACCTGGCTAAGACTTCAAACTAATCTTGTTGTAGAACATCTTCCAAATTCTTTTAACTAAAATAAAAGTAATACATAGCATAATGTCGATATATCAAAACAGTTGCGTACTATTAGCAAACATTATTGCTGTAGTGCAGTCTTGATTTCAAAAGGAACATTGTAACCTAAAATAATACAACCAGTTTGTTTGCATTCAAATGAAACTAAGTGAATAAATAATCAATTCTTGATTGCTAGCGCATAACAAATACCTAACCGTGACAACATAATTACAAAATAACAAAATCACTGAAGCTCACAAAATCACGGAAACAGATACTGGAGTTTATTCCGGTTAATCCTCATAAAATACGTTTGGCAAAACAACAGGTATGAAACAAAGGTGTTACGGTAGCTTTACATTGATGTTACCCAGGAGAAAGTAACTATGAAGTGTTATTGTTATGGTCGTTTGCGAGATGATACAGGTCTGGAGATTAACTATAGGTTATGTTCTGTAAACATCAACTTAAGTTACTTCTAGTATTTTATTCAAACCTAAGTTATATAACCGTTGTATACAAATAAATTCTTGAAGCGGATATTATTGGTATTAATACCAATATAATGTGATAATTTATTCACAATATCATATTATATTGGCCTTTTTGTTGTTTTAAAAGTGTACTTGTTGTATACAAATGTTCACGGGTCAAATTATTATTATTAACCTGTGTTCTTGTTACTAAATTTGCGGTGAAACATTAGTAATATTATACCTAAAAATGAAATAAAAAAGAGAAAGCGGTGTTAATATGTGTGTTAAGGTATAAAATAGTTTATAAAATTATCACACACATAAACAATGAAAAGAACAAAACAACAATACACACATGTGTTATTCAAATCAAAACCATAAGCAATCCAAATCATGCAAACATAAACAACATTTTGTGTACTTCAACAAGTACAAAACAATATTGGAAAATTAAAAGTTTAAAGAAATCAAATTAGTCTGAATTGTGCTGGAACGTATTTGCGAACATCTTCTCTAAGAATTGAAGTGTCTGAACTTCTACCCTGAGTAAAACACTGATGAATATTTATTAAATACTTAAAATAGCTGGTAAAATTGTTTAAACTTAATTTAGTCAACTGGTTGGTTCTACGTATAGTTGTTGTGATTCATATTCCTATTTCCTATTTAACACGGTGAACGTTTAATAATGTATATCCCGTGATTGTTGTATTACAATAATTATAATGTAAAACCCAATCGATTTCTTATCTGCTGATATAAATATACGAGTAAAAATGACAGCTAAATAGTATATTGAGCTGCTAAATCTAATAAGTGTGGTACACTAACCATTATCAAGTGCAAGAAATGAGGTAGCGGATGTTGGTAATCTTCTAGGAACGTGGTTTGAAGTCCAAGCAATCGCAGCTGCAGCTGGTGTAACAGTTTGAGATTGAGTTGAACATAACACGCTGATAAAATGTTTGTTTCTTTCTAACAACGCTCTGGTAATTGTGCTCACCAGATCTCTGCTCTTAGGCAAAGTCTCGTAAAAACCAAACCCAAAAATGACACTTAGGAGTCTAAAAACTGTATTTACAGTATAACATGAAGTTGTGATAGGGAATACAGGAGTTTGTTCTGTGTTATGTTTTAGGATACTTTTCACATGGATAAAATTGCAGATCCCGAAACGTCGTTATCATCTTGCTCACTAACGATGGAATTGTCCGCAATAATAGTTTAAATTCTGAAATCCTCCCATCGTCAACAACAAATTTCAAACAAAGAGTTATGTCGTTTGTTATTGAGTTGTTTATTTCAAACATGTCCTCGTTTTTAAATGACCCAGTATACAGCTTACTCGTATTTATCTAGTCCCTAGTTCAACTTCAGCATAAGCAATGATTATTAAATTTTGTGGTAACATTATCCGATCATGGTTGGTTATTAAGTAAAACTATAGCTAAGTTATAATCTACGTTAAAAATTAAGTTATTAATTCCACCCAATGTGAGGCCTGCATTAAAAAACTGCTTAATAATTAGTGTTAACAAGTTTGATTTAGTAAGTAATTTGTGCATAAAATAATGAAAATTTGGCCTTTGGTTTAAAGAAAAATAGTACCACACTTTTAATTTACCAGACATTGGGTTGCCTTGAACCTTTACATGGAATAGTTAACGACAAGAGAATCTCGGTCGCAAAGTATTTTTCTCATAATATTTTCCGCTTTTCTTGCCTCATTTGCTCGAATATCCAGTTAGTTCCGGTTCATTCACTCAAGTCAGCCTCGACTTAACGGTCTTCATAACTTTGCTGCACCTGAAGCTTTATACATCAAGTTACGAGTAAGGAAACAGTAGGAGGTAAATAGCCTTGTACAGGGTTTCTAAACGCAACCTAATTTTCAAACTTTAGTAAGTCACTCTTTACGAAGAATACATGAGTAAATGTTAATAAGTTTAAACCATTGGTTTATTTTCTTCAATTTTTAAACTGGTATTTTATATTTTGCAGTAATATTGTGGTTTAAATTGACTAATTTTACGTTATTTTAAAACAAACAGGATCATGGTTTGTAGCAAAAGTCAAAGAGTACAATTGAAACACATTTAAGGGCAATATTTTGTTAAGAGGCGTTTGATGTCAAGTTTGCAGGTGTGAGTATGCAATGTGCTTTAGTTCTTCCGAAATTCTTAAATATTTTTTAAGGGAATTTTCCAAAATAACCCTTAACATCTTCCAACATTTCCTCATTCTATACAGTCAGTTTTATGCTCTGATTTCTGTTCTCCACAGAACTTGTTTCTTTAAAATGTTCAACACGCTTACTCACACCTAAAAATTAGATACAACTTGATTTTGTACATTATCTTGTTCTTGGGTATTCATCAACCATAAACTGAACTTTACTAAAAGCAATGATCGCGTTTGTTTCACAATAACATGAAATTAGGAAGCCAAAACCACAATATTATGCAGCAGTATAGACCAGGTGATATTGAAGAGAGGAAACTAGTGAGATAAACTTACGAACATATTATGCTCTTTAAGGTGACTGACTATGGTTTGGTGGTTTGATATCTAAAAGAAAACCTGCATATTGCCAGAGCATGACCTAATCAAATTAACATTGCTGGCGTGTAACCATAATCATAGCAATTTTCCTGTTACAAAGGGATGGCTTACGCCAAACATGCTTGGGAAAGCTCAGTTATTCCATCTTTTAACAATAAACAATTTTATAAATTGTAATGGAAAAATTGGTCTTGTAAAAGACAACGTTTGAATATATTATACTCGATTAGGGAGCAGTTCCAAATTTAAGTCACGTTCTTATTTTAAAGTTACTTCTTCATATTCTAAACTTATTTAACTAATGTTGAATGGTTGTCTGACTAAATAAATTTCAGTGGCAGTTAACAAAACTACTGCAGGAATGCAACACTGTTAGCAGTAGAGAAGTTCCGGAGTCTAGTTTTTGCGCTCTAGGAATGAATTTCGGTTTGGCAATATTTCAGTAAAGCTGTCACTCTTAGAAACTATATTGCAAAAACAGTAAGCAATGGTTTGTGCTTTACTGTAATGGTAAACTCCTTTTCATTTTCATTTTCGTGTAAATCTATAGCAAACAGACTATACGAGTACAATTACGAGAAGCGGTAAAGGTCAATTGATAATGATTAATGTAAAGTATTGAACGATAGTTTACAATTTATAAGCATACATTTTCTTACTTACTGCCTTATTGACTTGAATATTTTACTTGAGACAACGCCCATATTGGCGTGTGTAGGTGAATATGGGATGTGATGAGTAAAAATGAAGACCCAGATCTAGTCATTAGTTGATAGCCTAATGACTTATGAACATTGACAAACGACTTAACGTGACTTTTGAGCCACGGGAAGCAGCCAGCGTAAAGTTGTTAGGGAAGCCAACCTGGGTCACCCAGCTATGGCCAGAACTTAAAAGCATTTTAAAACTTTAACATTTTAAATTTGTTGGATAACACATTTTATAATAAATAAAAGGTACACTCTTTACATGTAAAAATTTAGAAGTTTATTTATTTGTTTACTATAAAACAAGTGTTAACAAACAAACTCAAATTTTAAAATGCATATACTTTCTTTTTTGTTTATTAGAAATGTATCATTAAAACATCGTTTGCACGTATTTAGAAAACGTTTGAGTTTTATTTTCCTATCATACAGGTAATATTTAATTTACTCCCTGAACCTAGTTTAAGTTATTTTCAGTAGTCATTTGAAGTCTATGACGAAATGTGTGAAAATTTCACAAGAGCACTAACGCTTTAATCAGAAAGATGTAAATGGCTTTGAAATGTAATGTTTGTGGACTAGATAAGATTTAGTTTTTACTGTCGAAGTTTTTATCATCGAGCTTGCTGTCGTATGGCTGCTAGTTGGAACTGTAAAATGAGCTTCTAAAACACACATAAGAAGCTTATCACTTTGAAGACAATGCTTTTATATTTTACTGTTGTAGGTTTAAGTAGTCATCCAATAATTTGTTAAATTGCGTTATAAAATATAGTTTTTGTACATAATTGTGCTTAATACGTTTGTAAGTTCATATCTTAATTCTTACATCTGTTATTAAATTAGTCATTTTAATTGGGCAGTATTTTAAATTATTATTGAGCTAGTTGGAAATTTTTACTTGATTTTTTTATTAATTTTGTTTACAATAAATAAAGACACTTTAAAATTACATAGAACAGTGTGAAAATGTGCAATGTAATATGATTTCTTCCTTTCATACGCAAGGCTGTAAATATACAACTGTCTCACAATTCGTCTATAAGTGTACATATATTAGTTTCAAATCACTATTACAATACCTAATCTGAAATGTTGGTCGTTGATCTACTTTTCATATTTATGTTAACAAATTAGCTAAACTAAAAAACACCCGTTTTAAATGTAGCAAGCTTGCAACCTCTCTTAACGTTGTCTTTCTTACTTAAACACAGTTAGTAATAATATAACGAAGTTTTTACACATAGCATGAGCTCCTGCCATGCTGTACTATTGCACTAATTGCACGTGCACTAAACATATTAAATGTTTGTAAATGCTCTTAGATGTAAAGGGTTTAACGAGCTTATTGGTAGTATTGAAGATGCAAATACACTTAGAATGATTGTATTTGCTCTGAGGATGATTTAGTGCAAGTAACTCAACTCTTGGCTCAATAACGAGGAATTTATCGAGTAAGTGAATTGGTTCTCTTTACTTATTTACATTTCGACTTTTACTGCTGGTTTCTACTTCAACATTTACTATCGCAATTAAACCTGGTATAAAGTGAAGGACTTGAAGCTTAAGATACTTGTGTGCTTTTTATACAAATTTATTTATACATAGAGAACGAAATCATAAAATCAGAACTTCACAAGTCATTTAAGATGCTAAAACAAACGACGTTGTATGGTTTAATCCGCATTTGAAATATGAAAGATTAGAAAGCTAATAATCAAATTGAAATGTGATAAAGTGCACAGAGTAGTACAATTATACCAGTATGAAACAACACATTTAGGTTTTCCACCCACAACACTAAGCTATGATAAGCTGTTAATGCAGTTTCTTTGAAAGTAAAGCAAAGAGTTTCTACAGGATTGAAATGTACACTTTGTACAATTGCTTTGTGTAGAAGTTTCCTGCTCCGGGCAATTTCACTCGTTTAACAAGATTGCTGGTTTATGTTTATCTTCTGATCTTATATTTATACTATTATATTATACAAATGTTTTTGATAAAACATACATCCTTCTATTTATTTTTAAACAATAAAATAAACTATGTCAATTCAGTATTTAAGTGGTTTCAATCATTGTTGTCTAGGTTGAATAAGCCGTATTACATTGACGTAATCATACTAATCCATGGATTTAGTCCTAAATTATTTGAACTTTTCCACTACTTATTTTTGAAATCAAGTATTTAGACATACAACGTCTAGAGACACAGCATACACTAGTTTGTTTATTTATCAATTCTTTAATTTCTTTTGAATCAACAGACAAATTTGTATGATTGGTTGTGCTTAATATGTCAGATTGACTCCTTGACTTAGATATATTTCTAAGTGTATAGGTTGAATGGGGGTTTTCAACCATGAAATTTGAGCTGCCCACTGTGCCTATTTAAGATGATTAAGAAATAAGCATGCAGAGGAACAGAAGAATCCACTACAGAAGATCCACCAAAGATAATTAAACTTCCTTAAAGACCAAAGAAAGTACGTCTGTGTCAAAAGTTCTTGAAGATTTCCCCAGAGGTGAACACTTCTCTAAAACAGTTCTCAAAGTTTGTGGCCCAAGGAGAACATCTCTAAAACAGTTCTCAAAGATTGTCACCTAAAGGAAACCCTCTCTAAAGACTTCTCGAAGATTGACAAAGGAGAATACCTCTAAACAAGTTTTTGACACCCACCAGACAGCAACAAACCAAGATGATACAATCGGCAACTACCATCACACGGGGTGATTACCAACTGAGGTACGATGTGCAAAGATCTTGTTAATACCAGTAAACCAGAAACAAAGTAGACAGATTAGAAACTGCAATGATGACTGCATGTGAAACGATAGAATAGGAATAGTTTTATTTTCTGTTCATTCATAGTTCAGTTTTATATTATAATATAATATGAACTTTTAAATAAATTATTAATTTTCTCCTGACTTTTAACACTAACATTACAGTACTATAAATTAAAATACTCTTGAGAGTTTCTAACACAAGTCAGCGCTAAGTGAAATAGATTAATATAAGACATAATGTTGTTGATGCTTCATGTTTTAAATAAATTGAATTATCTCTGAAGCAATAAACGTTGTATTTTATTGACTTGAAACAATATATCAATGAAACTTTTAACAAACAATAGAGATGTGTGTATACGAGTACGTGTGTAGTTTTTAACATTCAGTAGAAATGTTCTAAACGAAGGTTAAAGGGGAAAGTCAAAATATAGGTTGAAAAGGTAACTGAACCTTGATCAGTGTGACTTGTGGATTTATTGTATTGTGGGATGGACACTGGGTTAAGAATGGTTTTGCGTGGTATTTGCCTTTTAGACCATATCAATTCATTTGACGTAGGACTAAAGCTTAAACTACACATCACTTTGGAGCTCTTAAGGGCTAAATATCTTTGTATCGTATTTTCGGATTGAAATCTCATGGAATCTATTTTAAATAAATGTTCAAATTATAATTTTTGCAATGGAGGTTACCTTAACCCCTCGTTACCTATATTCCAACTACAAATATATTCTGTCAAAACATAGTCCAATTCCACGCTCAAACATTCTATAGTTTTATGCAAAAACATTGTTTTACTTTGTCAATCGAAAAAATATATACTCTGATTAGATATGTAAGTGAACTCTGTCAGGTGTCGGTGAACTCTGTGGACATACTTGTAGACATGTTCCTTAGTCAAACCATAGTACCATATAAACCAGGATCTCCGGTGCTTTGTTGTCCGTTTGTTAAGGCCTAACTAGAAATTAAATACACTAAAACATAATTGTTCCTAATACAGTAGTTCGTTGTAAAAATACTAATTTTTAAGTTATTCAATTTCAAAATTTTAAACGGCTACCTTTTTAAGAAGTTTGAAAAGCTAATTAAGTACTTTCGTTCTTAATTAGAAAATGGCATTTAAATTTACCATATATAATTTGGTAAAAAATCGGTGCATTGGTTTTATAGCCATAGTTATTTGAGTAAAACACATCCACACAGACAGACGGACAACGAAGCGCCTAAGACCCCCGCGTATATGGTAAATTATTATTTGTTTGACCCAATGAAAATTTCTTCAAAGTATGTCAAGATAGTTCATCGACACTCTGTATGTTACGCCATACTATTCACTTAACTTTTATTCTATTAAGACTCGCGTGTTCACTATACTTGAAACAGTAACTGAAAATAAGTTACACTGGAAAGCGCTCAACTTTGATCATAACGAAAGTTACTTGATTAAGAAACCGCAAATTGTCTTTACGAGACCTTTTATCGTAGCAATTCAAACTAACTTTGTAAATGTCTTATACAGTTCTAAGCCGTACTTTAAAATAAACAAATCAGTAACACTAGTTGGTTTAAATAAAATATAACAATTAACCATCTGTTAAGAAAAATACTTCATGTTTATATTTTTGAATTGTTTACTTTTATTGTGATTAATACACAAGTCTTGATAAGTTTTCTACTTGAAATTATTTCTTAAAATACTAGTAACCCTAGAGAGCTCTCATCGTAAAACTGTAAATATTTTCATGCATCATATGTCTTAATTGACATTAGTTGACGTCAACACTTGTTTACAAAACAATCTAAAGTTTATTCATGTCTTAAAATAAAATGTAAACTAATTCCTAGTTTAGAAGCTCCTACCAATGTAAAGTATCCCACTCAAGAAAAGTAAGAAGTTTTAATTAAAAGATTATGCTGTCACAGCAAATACTTAGTAACAGGAGGTTTATTATTTATCGAAACATTGCAAAAGTTGCGTAGTTGGGTTTATTGGTTGTTTTCAGTACAGTTGTTACATATCAGTAAATAATTTGTTACTGTAAAATTATGTTGTACAAAACGCATTTTAAGTATTTAGGATCTTAACAATGTCAACGGTTTCTTCTAAAAGAACCCCCCTCAGCAATTGCACACACTTTTACTTCTTCTCTAACTGTATCTAAACTTATTTTTTGTTTTGATACATCGGTCATAAACAAAACCCTCTTTGCTTTGGATGACTTTAATTTTAACGGAAAATGTCAAAAGGACAATATTGAAGAACGTATGGCAATAACAACATTCTCTGTAGTAATTGAAGACTAAATCCCTTCTTCTGATTTTTCATCAAGTTCTCTAGCTAGATCTGCGTCTCATAAGAAGTGTTTAGGGCTCTGCTCCAATATTCTTTGTAAGCTGAACAACAACATTTCCAAGAAATCCAAATTGTGTGACTGTGTAGAAAACTGCAACGTAGTAAACCTTCCTCACTTTGCTGCTACTCAGCTTCATTTTGATGTTTATGAGAATAAATGTTTGAGTGTAATCCATTCCAAGTCGTTATCCCACTTCCTAGATCTTTGTTCCAAGAAAAAGTAGAACAAAGGCTTATCTCATCTCTTCAGTATTTCCATTCTTTTGTACATTTTAACAAACAGGTTTCATTACTTATGACGCTTAGCGGCCAACATTGCAGTTAATCTTTCCTAAAGTTCATTGAGTTATGAGTTCTTAAAAGTTCCAAAAGTTAAGTTTTACAAGTTCTTTGATTCCTTTGTTGTTGACATTATACTTACAAGCTATTTTATTGCTGTGTGGTCTGACTTAGATTTATTTATTTACGAGGTTTTGATATTATTTCAAATGAAACACTTTACTAATAATTAAGGAAAACTACTTCAAAATATAATGTTGGAATTAAATTTACTTTTGTGTGGTCTATACCATCTGACAGGACCCTAATTCGTGAGACTGGCTTTAAACCTTAGCTAATAGCTATTCGAAATTAGTCTAAATTACGAGTATATGTTTTATTTTCAACTACATAATCGTTGTTTCTAGAACAAGCAGAACAAATAGCTTATCTCGTCACTCCAGTGTTTTCTATTCCTTTATATATCTCACCAGCAAGTTCTTCTACTTATGTTAGTTTCTAACAACGTTGAAAATAAACTTATCGAAAGCTTTACAAATTTAAGACAGACTAGTTGATGGTGTTTATACTTTCAAACTAGGTTGTTGTTTTGTGGCTCCTTGATAATCCTAAATTCATTTAGCTGACTTTGCAGATAACTAATCAATAGTGAAATCAAAGATTTCTATAAATATATGATAAGAAGACTTACTTCTCTCATGGAATTGGTTTTATATTAGATATATTTATAGAATATTTATAGGCTAATGTTAAATATATCTTCGGATGGTGGAAGTGGCGTTTTTGTACAAAATCACAACAACCTGTTGAAACAATGTATTGCAAGAGCCACAGAACAAAGATGTCATAAATCTTTACTAGCGGAAGATAACAGTTTGTTCTGGCAAAACTAGGAGCTCTAACTCAATTATGAAGCACTATATTTCACCAAAACAGTTGAAAGCTGTATGTTATCAACTTTTAGAAACCCTTTCTACATAAATCGAAAGACTAATATTGTTGAAGCTTATGTGAACAAAGACTATTACTGCGGAAGTTAAAACTATTAAACCATTGCATCTACCATCTATTTAAAATTAAAAGGTAGGTTAGGTTGGTTTGGGTTAGGTTAACAAATTGTAATAACTTTACATGTGTCAGGATTTTGGTAAAACATACACGACGAAATAAAATGCACTTTTTTGTAATTGGAAGCATCGACACTGATCAATACCAAATGAAATATTAACCAAATTGCCTATTTATATTATAATTGTTAGACTTAATTTGACATATGTAAGGAGAAATTAACTCCTTCAACGAAATCATAGATATTAGTTGCACAGATCCGACCGACTTGATTGTAAACCTTATTGCTGACCTTCTCTTGATATGGAAATGAACCTCGTGTATCTACTTAGTGTAGAGCCAAATGTAAAGCAGTTTTGAGCTTGCTTAAATATCCTGTTTAAATCATGCCCAAAACTAAGGATGTATCAGCAACGGCTATAAAAATATATATTCTGTTAACCTGCATTTTTCAGTGCAGATGCAAGGTTTACAGCTTGTAAACATGGAGTTAACATTTAGCATACAATTGAGATATTACACGTAATAAACCAACCTATGCTATAACATACTATATAAAGTATACAAAACATACATAACAACGCATTTAATACTTAATCACCTGTATTTGGGCGTAATGGTACACTAAATATTAAACTTTCAATTGATTAAGCTTAGAACGTAACCTACTTCTATGTTCTGATTCCCAAGTTGTAATCTGACTGGTTATTTACCTTTGCAGATTTCCTGATACTTTGATAGTGTAAAAGTGAAATGTTTTAGAATTAAATGGGTATCTTCATAGCTGTCCTGAGGTAAATCTTTTAAAATTATTAGTATTAAAAGGCTAGTGGCTTACATGATTTGATTTTCCTTTCTTGTTATAGTATTTTGTAATGTACCAACACAATTTAATATTGTTTCGGTATTAAAGATTGTTAAACCCTCTCTGTCCTCCTCATGAAAGGCTGGGTCTTCAATCAAACTGGAACATATATATTTACAGTTGAAAAACGCCAATTTTGGTGAGGGATTTGAAGGAATCCACCTGTTCTGACAGTCTGTATCAAATTGTTCCAGGTTAAAGTTCTCGTTGAGAAAGAGCTATTGGGCGGTAGTCTGGTGGACGTCAAATTTTCGAGCTTAAAGCATTTTCTCATCAAAAGAATAATATAAGTACGAAAACGTATATAGTGGGCGTGGTTGGAAATACTATTCTTTAAGTAAAAAGAGACAAATTACAACAAAATGTTGATTGAAAAATAATAAACTACGGTACGTTACGAAAAGTGTTATCAACTTGGAATTACAATGGTAAACAATTCTGATGTTGACTTTAAATGTAATCTTAGTTATCATACAAATGAAAATTGTAATTTCTTTTACAAACTGTTCAGTTAAGTAATTGTTTCTGTTGGTCTTGACGTTGAACAGCCTGAAGGTGAACGATTACTTATTTTGATTAAACTTACGAATAGACTTGACAATTCTTTTAATGTTAACCACAAATAAATTGTTCAGTTTTGTAAAGTTGTTCTTACAATTTATATTACTAAACTATAAAATATGATTATTTGCTAAAGTGACAACAAACAAAGAAAAGAAGTATCTCTGGGCCATGAACGAGAGTTAGTGTAGAACAGACAGACAGCGCAGCGTAGCTTGTGTACAGCGCAACACAGCGTATGTTTCAAAACAAAAATCATGCATTGAATAGAGGCAAGACTTTACTGGTAGCGTATTGGGCGTGGCAGCGTACCAGCCTGTACAGCGTTACTGGAAGAACAAACTGTTTTGTTTTCCCAGAGCGCATTGGAGCGTATTCGAGTCAGGAACATGCCGGCCGACAAAGAAAAGTGCTAATTTCTCATCAGATTAGAAAATTGAACTATAAAAATATTACTAGGCCTAGATATATAATGATTAAATATTATAGCCTACCTCAAAGTTACAAAGTTCACCATGTTTGTCCTTACCTCTACACACTTCATGCACCCAAAACTTCTGTTATTGATCAAAAACTGTAACCGAAAGGTATTTTCGCAAATACTATACGAGCCGCTTTCGGCAGAGCCATACTCTATACTAATGTGATGAACTTCATGACGTTTTATAACCTAGTAATTTATTATTAGGTTTCTTCTGTGTTAACTAATTTAAAGACAACATTTTGACTATTTACTCTTTATATATCTACGAAACTTTAACATTCATCAAACAAATTCAACATCATTTTTAGATCAAAATATATTAGAAAAACTAAAGACATGTGATAAATTCAAAATTCCAAATTATCGAACAACTTATTTAAAACAGTTCCTATTTATAATATATTTAACTTTATAACAATTCAAAATTCCAAGAGAGAAAAAGTATAAATCAATTCAAAATTACAAGCCATTGTGTACAACAATTATTAATATTTTTTGAAAACAAATTAAAGATTAGTAATTGATACAAAATTTATATTGTTTAGTTATTTTCACTAGGCTAATATGTTGTTAATTGTCATTGCAAATTCCTTTGTACATGGCAATAAAATATTATTAATTATTTTATTTATTTACAATGCGCTACGCTACGCTGCGCTCTCTGTGTGTATTGGACTATTTTGCGCTCGGCTACGCTACGCTGCGCTACGCTACGCTACGCTACGCTGCGCTGTCTGTCTGTTACTACACTTAGACTCTAACCGACACTTTTCTAGATTTATACCTTCATTCAGTGTTATCTGCTACTCCCTTCACGTAAATTCCGTACTATAGTTATGTGTAGATAAATCCCCAGATGTAACACGTTTGACTAATGTTCTCTGGGAAATGTTCAACTTCCTAAGGATGGAAATATTTTCACATTTAAAACATCTTTAAAAGGATGTTTAAAACCAAAATCAATACATTCGTCTTTTTAAAGCGTGTTCCTTTAGTTTCGATGAGCCAAACACTATTTATTCGTAGTTATTGTAATTGACATCATATTTCCCTTGCATGTACTTACTCTTGCAATCGGGACCTTGTAAGTCTATTAATTCATTTTTTTAAAATCTTAAACTTTAAGTAGGTACTTTCCATCAGGTTTTACGATGTTTCATTTCAGTTTACTTTAAAAACTTAACTTTGTACACTACTTCCAAAACACGTTTGTAGAAACCATTTTAAATGATTAGGTTAGATTTAATAAACCTCATTAAATCACGCTTATTGAATAATTATACCAGTTACTGTTGGTGCACAGGGTAGTATATCAATTTCTGACGAATACGTTAGTTATAAATTCATATGAGTTATAGCCATATGCGATCTACAAGTAAACTAATGAACAAAAGCTATCATCTTAAAGTAGAAGGTAATAAGAAAATGTCATCATAAGAATATATACCTGTAGTTATATACCTGTGTAAATATTTCCCTCCTGTCAATATTTGTCTAACAATGTAGCTGTTAATAATTCGATTTGTAAGGTTAAGCTATAAGTATTATCTATAATGTAGCGTAAGTTTAAGCTAGGCCCTTGAGAACAGGTGAAGTTTCCCCACTGCTCGATTAATTAAATTGATCTCCGACACTACGAGTATTATGAATTTTACATCTAACAGTAACAGTTTAATAATCAGAATTACGTCTTAAAATGCAAGACAATGGCGCTTTACTATCGTACTGCATTACGCCACCAAACATGTCTGTAACGGTGCATTCCCCTTGTACTTCATATGTAATAAAGTATTTACGAAGGAACAGTTAGTTTTTGTTAGTTTGAGAGTTCATAGTAGCGGCGGAGAGCAATTTAGTAAAAAGAAAGAAACGGACTTTTCCTGCCACTGTTTTCCTGCAGACGTGGCAGGAAAAGGTTAGTTTTTGCTGGTTGATTGGTCAAATGCTTCCCACCCAATGTTTAACGAACGTGTTAATATTCTCATCAGATCATTTAAACGAATATATAGTCAGTGTAGCTTTATAAAGCTTAATTTTTTACAACATTTTGCCGTATTTTACTAATTGTTTATTTATTAAATTTAGTATTAGAATGGCATGAAGGTCATCACACACAAAACAAAATATTAATTAACTATAGTTTGAACTAATTACGTAACAACAGGTTTATTTAGGCCTGAGTTTAAGTTAAGGTGGTATGTATTAATTTTGGTCTCCTTGATCCTCCCGCTGAGTTGGTGACCAGCTATGCTGGATGGATAGCGTCAAAATGTATTAAATAATAATATGCACACTATTTAGAAAGACGAAAGCTGAACTTTGACACAAAGAATTCGTCCAGCGAGTTGAAGGGCCTAGCTAATTACTTGATGTCTTGATGTTGGTATCGAACTTCACAGGTGACGTGTTTTTGATATCTGCCAGCTTTAGCTCGTTGTACATTCACACAGCAAGATGTGGGTAGCAATTCTTTATTTTACTAAGTCTTCACTACGGGAGGTACAGATGGTAACTTCTCCAGGTATTGCTCAGGAGGTGGTCATTCCTTGTTCAGGTTCACCTTCAAAGTTGATAGGCTGGAAAGGATGTACTGACTACTCGTAAATAGGATCAACACGCCGGGCTCAGTTACACTTGGTACAGAGCTTTTTCTAAGGTAATGTTTTTCTTACAATTAAATGTTGTTTCAGATTTTCTCAGTTGAGTAAAAATGGTAGATCAGCGTGCATTTTATTCAGACTAGGTTATTTATTTATTTGGTTTTCTTCTTATAGTAGCATAACTGTGTAAACGTTATAGGTATGAGGAAAGAACACGTACTACCATAGGTAAAGCAATTACAATGAATATCCAAGAGTTTGCACAAGTTTAAATGTTTTCGTGTCTGAAATAATCGAATAAGTTAAAGTACTTCATCAGTATGCATCGAGCTACAGTTGAACTTGCTCTGAATAGATTGGATACTATGGAGAAACTTTGAGAATTTATTGTTTCGAAAAACGCATTAAACTCAAGGCTTAAGCTTCAATGTCTTCATCATCTCACTACAATTTATACATGTACTAAACTAATTTTAATGGGTTAAAGCATCTCACCTAAAGTATTCATGGTTGTTTACAATTAATGAGCATAATTATGTGAATAAAGGAGTGTGTGCATTAAAACCTTAAATTTCTAAACGCATAAAAGTAATTGTACTGAATACATGAACGAACAATACGTTTTACGTTGGTTTAATGTTGATAACAATACCAAAAATAATTAAAGACACGGCTTTTTTACTTTAAAAATTAAGTTTAAATTTCAAGTTTGACTCTTAAATACTTTAAAAGCTAACTAAACTAAAATATTTACAGGGCTATGAAATATATTTATATATTGTTACTAATTCATATAAACTGGTCAAGAGCACCCGTCAGAAGTGGAGAAGTACAAGTCTGCTTGATTTTGATGATGGGGCTTGTGTGCTTCAATAGTTCTTTAATTGTATAACATCCCAATTCAAACTGTACTGTGCTTAGTAATTTTGTTGATTGTATTTATATGTTGTAATAATTTTTGAAATAAAAAGTGATACAATGTGAAGAAAGAGATTTTAAGGACAAGATCGATTAGGACCAGAGACAATAAGTTGGCAAACAGTCAAGTGAGACTTGGATCAATGTCAGAGAATCCTCCAGTAAATCTTTATCTTTTGATTTATTTCCCAAGGATTAAGTCCTTAAACTTTGGGTCAGAATGAATCTAACTTTGATAGAGTTTCCTAGCAAGCAATAAATCAACTCGTCGTTGTGAAAGCGTCTCTTTAATGGTTCTGACCATTATTTTGCCTTATATTGTAAATAGTACCTGATATATTTTCTTTGTTTGTTGTTTGTTTTTGTTTGATATCTGAGACACAGCTGAGAGAACTTTAGACATTACGTTGTGAATGGTGAAAATACACTTGAACAAAATTATGAAACCAAACTACTTTCTTTTATTTCATCACCTTTTTTCATTTAAAGTTGGAATTTTCTTTAGCAAAGTGTACGTTAATATTAAAACCAACTAAATTATTACAAAAACTCAACATTATACCAGGGTATGTAACGAAAAAGAGGCAATGAAAGAAAATCCTTTGGTTCCATAATTTTGTCCATGAGTGTATTAGTCACTAGACTAGTGTTATCAACAAACCCATAAAACATATATGAACCATCAAAATGATCATTTTCTTTTAGGAGGTTAAATAACGTTAAAACAAACCCTATATTACGAGAGAATAAATGAAGCAACTTTAATTCCATATTGCATGTGTCAAAAACAACGGGTTTTAAAGCAAATTGGAAACATCTTTCTTACTTTGATGAGGGTTTGATTAGGGGTGTAACTTTGTTAGGGGTCTTGCTTGAAACTTTACTGAATACTCATAGACACCTCTTGTTGGTCTTGTATCGTTCAAAAGCCTTTTAGCACTTTTTATATGAATAATTATTTTTTGTTTTGATTTAATTTCTCTCGATATATTTTTAGTTCATAATTAGTTTAAAAAAACTATTTTTTATTTTTTTTTTATTTTTTACATTATTACAGTCATTGACCTGTCCAAGAAGAACTTGACGGACAGGCCGGTTTTAACTATTAACATCATTTGCACTTATGTTTATAATTACAAAAAAAAATCTCCTACCGTGGCAGAAGTGGGTTTTATGTTAATATAATATATGAATAATTATGGTTATATATATATATATTTAGATTTAGACACTTAAAATTTGTTTCTTTTTTTATTATTTTTTAAATTTCTATTGGTTGGACTGAATAAATTAAATATAATTACTACTAGCAAACAATAATATACATATTTTCAATATACAGTACTTGAGTAAGGACTATAACATAAAATTCCATTTTTGTTCAAGGGTCAAAATCATCAAAACTGAACATAAGAATTATTTGCCTTCCAACATATTTTATAGTGTGGAAGAATGTTTAGATCATCCGCCTTACACTTGAAAGGTCTGGGACTTACTGGGTTCATAAATAGTATGTTAAGGAGTAAGATTAGGTAAATGACTAGATGCTTGTATTTTAAATTAAATAACGTTGTATTTTATCTTTTTTTTACAAACCATAACAAACATTTTTGTAATGGTTAATAAATGGTTAAATTGTTAATGTATAATGAATGAAATTAAGGCAGAAAAAATTAAGCACATTATTTGGAATTTAATACTGCAATTAAATTTTTTACAATTTCGTTATACAACGTAAAGTTTTAATTTGTTTAAAAGCTTCATCGGTGCATGATTTTACTTGTATTAATTTTTGATAAAGTGTACAAAATCTGGTAAAGCATAAATAGAATAGTTATAACAGCTGTTGGCACAACCTGAAGCTCACTGTTTACATGCGACTCATTGTTTACATGCGACTCATTGTTTACATGTGTCATCGGCAACATGTACAATAATATAATCATCAGGTCAGAGGGTTTGTTTTAAACTATTCATGTACGCTTTCATTTCAACATTTATTCCACGTGGTTTAGTTTGTAAATACTTTCAGAAATACTATGTCTAGGTTATTTACTTGGTGCAGATATTATATATATTCATATATTTATCATCTATATATTTGATTCAAAGACTTGCGTTTCTATTGTTTTTTGAACACAAATGACAACTCTCTTTGGATCAGAATGTTAAAAATAGATAAGTTGATATAGTTTACACAATACAAATGTACAGACCGCACCAATTAGGATGAATCCCGGAGAGGGGAGTATAAACAGCTGTGACGTAGCCCCCCACCACTTTTCCCCTCACGCAGCTTAGTATAGTCCGTTCCAACAGAATCCAAGATGGCGGTTTGTTTACTAACAGCAACTATTTAAAATATCTTGTTTCTTTACATAGTTAAACTTTGTATCGTTATAATTCAGTTTGGTTGATTCTGTTTTATTGTTTTTAACAGTTGTTTTGAAACCAGTGTTAAAGCTATATCCAAACTACTGTTTAAAAGCGGACGAACTACAAGATGAGGTTATGTTATTTGTATTTGTTGTGACAGCTACAGCAAGGTTTGCTTGTCACCGACTGTACTAAGCGGATAGTAGAGGGAAGAGTGATCTACGCACGTTCAAAATTACGACCTTCGATACGGTAGCATAACCGGAAATACTAATTACTGATTGTAGAGATGTCCAAACGAATTTAACAAACTCCTGAATCGAAAAAATGTAGTCAATTCCATTGTTGTTGCGTTAGTTGACTGGAGGAACGCATAGCAGACATGGGCCGTTAAGACAGAAATTACGATAACTTTGTTATTTCTCATTCAATTTTCAAAGTTTATACATTTTTAAAAAGGGGAATAAATACACTAAAAGTAGTTGTCCTTATAAGTTTGTTGTAAAAGTACTCGTTTTTGAGTAATTCAACTTTAATAAACGGCTGCCATTTTTAAATTTGGAAGTTTAGCTAAATAGGTTTTTTTTAATTAGAAAATGACATGTTAAACTTTTAACCGAAGTTTGGTGAAAATCAGTGCATAAGTTTTACTGTCATAATAATTTTAGTAAAAGACATATCCACACAGACAGACGGACAACGAATCGCCGGAGACCCATGTTTATGAGGTAAAATATTATTGTTTTGACCCAAGGAACATGACTGTCTACAAAGTATATCCAGAGAGTTCACCGACAACCTGTATATGGTAACAATCGAGAAAAAAACCTGCCTCTCAATGTTGAGGGGCTTACAGAAATACACAAAATCCGTGTTGAATCTAAAAGCTGCAGTAAATATTTCATTGTTAACCCAGTTTAACCTGAGTATTACACTGAGCTAAATTGATAAAGGGTGCATTAATCTAGCAGTCAGATTGTTGCCTGCATTTGACAAATTTACTGACAGCACAATAAATATACACAAACGTCATTGGATTATAACTGCAGTGTGGATTGATAGGTGTTTGCAAACAATGAGACTCCTAGGACCTAACTATTGTAATTTTATATGGAATGGGTTTAAACACTGTATGTTCACATAAGGTAAGCCTATTTAACGCTAGTTATGACAAATATACAAGCATGTTTGTTCACTTAAAACTATTTCAAATAACTATATTTATTCGTATCTCCAAGTAGCAATACCTTGTCATGTTTACGCTCATTCGGTTGTCAAAAAACTGTCTTGTAAAAGATTCATTAGTGCCGTACACTATTTTAAAATTGGAATTTTGACTAAATAAAATAGGATTTACAACGATAATTCTGTACGGATAGTACAAGAGCACGGCTTAGTTGTTTGGGATTTATTGGAAGTATCTCGTGGTTCGAAGTTGGCCAGACTTCAAGCAGTAAGTCAGCGGGGAACTTTCCAAGAAAGATTGAGATACTCTTGAATGCTCTCCAACGGTTATCCAGCCTCTTTGACAAATGTAATGGAGAGGTGCTTATAGTGCGTGCTTCGGTCCAAACAGGCCCGGGTTCGATTCCCAGCTGCAGTGAATCATATTCACGATGGGCACTCCCCGTGGTTCGGATGTCACGTTAATCCGTTTTTTCATTGCATTGGTCGTTGGGCTATTAATTGATGACTAAATCTGGGGAAAATCGGCCTTAGTTTGTAACAAGATTACACACATCGTCCATCAAAGACACTCATCACAGTCACAATCATCCCAGATTTACCTGAATCACCGGGACCCTTTATTTTAAAACGGTGTTAGTTAATCCCAAGTTTAAGTTATTTTGAATAGTTATTTGCAAATCTATAATGGAATGTATTAAAAGTTAGCAAGAGCAGTAACGCTTTAATCGGGAAGCTTCAAGCATATATCGAATGTAATGTTTCTGGACTAGATTGGATTTAGTTTTTACTGCCAAAGTTTTTATTATTGAGCTCGCTTCTAGTTGGAACTGTGGAATATGCTTCTAAAGCTAACAAAGGTAGAATGAACTCTATGAATACAATTTTCTAATGTTTTGCGGGTATAACAGTTAAATACCCCTATTTTTTATTAGTTATGTCAAATACGTTAAACTTTTCTTCTACATTTATAATACCTATGTCAGTAAACTTGTTTGGACTTGTATCACTTAAGTAAACGAAAAATCTTAATTTGAGTCTATTTTATTTGTAATTAATGTTTTAAATTTGTTTTGTTTACTTCGGATAAAGATACTAAAATGAGCGTTAAAATATGTTAACTTTGTTAAATTTAAAATTAGTTGTTAGAAAATACGCAAGGCTATAAATATGAAATCATTTAATAACTCATCCATAAAAATGTGTGAATCACATTAATATACCGCTTCTTCTAATCTACGTCCATTTGTTTTAGTACTTATGTAAATAAAATAATAATTCTCCTCATAAAATAATTGTTTACAAAATATAAGGTATTAACAATATGTGTCCGACTTAATGCCATAATTGTTGCTTTTGAAAAAAAAGTCCCAAGTCGAATTGTGTAACCTCTTCCTTGCGTAGGAAGTCGGTTAAACAAGCAATAAATCAAAAGAAATTAATAAACGTGTAAAACAATCTATTTTTATTTATTAGTTTAATTACTTTATTTCCGTAATAATATCAACAAGTAGTGCATGCAATAATAGTTTTAACGTGACCCGAAGACTAGTCAGCTGCAACTGCGATTGCTTGGACTTCTAAACACGTTCCTGGAAAATTACCAACATCCGCTACCTCATTTCTTGCACTTGATTGTGCTCACATTAATAACTAACATATCACTGTTATATACTCTACATTGGCCTCTTTAATTAGTTTAAAGCATTGCACGTAAATATTTGTTCAATTTTTGTATTAAACAGATCACAAATGATGCAGTAGACAGGTGAAACAAACTTTATCTCCAGCAAAACACATCTGAGAATTACAAAAAATAATGTAATAAACTTTTTAATATACAGGGTGTACATACAACTGTTAGTCATGTATTTGAATCTTCATGTGTTTGGCATGTGCGTCATGACGTTTTAATTTACAACATTTATGTGAAAGCAACTCACAAAGATATTGAGCTGTTTAAAAAACGCTGCCATTAATGTGGAAACTTCGGTTATTTATGGAACAACCTTTATTGAAATTTAACTCATTAATCTAAATCTGATTAGCAATATTTGCTCAAAACTGTTCAGCTTTCCCACAATATGTTCACATTTTCAAAAATATAGGCATTCCAAAAAACTTGTTATACATTAAAAATGTTTACTATGGCCGTGGCTAAAAATTGTGTTAAGGGAAAGTACAGTGTGAAGGATTGGTAAGCATTAAAATAACGTAAAAAGTGGTTTGCATCGTGTCTCTATTACCTCTAATTTTAAGGTCATCATGAAAAATATACTATTATTAGTTATTGTGCTACTATTATTAGTTATTGTTATTATTAATTATTGTGCTTACGTACAAATACTATTAGTAAAATCTTAAGGCTTTTGATAGAGCTGAAACTTCCATTTGTAATTAAAGTTTGATCGCACAGAGTAGTTACGTATATGGTAGAATAAGATGTTTTACATTTAAAAAATGTTTCTAGACGCGAGTAGTTCAAAGCCAACTGAAGATCTATACGATATCCTCAAAACTTAATTTGTTGTAGTAACATGACGAACCTAGTAGTTTAAAAGAAATAAATTTAAGTAGTTTAAAGGGGCCCGATAAATATTCATTGGCGCGACCTAAAGGACTGAAGTTAAAGAACTAAACTTTAGAAAGGCTTATGCAAATCGTTTCTAATGCAATTTGCCTCTATTGATTTTATTCGTTTGGCTAGTTGACTACTTGTTAAACCCGGGTGGTTAATTAAGTAGCTATACGAGATATTTATTAACTTTAGATAAAAAATACAAGGTATTAATAAGTAAAATATTTAAAAAGAAGTACAAATTTTGTTTTTAAACTATGGATATATGTTTCATTTATTTTTTCTTCACGAGAAACTGACAGCGAACTTATCAAAAATAGTGTACTATTACTACTAAACAATTGTTGCTGAATTTCAAAATCAGACAACTCAAGTTTTATAGCATGCATTTAACCTTGTTATTATCTATAAATATTACAGATTTTTCCTATAGTACACATTTATTGTATATCAACTTTAAAAAAGTATACGTAAGCAAATAAAGTTTACCACTGTCATTATTTTTTGACGTCGGAACAATAACAGTTCGCAAATGTCCGGAACCGTCGCACCTTGTGATTTCGTTTTGTGCTTCTACAAGAAACCAACAAGACATTTCATTTTTACAACATTACAATGTTTACTGTTAAGGTTTCAAACACAATGTTCTGTTTAAAAGCGTCAAATAATCAGTATATCTAAAAGTCTTCAGAATCAACCATTAACAAGTATTTTAACTGTTACTTTCAAAGTGTTTTGTCATAGTACTCGTACAGCACGTAACCAAGGTTGTGCTCGCACTTCCAGTTATACGCAGTTTTATTTTCGATTATTTTCAAAGTCAGTTAAGTGACAATTAAAACTTGTGCTGTCACTCTCCCAGGTGCCTAACCTGTTGGGTAGGAGGGTGGAGTTCGCCGGAATGAACCGCACAGAACTCAACAATGGAAGTAGGTCCCAACAAACTGTATTGCATCAACAAGAACACGTTATTCACAAAATTTCGTTTTTTTAGTTACAACGTGTTTTTTTAATTAATGACACTTAAATGGCCATTAGTATCCTATTGTAACGCCTAAAATCAGTTTATTTAAAAACTATAAGCGTGATACGACATTTGTTGTAATAACAGTTCTGTTTTATAGAACTTACTAGTATTAGTATAATAACATTTGTTATAGAACCTGAAGCACACTACTAATAAAAGAAGTTAACCGTGTGATTTGCAATACTTTATTTTATAAGAATTTTGTACGTTTCAAATTTGAGTGGTTATATTATAAAAACAAACTATAGCCTGGGTTTACAAATTACTTTGCAACTCAACGGGTCTATCCATGATTTTTTATGTTTAAAACCTTATTTCTAAGGTATAAAACGTACATAATACAACTTTACTTAAGAGCTAAAAATTTAATTCTTGTAGGTTAAATGTCCAAATTGTACAGGCACTTTTCAACCAACCAATTTTTCAATTTTGTCTTTAAAAGATTTTATTTTCAAACGCCACGTCTTGAATGGATTTGGGCAGTTTATTAAAAAGCTTTCTGCCCATATATGCCTGGCTTATCTAACTATTTTTAAGTACTAGTAGTTTTTCTCGAATCAAACTCAGACCCCAAGTTGGGTATGGGTATGGGTAACCCGACAGCGCTATGTTTTAACAAATAAATAAAAATCGTTTTACAAAACTTTTAAATTGTATACATGTTTATTAAGTAGCATACTGAAAGATTTTCTAACAAATAATTCATTCTAAGAGGGTTTGAGTGGGAATATCAAAAGGATTGATATTAGACGGACTAGTACTATTATTAGCTGTTACTGCGTCGTATGTACTGTATCCACAAAAACCCAACTTACTATTAGAACCCAAAAAGGTATTCTCAACCATATACAACAAGACAGGAAATCAAAGTGACATTCGTGATTTCATGTTGACACGGTTCTGTCAATATGTGAATATGTGTATTCCGTCTTGGCTGCAGCTTTTCCGCCAATCGAATTTCCCCTACAACTTCCCGTCACGTGATGTTCACTTACATTAATTTTTCAGCACATATTATAATGTTATTCATATTTTAAACTCGTAAATTACGTTAATTTTTAGTACATAAAAGGAAAATGAAAAATATCTAAATGACCCAATGATGATAGTTGCTAACTTACAGATGGTATAGAACTAATAATAAATTGCTGATAACAGAGTCCCTAGAAAAACTCTGTTTTAAATATTTAAACATTAATTGAGTGATAATATTAAAACCCAAATCAAGATAACTTATCAGCTAATGCTATCATGCTAACGGTTTACTAAACTATAAAACTAAAGTGTAATACTTCAACTCAACCTACATATAACTTTATTCAAAAACTGAACAACTACCTCCCAACTGGGGTCTGCTTAAAAACAAAGTAAAATAAAACCAATAATAATAGTAGGTTACATAATATAAATTTGGAGTTAGTTCTTGTTGTATAAATGATTCCGTAGGATGAACACTGAGTATTTTAATGAAGTGATGATAATTTCTTCGATCGTGGACTTGGGAATTTTAATTTGGTAAAAATGTCACATGTAAATGTTGGTAATGTTCCTCTTGCCCCAATCATCAGACCGAAAGTTTCAATTTTTTCAAGGTTGTATTTTGATTTGTAAAATTTGATGTGCTCTCGTAAGTTTTGATTTTTCTTCATTAATTTTGAAAGGTTGGTTTTGGTCGGATTCAAGTCTTATTGTCGGATCTAAAATGGTTCCAATTGAATTTTTAATACAAATTATGTCTATTCTTCTAGTGCTTCCGTTTTCTGCTAGTCCGTGTACTTCTTCGTATACTTCGAACTTGTTTTGTCTCAGACTGTTGGCTATTAGACTTACTTCTGATTTTGTGGTGTCTAGTGTTTCTTAGAGTTTCGCCTACCTGACAGAATCCCAAGACGTAAGCAAGAGTTTCAATCTCGTTGAGGCAATTGCTTAAAGTTTTCCAAATGGTAAGCTAGTTTTGGTAAGGGGTTTATGCAGTTCGTGTATTCTTATCAAATTATGTACCATTAATACATTAATTTGTAACTAAGTTCGCATATGTCGTGTTTAAATTTTATTATGTTATGCTGTTTGCTCCAAAGCCATGAGAACTTTTAAAAAAGCCGTAGATATTGAGAAGGTTAAAACATACAGTTTAGGGGAGGTTGAGTTATGAACTTGTTTTAGTAATAAATTATAAGATTGTAACATTTTACTAGTTAATATTTTAGTGTATTTTCATAACAACATAAATATTGAAAACTCACTGAATCATAAAGAACAACTATATAAATATAAACAGCTGGTTATGTCACAGTTTTCATTTCACATTAAACATCTGTTAAGCTTTGGTTCGATGGATTTTATCAGAAAAGTTTTCCAATCCAGGTCAGGATTTTCATTCGTGTGTAACTAATTTAATCAAGCTGTTTTCCGAAATTAGTTTTCAAGCAATCGTGTTCTATTTGCTGATTCTTTGAGTGCCCTTATATTAAGTTGATTGATAACACTGGTGAAAGATGTTATTTATTTCATTGTTCGTGTTGTACTTTTAGTTTCTAGCCAAGGTCTGTTACTTTCCTTCACTTTATAACACTGTTCCGTTATTTATTTTTCGTGATTATTGAGATAAAGAAAGAGTGAATTGTATATAGAAATAAACTAACTTGTTTTACTTGCACGCGTTGAAGTCGTACTAACTGTACTAGGATAAGTGAGCGGATCCGTGGCGGATTGGTATCGCACGCGACTCCAGAGCTCATCACTCCGGTGGCGCGGGTTCGATCCCCGCAGTCACCACTTACATTTATTTTGTAATGTGACTAATACGGTGACGCTAGGTAAAGGTCGAGGTTGAGTGGTAGAGAGGACTTTGTAGTCCTAACTTCGCCTCGTTAAACAAGACAAACTTTACCTTTACCTTTTATAAGTTTACGTTGTTCAAATTCCTTTCAGAGTAACAACTTCGATTTACGGTAGAAAGAAAACCTATTCCCGAGTTTGGCAATTTTCACTTGAATTTGAGTGTTTCGGTATTTTTTCTTATTTCATCCTCACTCCTCAGGTTAGAAAGTGTAACCGCTACACATGGGCGATCAATTTGGCAACGCTAGTAACTTTAGCTAAAACATTACCGATTACAACTGTTTTAATACAATATGTCGTTCTCTTGCTCTAGCACAGAACCTTCATTGAAGACAACTTACAATCTGAAATCAATACAACCTTGTTTTGTTAAATTCTGAATAACCAACAAAACATTTTGGCAAATCGAGAGTCGTATTTTGTATGTTTAACTCAGTGGTTGGGCATAAATAAAAACGTTGAACGGTTGACAGACCGAAGCCATTGTGTGACATTTTACAACGCTCTGTTCCTGGAATGCGACGCTGTTCCCTGGTCGGGAAGTTCCGGATTCTAGTTTTGGCGCTGCGAGAAATTAATTTTGGTTTGGCAATATTTCAGTGGGGCTGTCACTCTTAGAAACCATATTACAAAAACAGTAAACAATGGTTTGTGCTTTAGCTAAATGAAGAACTGAGTACATTTGTCTTCTTGACTTCTCAGTAATAGTGTGCTTATGACGGATTCAATGTCGGTAAAGATAACAGTTTGTTTTATTGATTTTGTCTTATTGGTGAAGGAAACATTTCCATTATCTACGGAATACGAGCAAGTTAGAAAACCTATCTCTAGTTCTTTGGTTGTAATTAAAGTATAATTTAAAACTATGTGTGTGGTAGAACTAAGGTTATTGTGTATAGGCCTATCAAAGTGTTATTGGTTAGGGTTTTACTTACAGATATTAAGAGGTAAAATGTAACGTTTGTCCAATGATATGTAACGTAAATTCACTCTACCACTCAACCTCGACCCTAACCTAACATAAATGCATTATTACTTGAGACAATTGCTAGTAATGATTGGGTGGGTCAATCAAGTGCCACTAGTCGGGTGATAAGCTCCGGAGTGGCAAGTGATGCCATCCCACAACGGGTACATAGTACATACTGGTACAGCTCGTATATTAATAGATCCTAATATATTTAATCGTAAGTATTAAGTCCTAAATTGTTATTCACTTACAGGCCCAGCCGGACCAAGCGATGAGCGTTAACACAGTCTAGAAAAGTTGGATTTTCTTTGTTCCAACAATTGCTTCGTCATTTCGGAGTGAGCTCTTTTTTCTATTAGTCCAGGTTACTCCTAGATTCATTTAGTTAATTCAACTTTTGCCTTACTTCGATTTTCAAAAAAAAATATCTATGACCTTCGGTAGTTTACGTTATGATCCTGCCCGCCTCCTCTCTGTTCAAAATCCTTGCTACGCTTTTGCCTGTGATACATTTTAAACTAACGCCATTTTAAACCAACAACCAAACCAACTAGTTTGTAATGGTGAATCAAAACAAACTGTAGTTTATCGGCATTTCAATTGTTTTAAACCTACGAGCATACTATTGTTTAGCTGTCACATTTGCCTACCTTTCAGTCTTTAAGACCTAACCTTTTAAGTTACAGTTGCCTGGGCCTCGACATTTATAATCGTATATCTTTGTCATGTAGTACATTTCAAGGGCAAAAGCAGTTATTCAATTAACAAAATCAAATTAAATAAGCACTTAAATGGTAAGTTTCCCAAATATAAAACTTTCAATGATAAATAGGCCTAAATGTTTTCATAATTATAAACATATTTGCCTCACTAACGACCTGATGACTAGAGTCAAACGCGTCTCAGAAAAAGCATAAATACAAAGAGAGTTCAGATTGATTGAAATATTTCAATCACAGATAAACCACCAGTCAGCTCAATACTTTGGCTTTATGTTGTCTTGGCGCGCGTTTGATGCATATAGACTTGGGACAGAGTGAATGTATTCAAGGTAGAATAATAAATTAGCTAAGGGACAGTAACTTTACAAAACTGAAATGTGTTTTCTAGAGCGGGAAGACCTCAGTAAACAATGTCACATTCCCCGCGTGGTTTGTGTGTTCCTGTCACAAAAATGGCTCCAGTGTGACAAGTGTGCGACATTCATCACTTGTGTGCACTTTTCATTAAAAGAACCTTTTTACTAAAAGTGCCCAGTTTTAACCAGAATTTACGAGCAACTTTATGCACAAGATGTCCGTGTGAGTAACCAATTAGCTATTAGTACAAATAGCTTTTGATTAGTAAAATACGCGTTTCCTCGGCCACGTACCTAAATGCAGGAAAAAACAGATTAAAAATCAGGCAGTACTCTGTTAGGATGTACACAGTGTTAAAACTAACTGGATTAGATATTATATCCCTTTGTTACTCTACTCTACGACGACTATTTCACAATAGCGATTTTCTTGGCGGGGCTTGGCACTGCCTAATGATTGTTATAACAGAGAAAAGTTCTTTTAACACTCCCGGATCGGCGCGTTCTGTCCATATGTGCATTCGGGCAAACGCCAGAAGGGCTGGTCTGATAATTTTGGAACAGCAAAGTGGCGGCTACATCACTAATAGCTGAGCCAAGCCGGCTGCTACGTACTGTAAGCTGCTTATTAGCGTAACAAAGTCAGTGAAAGTCAAAAACTCATTCATAATTAATAATTTGTTCATTAATACATGACAAACATCTATTTAATTATATTTTGTGCATTGTCACATTGATTTTATCAACTCTGATTTAATACCAATGACTTTCAGGCTAATTTTATGTAATATTGTACTCTTAATACAGACTGCACAGTTGACCCGTTCGAACATCGACAGTTGATTGGTCAAGGACCAAACCTACGTGTTTTCCCATTAGCCCATCAAGACTAAAACACATATTGGTGCCTATAGGAAGCTTTGCAATACCGACCCCGCAACTAGACAGTCAAACTCAAACACCCGACCAATACACTATGCGTCAGTCGGTATCTCATCTTTCACCTGAAATATGCTGGAAACCAGAAGCTCAACACACCACCAAAACACCTGTACATCTTTAGATTTTTGGAAGTGAAAGATGCAGACTGGCGAGGACTTAAAACTGTCGCCCGATTGCCGTAAAACTCAACAATGGACTCCCAAAAGCAGTGAAGATTTTGAATGAAGGCAAGTTCAGAAGCCACATCCGGCGGAAAGTACTGTTCATTAATACTTTGCTTTGAGACACCGACCACTCTTAGAGGGTATTTTTAGGTGAATATAAAATGATGGTGAGTGTGATGAGTGTGTTTGTTGGATTCTGAGATGTAGTCTTGTTACAAACTAGGGCCGATTGTTCACCATATAGCCCACTTTCGAGCATATCAATCAACGTGACTTCCGAACCACGGGGTGTTGCCATCATGAAAGTTATCACTGTGCCTGGGAATCGAACCCGAGGCCGATTTGGTGCGAAGCATGCACTATACCACGGAGCTAAGTCCACTCACATGAGCTGCTGGTCGCTCTACGCCATGAGAGATGTTTAGGACACTTCCCTCTTCTCGAGATGATATAGAAATAAAACATGAACATAATCTTTATTTTCAATACAATAATTATTGTGTGACATTAAAAAATAAACGGTAGGTAACAATAAAAAATATATAAGAACAAGGTAAATTCACCATGAAAGCTGAACAAAACATGTTTGGTGACCACCAAATAATAGTATTAATTCAAAATAAATAGAGAAATAATAATTTTGGAAATGAATAATAGGTCCATAAATTCACCTACATTATAAAAAGCATGTTGGACCAAAAAGGGTTTGAACTTGGCTTTAAAGGTGTTCATATTTTGTATACTTTTCAAAACATCCGGTAGTTTATTGTATAATTTAGCTCCTGTATGACGAGGTAATTTTTGAAAAATATGTCTTCTATGAATTTTGATTCTATATTAATTTTATGACTATTTCTAGTTGTATAGTTGTGAATAACACAGCCTCAAACTAAAATATCATTAATTTTTTTCACAGAAGAATATTATTGTTTCATAAATATAAACGCAAGGAAATTTTATAATTATTTTGTAGTTCTTTGAAAGAGTCTCTTCAAGCCTCCATGTGCCTTAATTTTAAAATGATTCGAACTGCTCTCTTTTGGAACATAAATATTCTAAGTATTTTATAAGCAGAACAAGGTCCCTAGAAAATAATCCCATAATCAATATATAGTTGGATTAGTCCATAGAAAGCCGTTCTCAGAGCACCTAGCCTACAGTGTTTGCAGAGGTTTCTGAGAAGAAAGTTCCAGAGGAACCTTTGAATAGAATAGATAGAACACATAACGCAGGCAATTCCCTCTGGGTCACGGACGAGGAATTTAGGTATCAAGTAAGTACGGCGGCGATTCGCAAAGATCTGTTCGCCAAGTGAGACCCGCGCTTTTGTGGCACAATAACAACCCACACATTGTGTAGGTGCTGTAAGTAATAGCCAAGTGCAACTAGCTTTGTTATATTTAAGGACAAAGGATCGGTTTATAAAATGGCATGGTTATGGCATCGACTTTAATTGCTGTATATTTTAAAGTGAACGGAAACGTTTGATAAAACAGTGTATAGTATTAGAAAAAGTTATCTATGGTGTCATCTGGCATAAGTCAAACCAAAGATAACAGACTGTACATCAGATTATTTCTTTTGCTATTTCTGTAGTTCTATAAGGTGTAAACAAACATACTAATTTTCAATTTACTAAGGCCTAGGCTAGACTTTATAGCTAATTTGCTTGTATTTCAAGGTTCTACCAATAAAAGGTCGTAACAGACGTGAATTTCACCATTGACTTTCCATCCTTCAATCTAAAGATGTTCATGTGTTTTAGTGGTGTGTTAAGCTTCTGGTTTCCAGCAAATTTTAAGTGAGAGGTGAGATACCGACCGACACATAGTTTATTGGTCGGGTGTTCGAGTTTGACTGTCTTTTATAGTTGCGGGGTCGGTAATGGCAAGCTTCCTATAGGCACAAATATGTGTTTTAGTCTTAGGCTAATGGGAAAACACGTAGGTTTGGTCCTTGACCAATCAACTGGTGAGGTTCGAACGGATCAACTGTCCAGTCTGTAAGAGTACAATATTACATTAACCTTCCAAAGGTCGCATCATGGAGGTTACCTCCGCCCTTCTTTCAAAGAACTCAATAAAATAAAATATAGCCACTTACAACTTCAATTTAGTTAGTTTTAACTGCTTATATTAGAGCCTGGACGTAACATCCGTGATGCGCCTCCTCGCGTTACAAGGCAATCTGGAGTTAACCCACCTGGAAGTAACCTCCAGGTGCGCCCCCGTTTTGAAAACCCAAGCGCCCTCTAAAAAGGTTAAATTAGTCTGGGAGTCATTGATATTAATCAGAGTTGATAAAATCAATGTGACAATGCACAAAATATAATTAAATAGATGTTAGTCATGTATTAATGAACAAATTATTAATTATGAATGAGTTTTTGACTTTGACTGACTTTGTTACGCTAATTTAAGCAGCTTACAGTACGTAACAGCCGGCTTGGCTCAGCTATTAGTGATGTAGCCGCCACTTTGTTGTTCCAAAATTATCAGAGTAGAAAATCCCTATTGTGAAATAGCATTCTACACAAGGCTAGGACATTGCCAAGCAGTTCACGTAGAACAATTCGTACCTACTATCATAAAAAAGAGGTGATTGGTCAAGATTCATTTGTTTTTGTAATGTATTTTGATATTTTATTACTAATTTGCTTGGCATATTTGATACTCTGTGTATATACTCTTTGTCTGTATTTGTAACGTATTCTTGTTTGATAATGTATGTGCGCTGATATGCGGAATGAGATAATAAACCCTTCTTGATTATGGCTAGCATGACATGGTAGTTATTTAATATTTTACCCACGCTATCACATAAATGGTAATTTATGGTGTATAATTATGTCCAAGTACATAATAGTTTCAATATGTTTTAAAAATATCGGTTTTTTGCAAGCTTTTAAAAATTTGGCTATTAGCATTGGATGATCCGTAACAGGTTATTCACTATTTTGACTTGAATAATACTTGAAGTTTTCCCTTATACGGTTATAAGCAATGTACTTTTCCCTGTTTATTTATTTTTTGTTTTCTAATTTACACGGATTAATTCTGGTTTAAATTGATGTATTTGATTCAATCTGTATTAATGTTCAAATGTAAAACATTATGTTTAGTTAATTATAGTAAACCACAGTTTGTACCAATGCAAAATAGTGGAAGTGAAGTTTGTCGACTACTAGAAGTAAAATTATAGTATTTCTACCACCAGTACACGAGAAGGTAATATTGATCTTTTATAAAAAATTGTTGATAATTTTTTTTTTCATGGAAATAAATACACCATTTTTTCTGGGTTTAGATAGAGACTTCTAATTTTAAGCATTCATCAACATTTTCTTAGACCTTTAAGATGAGGTGTCACTCGGTGGGGTTTCCCTATGAAAATTATGGAGCTACCTTCAATCACCCATTTTGAAAACTGGGGCAAAGTGTCAGTATGCATTAAAAGGTACTTTTGTTATTCTAATGAAATGTACTCAGTTCGATTACGCTAAGAAAACTTATTCAAAAGTTATAAAGGCGTTTCTACACTTTTTCCTGACCCTGTAGAATGTAGATAATTACAGTTTAAAAAACCTGACAAAAATACCAATAATCTATATATTGTAGGGGAAGAAGACCAGATACAGAAAAGAAACTTCGAACACTTAGTGGAGCTCACTAGGCTCTAAAATTTTTCCTCACTCTGTAAAACACATATTTTTCTAGAAAAGCAAGGTACAAATTTAAAACTACAATATTCTTTTGATGATTTAGATACCTTTCATAAAATAATAAATGGTTTTTTATTAATGAAACAACCCCATAAACACAGTGTAAGCTTCATTCATCATCGATGCTCGGACCTAAGAGAAGCTGATGAAACAGGTAGAGCTCTATTTATATATTAAGAGATTGCAGCTATTGTGAGATAAATTTTCTGTTGACCGTGTAAATTTTGTGTATCATTCTTAAGCTTAATTAATAGTCTCCTTTAAACCTACACTTTCAAGTGTTTTGTTTGTTGTTCTAAATCTGCTCAAACCGGCCTCCTGGTTGAGGAACACTCCACAGATACCTCATCTTCTTGTCCAGGTAACATGTCCTATCACTCTCCTTCCTTGTTGTCTTACATATATGCCATGCACCATATGCTCCATTTTGCAAGGCAGAGCAGGTGTGTACCAGGAAATTTCCCTTACATGTACCCTTGAGCATGAAGTCTTAATAAAATACACACCAGCATCGTTAATAGTGCTATTCTAGCAGACAGAGCTATTCAAATCCAAAAAGTTTGCGTACTTACGGAGCGTTTATTTATTAAAGATTTGATGTTCCATTATAAAAGGTTTTGTTGGACGCTTGTTTTGTCTTTCACAACTAAACCACATTACAATATAGAAAGCAAATGATGAACACAGGTTGGGGTAGACATTTGAGCCTAAGTATGAGAGTGGCCCATAGCCTTATTGGGGGTTGCAAACTCCCACTCATGTGATGTCTGCAACTTATTGTACGCAAGCGAGTAAAACGCAACAAACAAAACCACTAATGAGTACAAATGGTGCATTCTTAAAGTAACCCATAACCCATGTGTAGATGCATTTCTTTGTGTGCCAGTAGGTCAAACAAGGGGATGCAAACAAGTGTTATGATTTTTTGGGTATCACCCAAATGAGTATACTTGCAATAGCTTCTTTTGTACCAGTTGCTCCTTTTTTATCTCACTTAAATATTTGCCCTACACAGTCTGGCTACACAATAGTGATATCCAACCCTAATATGCTTATTTTATACCAGGATAAATAAAACAGTTTTTCTTTTTTAAATCTATATCACAATTTTTTATAAAACATATCTTTTCTTATGAGCAAGTACATGATTCAGTTAAAATTCAATCAAGATTTTAAAAGAACCCCTAACATGCTAGACAATTATTATAGACACTTAAACGAATCAAGCAAGATTGATTGATGTCTTAACACTAGTGATCACTATGCAAGTGAAATAATTAAAAGATAACATTAAGTTAAATATTCACCAAAATAGTTTTACAATATGTTGTTCTTAAATTATAAAACACTTAATCAGTTTTACAATGTCTTTAATTACCTAAAATAATGTTAAACTAGAATGAGTCGCTAGACAAGTAACTTAGAGTAATTGGAAAACTAACAATTCTGTACAAACATATAAACAATTACAATACGGTAGCCACTTGTATAAGTAGTGTTAAGGCACTTTAAAACATATGTTGAGGCGCCTCCTAAATCGTCTATAATTTTATTAACTAAACGGTGTATTTACAAATAAAGGCTGATTGTAGACCTGCAAGATATTGTGTGATACTTCTCTTGCCAAAAATGACCAATGAAAAATGGAAGCTGACTCATTTAGGTAACATTTTTGACATGTCATAAGTATTCATAGTTGAAACTTGTAGTTAAAATCGTCAAAAGTATCATTCAATATCTTGCTGGTTCCTAATATTGTATTGTACATTTAAATGCCTTGTAATTGACCCAAGTGTATTAGTCTGTAAGTTTTACTAGTTACTTAGTTGCATAAAAGTTGCTAAACCGTAGACAATGGTGCTTCAAAGTGCATCCCTCAAAAATGTTTAAAATAAGTAAAACTGGACCCACTGATTAGCTTTGCAGTGACAGAATTCTTTTTATTCTTTTTAACCTAGGTAACTTTGCAGATTCAAAGGGACTACTTCCTGAAAGCCTGTTAGAGTTTACACCAGCAACCACCTCAAAGACAGTCAGCGCCAGTACGTTATAGCTTTAAAAAAGTCTTATTTGAGAATACAAATAGAGTTTAGGACAGTAAATCTCAGCTAATTTGTATCATACCTTTAGGCTAGATTACTATCAACAATGTGGGTATATAAAGGTGGACCGTTGCCATTTTAATTTAACTGTCCTTAAAAAGGTCACTAAAATACTAGCGTTTGAATATTAGAATAATGTTTTGTACTCTACGTTGATTGCTGTTATGGGATTAGCACAAACGGTAGTGTTGTTATGTTCTCAATGATTTTCTATCTTCATCACTGATTGAGACTTTACAGTTTTTCTTATTGACTCAGAATTGTTACAAATTTATTTAGCCAGGAATGTTGGAGAACTGATTTGGTTACATTTTCTCTTATAAGTAACTTTGTACAACAATCTCTTTGTTTTTTTCTTTTGCTCACTAGCTCGAGAGTTCTTCTACTCAGTTTTAAGTTAAAATAATTGTTAGATGTATAAAGAATCTGCTTGTTTTACATCATTCAGGTGCGTCGTACCCACAGTTTGTAAGAACGTACCCTGATTAAACAACAGGCCATAATTTTCTTACTAAAACTGAACTGTTTATTCCCAGACGCCTATTTTTCATGACTAGAGGGCTTCAATAACACAAAATACACCAGTAAAATTAAGCAACAAAAGTTATGGTATTTAAATTGTAGAAAGCCCTAATTATAAAGATTTCTTGTACTTGCAAAGCCTGAGAAAAAGTCTATGCAGCCATATAGTTTTTTTGAGCTGAAATAATAGAATGTTTATCTAATTTTAGATTAATACTAGGCTTAAATTCCAAAACAATTGATACATAAATAAGCCGGCATTATAGATTTGGAACATCTTTGATCATACACAAACCAAAGCATTTACACATAACAGTGAATAGCAGTCTAGCAGACTAGTGCAGAGATTTAATGCAGACTGACAGCTTGGCTCTGTACTCCTTTCTTGACTTGACTAGTGACATAGGTGAAGCCGAGCGTGCCGGTCAGACCCATGGAGAACAGGATCAACAGCTGTGTGTGGAATCCAAGCAGAGTGCTGCTGTAGAAACTTGTAGCAGACGACAAGGCCTGCAACACACATGTTATATGTCAGCTACATGGGCAACAAAGCTGTAGTGGATGGTTTAGCTGTTTATCGTTCGGTAGTTTTCTAGACACTCAAAAGGCTGGGCATCAATATTTCATCACTTAGGCCGCGGCTCCACTGGCCGTAGCTGATAGCGCTACAAAGTGCGGTTGGTAAGTCAGAGAAATGTGAAGGCAGGAAACAAACGGAGGTGGCTTCACTAGCAACAGTCTGCAGCGTGAAACATTTGACGGCGCGCCGCAGAATGTAGAGTCGCGCGCAAATGGAACCGGTCCTATTCTACTGCTACATTTTACCGCCACTACCTTTGCGCCACTAGCTGTAGACTGCAGTGTCGGTCCCGTCCAGTCCAGTGCCAATGTTGCGTAAGGAGTGATATAAATTAAACATCCGATTGGAAGGACCAAAATGTTTCGTAAGGGATGTTTGAGTTAAATTTTAATAATAATATTAATGGACAAAGAACACATTAATTACATACAATTACAATTACATAGAAACTTCGTCAAGGACCACCCGCCATGTGGGAAAGAGAGAGTCTTGTACAACAATCAATTGGAACTACAGTAAAATGAAACATAGAGGTTTTACTCTATGTTAACTAGCGGCATGACCGTTCATCGGTCACGTCTACCGGCACGCTGACTTCTACTGCTAGTGAAGCCACGGCGGCGCGACGGATTGCAGTTCGTTCTCTGTTGCCGTGGAGCCACCCAACTGTCGCGGTAGCCACGCATACCACGGGCGCGATCAACTACGCCCGTGAGCCAGCGGCCTTAAGGTCGTATTCTGAGGTTTTAATGGTACGCATTTTTATTGTGTCGAGAGTTGGTTCTACCTTATTGCATAGCTAAATGTGTTCTAGTTTTAACTCTATTAAAACTTTGCTACTACTCAAACTAATGTAGCAAAATCACTTTTCCGTCCCAAAATGTTTTAAAATAATTTTTCCCTGGCCGGTTTGTCAAAAGATGAGATATCTTGGAAATTTCAGGGCTTGTCCATCACGCTTCAAAAATTAGCAACACTACAATTACAATAAAACTGACAAAACAAATAAAACATAGCTAAACCTTAAATCAAGTACTACTGCATGATACTTACATTAATGAAGTTGAATAAGGCAACTGTCTGAGAGCTATCATTGGGGTACATAGACTCGAGTAGAGAGTAGATTTGAGAAGTGAAGCACCCGTCACCAATCCCAATCATCACACCGCAGAGGAGACACAAGTATACACTGAAACAACAAACAAATATAATAAGCTTGGTGCAACATTGTTTTATGAGATATCAGGTGATGTGAAAGAGAACAGTTTCCTATAGTTGTGTCTGCCAAAAGCTGCAGAGCCGTAAACTATTTTGAGAGCCTTAACTGCGGACTCATCACCAGAGAAATTTAGAAGATACAATTTGGCATAGTATGTAGATAGTAGACGCACAAAAAACTCAGAAGTGCAAATCATCATATTTTACCATCTCAATTTTTTAACTGCACCATCAGCTAAGGATTTTGCCAATTTATCCGTGGCCTATTTTATAAATTGACATTCATGTTGATAAAATATTTAATGATTAGCCTATGACATGGTTGTACGACACAGCTCTAAAGTAAACTTTGCTCATTTTATACAGTTGTAAATTGTTAAAAATGTTGACTCGTGTGATTTTTAACTAGTTTTAATCTCAGCCAAATTCAGTTACAAAATTTAAGTTTGAAATAGGCTGTTTAAATGATGAGTCATAAACTAAACAGTGAGTGGCATGTTATCTAGCCTGGGTCTTGATAACATATTCACTGCTAGCGGCGCGGAATCCTGCAGCGATCATAGCGTTGGTTCAAATTCAAACCTTAATTAAGTTAAAATATGTTAACAGACAATTACATCAAGAGTTTTCACTTACTTTAATTCTTAAGTATCAACTACTTTTCTTGTAAAATTTTTACTCTACTCAAACAATATTTTGTTACAATGGGTCATTACAAAAAATTCTAACACAACAAAACTTTACTTACCTGCTTTGGATTATTGAGGGTTCGGTGGTATCACCAAACACAGCAGAGTTGGGAAGATTCAAGTAGGACAACAACCAACACAGAGCTTGAACTGTGAATCCTGTGGACACGATCCACACGCCTCCCCACTTGTACTTAGAAGTGGGTCCCTTTGGAGATGAGGATTGAGCCAGCTGGAAGGTAAAACAAATTTGAGCCTGAGTCCTTGTAATAATATTACATGATTGAGTGAGTAATAATAATAGTGAGAATAGTAATAACAAGTAATAATGACTTACTGTATACCGAGAGTTCTGAGAATTTGAGTTGGTTTCGTAGTTTTAGGTACTTGGAAAAGCAAAAAGAAAAAATGATTGTGTAAGTTCTCACGTTCTCATTAAAACAAATTGATTTCAACGCTACCAAAACATAATCTTTCCTAGTTTTTTCCACAACCAAAAATTATTTTTAGAACAATTTAAGAACGTTGTGTTAAGAGTATAGCAACATAATCATATTTTTTTTCACAAGTAAAGATGGTGATCCTCAGAAAGTTTTGCTAGAACAGAGTTGATGTCAATCTTTCTACTTTACTTTTAGTGCTGATGAGGACTTTGAATCTCAAGCTTTCTCACCTTATAGCTTTCAAGATTTGTCAAACATTTTTTTGTGACAGAATTTTCCACCCAAGCTTTTTGAAAAAGCTTGAGTTACTTCAGACCAGTTTGGAATCTCATAAACTCTACTGAGAATTTTTAACATATAAACCGAAGTTATTAGAGAGCTCAGGATTAGGTGTTCACACATAGGCGGATAATTCCCCAAAACATTGACCGTAGCTTGGGAAAGTGCCTTGTAACTCCAATCCAAGTTCCCAAACAAAATGTATTATTTGTATGTTCGTTCATTTCCTGACAAAATTTAAACAAACAGCAAACTGGTTTATCACGGACTAAAAGCTTATTTAAAGGGTCAGTCACTTAACATATTTCTGTCTTTCAATGTCCATAGAAGCATTGATTTTTATACCTCTCATATAGATGTGGGATCCAGTTGGAAGGGATGGCACATATTGTTGAGGGTGTATCGTTCTCTACCATTGTAGCCCACTACGTCATTTTCATGGGTTTATATTTTTATTGTATGGAGTCCCTACAATAGAAGTCTAAACGTCAGACCCCCACCAGTGACTTAGTGGGCTACAATAGTAGAGAGCAAATCTTATAAACCTTCAGAAACAGTTGTCATCTTTTTCTATAGCATGCTAATTAATTCTATGAGGGGTACATACAATCAAAAATAGAACAAAGAAAGAATATCCATTCTCCTTGCTTTAAAAATGAGACCCTAGCCCTACATCATGGATGTTTTAATTTAACCCATGTCAATGGCCACATATTTATAGAGTCATACAGAGTAACAGACTTTTAAGACTTTTCGATCAACTTTAAAATAATTATTATGATGTTTTGACACAGTGTAAATTGGACGAAAAACTATATTATAGTTGTGACAACAGCCGTGAAAGCAGCTAAGGGTTATATTGAATTTTTCTCTTTTGATTGTACTTACTGATCAGTTCTCCCAATCCGATTGCAATTCCCATAAGTGGAACAAACTTTTTACTGTCCTCTCCTAAAGTCTTGGTGAATCCCATGCAAGCACTGTAGATTCCAGAATGGTAGGACACATTAAATCCTGGAACAAGTTAATTGATGGTATATAGTATATTTTACTGTAAAAAAAAAAACAATTTTATTGTATCATTTTGACATTAAACGTTATTGTTAATTGTTTTAATTTACAAGGTGAGAAGTATTGGTCCACAAGCAATGGCAAAATTTCAGTAACGTGTATATATTGGATTGTGTGTACTGTATGATGATGAATGAGTGATACTCTTTGCTGATAAAAATTCATGGAAAATAGACTGATGACATAGCCAAGGTGACTCGAATTGGGTGTTAGACCTACTGTGTATCACTAATAACTGGTGTTGGGTCGATTCCTAATTTTTTAATTATTCCGATACTGATTCTAGATTCCTGGTTCGATTTGCGATACGGGGAACCTCCAGAAGGAATCGGAATCGACTTTAACCGTTTGTCAATTGCAGGATATTGATCTTAGCTTACTACTTGTGCGTATTTCTACCTTAATAATTGTTTTGAAAATTGTGCCACTGCACTCCGTAAAGAATGATTTGTAGTAAAAAAAGTAATGGGTTTCACCAGTAAAAACATAATAATTAAATTTATTATTTAATTCTTGACAATACAAAACACATCATGCACACGTCCGATCAGATAAAACAAACACCTCTCACTTGTCGGCTGCTGTCAAACAGAATGGACTTCATACAACTAGTTCCCTCCAATCACTTTGCAACTCTCAACGGAGCTGCTTCAATTCCGGAATCAATTTACAATAATTCGATTTCCAATTCCAAAGTTGATTCCCGATTCCAAAATGATTCCTGATTCTTTCTTTAGAAATGTTTGGAATCAATTCTTGATCCTCGATTCTGCAGTATTGGAATCGACTTTACTTCCCGTTATGATTCCTCACCCCAGGAATCTGAATCGACCCAAGACTACAAATAACGGATGTATCCAAAGTTTAGTAAGCGTCATCATGTGAATCCATATTGAGAAGGTACCATAGACAGATCAACACAGTAATTAAGAAATGGATTTGTGGTCTTCTTGGCTCCCGCCATGGTACATGTAGATTGCCTGGTAAAAGACTCAGTGTCATATTTAATTGAGAGTTAAGTTAATTGAGAAGAACTTGATTTGTGTTTTGCTTTTTGAATAGTTTCTTTTTTCCTATAGTTTCTTTCTTTTAGTCTGGGTGTTCCATGCCAGTATAATGAAACTACTATTGTAATGTACTGATCACCACACTTTTTTTAACCCAAGTGAATAAGGAACCTATTAGTTTGATTCTTGTCTTAATTTCATAGAATTTTCAGTGACAAATTAGTAGTTGGATGGTTAATAAGCTGAAATATACTACATAATTCAACTAAAATTTACCCTACTATCTACATCTGAAACCAGGTGACTCTAACTCTATTTTGTAATCACTAAAATCTTAAAATATATTAGAAATTTTTCCTAAATATTAGTTTTCTAACATAAAGTGTGATGTAGTTCCAGGCAGAGGGAAAACGCTATCCTAAGTCCTGTGAATGGGGGAGCTAATTAATGTAAGTACCCTATTGGTGTAAGGAAGAGGGGTATAGGCAAGTGCTAGAATTTGAACAGCACTATATAAAATGTTTCTACAACAAGTAATTGGCTCAAGATGTTGAGAGTAAATCTACTATAATCTTGACTCTTAGGCTTTCTTAGGTTTTTTGACCATAGAAATAATCAAGCATGAAGACAACTTTAACAAAGGAGACAGCATAAAATTATCAAAAACTTGGCAGCCAGTTCTTCTGAAGTCCTATTGAAGCCAGCCAATCCAGTTGGCTCCGCCCACTTCGGCCAATCAGGTGACAGGACCCCCCTCCACCACTGGGGTATATAAGAAGACGCCACGGACGGCCAATACAGTCTCAGCCAGTCAACAAGCTACTGAGGATGACTCTCCACAGCAAGGTCGAAACGTCTAGCAGTAATTGTATTTCAACTGTGACGCGGTGTAAACCGGAAGCCTTAGATCTTAGTAAATTTACTATGTTTGAATTGGTTCAGTTACATTTATCAGTGAGAAGCATCATTTCTTTCTCAACCAAGCAACAATAAAGTACGAGCGGTCAACGTTTACACTGTGCAGACACTATAAACAAAGTTGAGTGGTTCTCCGTTCCTGTGAATCATCTCTTTGCTGTTTACGTCATTCAGTTTGTCTGGGACAGGTTTCCACTAAAGTGGTCAGTTTATTCATTGTTTGGTCTTGACCATGTCACCTTTGAGAGTTTAGTGCCTCCACAGTATGATTAACACTTCGGCAAAGATAGCTCAGTTGACTAAAGATAGTCTCAACAAAAAACTGTCTAAATCTTTTAAAAGTTTTTCATATCACTGTATCTTGGAATTTTTAAAACATAACTATATATATATATATTTTAACGGACAACACAAGTCTTTAAAATAGAGCTTATATTTCGCAAATTTCTTTGCTTAATCATAGCTACTAACACTAACAACACAAAATTATTATTGAAGAACGTAAACATAAAACAGATGATCTTCTTCTATTTATCTAATATTTAAACCATCTGGTTGTCTTGTTTTAAGTAAAATTTGATGCGCTGCTTCTTTTATTCTAATTATATTATCATTTATGTAAGGTTCCGGGTGTGGCTCTTCATGGTGGAGCACTTTCAGTTCAAAGCATTCTTCTATGGCATCCTTTCCATGGAGTATGGCATGTGATGACAGCGGTCGTACGTTGTTTTCATGAACAATGTCAAAACGGTGGTTTGTCATGCGAAGTCTCAGTGGCGTAGTTGTCTTTCCTACGTAGTCTTTTTGACAAATCTTGCACCTTAGCTGGTATATTACATTTTTTGAATCGCAATTTATGTTATTTCCGTGGATTTTATACTCTCTGCCTGTCACACTACTTGTGAAAGAGTTAGAATTTTGGATAATTTTGCAGCAACAACATCTTGGTTTGTTACATGGGCCACATTTAAAATTTTGAATGTTTGGAAGGTTATTATTGTAATTGAGTTTGGGCCGAGAAAGGATATTTTTCAAATTAGAAGGTTTACTAAATATAACTTTTGGAGGTTTTGAAAAACTTTTCGAGTTTCAAGGGAATTTTCTAAGATGGGATATGCAACTTTCAGTATTTTGTTAAGTTTGTGAAGCCCTGGATGGTATCTGGTTATTAATTTGGGATCTGTTTTAAATGACTGTTGGTTGTTTGTAGTATTTTTTGAAGCTTTGGTTTGAGAATTGATAACTTTTTCCGGATACCCTCTAATAGCCAATGAATTTGAAAGTTTCGTAATATACTGATCATAATCAGATTTGTCAGTGCAGAGGTTTTTTGCTCTGATTGATAAGCTTTTTGGGATGGATTTTTTTACGTGTACCGGATGGCAGCTTGTATAGTGAAGATACTCCATTTTGTTGGTGCTTTTAATGTGGATTTTTGTTTTCAGTTGATTGTTGAATTTGATGACATCGACGTCTAGGAAAGTAACTACATGATCTGAAACTGTCCATGTAAAGTTTAAAGTATTAAAACTATTGAGTCCTTTCAGAAAGTTCCGAAGAGCGTCCATACCATGATGCCAAACCATAAATATATCGTCAATATATCGGAACCATTTTAGAGGTTTTAAATTTCTTGTATTCAAAAGGTTTCTTCAACTAAGCCTGGCGAAAGAAGGCCATTCTAGTGCCCATCGCAGTTCCTTTGATTTGTAAAAAGTTGTCGTTTTGGAATTTGAAATTGTTAAAAGTTAAAATCATAGATATCAATTCAAGAATAAATTTAGTCGATGGCTTAGTATTTTTTGGACGAAGATTTAGAAAATGTCTACATGATTTCAAACCTTCGTCATGAGGTATGTTTGTATATAGAGACTCTACATCGATAGTTGCTAAAAGAATGTTGTCAGGCAACGGCTGAGGGATTTCTTGAAGTTTTTCCAAAAAGTGGTTGGTATCTTTTATGTGACTTGGTAGATCCTTAACAAACGGCTGAAGGATTTCATCAACATAAGATGAAATTCTTTCGGTAGGGCATCCATAACTTGAAACGATGGGTCTACCTGAGGGGCCTGATTGATTTATGAATCTTGGGCAGATTCTAAAATACCGAAGTTCTAGGAAATTTTGGGGTTAGTAAATTTATTATTTTTTACTTAAACCTCCTTTAGGCCCTTCACGTGTAACAAATTTTTAACTTCGTTGTTATGTTTGTTTGTAGGATCTTTGGTTAGTTTTAGATATGTTGAAGTATACCATAGATATATCTGTATACCATGTTTTGCCTTACCCTATTCGGCATTTTACTAAAAGAAAGAATTATAATAAAAGAAATAGATGCTTTCCAAAACTCTTGTTTATAACAACAATATATATATATAAGCATGTTTTGCCTTACCCTATTCTGCATTTTTACTAAAAGAAAGAATTATAATAAAAGAAATAGATGCTTTCCAAAACTCTTGTTTATAACAACAATATATATATATAAGCGTCTATATATATATATATATATATATATATATATATGAACAAAAAAGCGAGTGCAGGCAATTTGTTGAACAGCACCAATGTAGATGTTAATAATCCCATTTTCGATTATATTAACAACTTATAATGCTAAGGAAATATAGTTTTTAGCTTGTACACTGTTAGAAAATCAACCAGCTGTAAATATTTATTTATCTTGTTAATTTATACTTTTGTTTGTATACAAAGTTAAGTATTTTTGTAGGTAATTTCTAATTTGTGATGCTTTGTACCACCAGGAAGATGGGATAATTCTAAACCGTAGTGGTTTGAATAAATGTATAAAGGGTGCTTCTCAGTTTGTTCATTTCTTGTATTAATTTCATACCAAATATATTTTTAAATGTAGATCAAGGAGAAGGTGTAAATAGACTGCTTACAGCGAGGCATGTTGAAAACTCTGACACAAATAACAAAGAATGTGTACCTGTATATCTTGCCGAACCTCTATCTATACCCAACAGTTACCCTCTCACCTGCCCCACATATGAAATTAATAGTGAAAAGGTCTTTATTCAGGCAAAGTTAGGATTAGCAATTGCTGTCTCACACATAATCTAGAACATGGAATGTAAGTGAGGTGAAATAGAAGTTTTCTGATGAGAGCGCTTAAATCAGTCATCTCTTATGAAGCCGGATGTCACACCTATAGCATACTATTGAAAGAAGCATTTTAACTAATTAAAGATCACAGTTTGTAAATATTTCCAACAGGGCTCCACAATTACTTTTTGTGATTTGAGTCCAATCTTTACTTGACGTCTGCGCGCCAGTACACATAATGGCACAATGGTTTTCTTGTACAGTACACAGGTGTTACAACTCTGTTTTAACGTGAATTCAAACAAAATAATCACATTCATTGGGCTCAATAGTGCAATTACACTTCAATGAGCTCAATCTCTAAAGCACTCCTATCAAATCAAATTGTATTGCACTTTTGTGAAAATTAAAGTTAGGTAATTTCAGGTCACAGTGCTATATAAGTCTGAAATTCAAGAGGTCCATTCAGCAAAATTCACCTTCATCATGGGTTGATTTGAGATTGTCACATTGAACAAACAGGTTTGATCAAGGATTTTCTGTTATGTTTGGTGTTGCTTTATGTTTTGAAGCAATTCTCAAAGTATTGTCCAATTCAAAGTACGGTACTGATAATTCCTTATTAGGGAGTACTTTACCCACACCTTTCCTATAGATTGGCTTTGTGAGGAGGTTGCCAAAAAATACAAATTAAATACAAGTTAAAAAAGTTAAAATTTAAAAGTTAAAATACAAATTTAACTAGACTGTTTTCAAAAAACAAGTGGTCCAAATTATTGTAAAACTTCCCTGGAGAGAGTTGTGTAAGCTTCAGAACATGTTTTACAGCACAAGTGAGACAAAAGATGGCACACAACGGGAGACCAAGTGACAAAAGTCGAACTTTTAGATTTTAATCAACATCATCAATACTATAGTGAGATGAAGTGTACAGAGGCGGCTTGAGGACCCGGCAATCCTCCGGGCGGCCCAGGGGCAAGGAAGGGGCATTTTAGGGGGGCGCTAGTTGCATCAGTTAAAAAAGGAATTCTTATAGAGTGAAGAGGGAAAAAACTTGTATTCATTTGTGTTGAGCAATTGTGATTGATTTGTGTAAATTTATTGGTGTCTGGAGGTCTATAGAGCGGGTAGTACTGTATAATGAGCTTTTCTAAACCAAGTAGAGCAGAATTTTGGACAAGGGCGGCTGTAAAACAACAAAAATAGGCCATTCTTAAAAATTCCACAAAATAATCATTTGTTTTTTTTAATTGCCTGAAGCTAGTCAAAAGGTTTCCCCATACACTTTATACAAAAAATAATGCGTTCTGGTCATAGTCATATTACAGGCAACATAGTCAATTATTTTTGTTATGGCGAGTTAACACTAGGCCCATTTTAAAACGCCTTAAAACAGGTTATTTTGCGTTGAAATTTCAAAACTTTTTCCGGGGTTGCCCCTGGACCCCCCTTGTGTTGAGGGGTGCCCCCCAGGCCCCCTCTGGGGGCATTGCCCTTGAGTCTGCCCAAGGGCGCACGCATGCTTGAGCCACCCCTGGAGTGTATATTGTTTTATGCTATCAAGATTTAAGCAATTAACATTGGCTGAAACATCTACTTCTAATATGCCTCAAATACCCAAATAGGAAGGTTAGTTTATGCCACTACTTACCAAAATAACAGAACAACGGACACAGCATCAAAATTTTAGGCTTGATGGCGAGTTTTAGGGACTTGATGAAAGCTTCTTTTGGTCCAGCTTCTGCGATGAACGATACTCTCGAAGCCCAAAGTGAAGCTTCGTCTCTCTTTGACCTTCGTGCTCAGGCTTCTGCAGGAAGAGCATTATAAACGTAGCAGTCGCGGCGAAACAGAATAGTACGATGATCACAGTGTTACCGGTCTCATGATCTATGTTGGTTTTTCCTTGGAACATGTAGAACACAAAGGCGTTTCCCAGGAACAACCTGAAACACAACACAAATGAATTTCACTGCTGCTGTGGAAGTTTGGTATTTAATATTTTTATCAAATGTGTATTGACTAGGAGTGGATCCTGAAACCGGGAATTCACTGGATAAATCATAATCTTAGGAAGTAAGCAGAAGCAGTGGCGTAAATAACACCCCCGCAGCCCCGCCAGCCGGGGCGCAGCAGGCCTGGGGGCGCCAGAGGGGCTGAGCGCCCTCTACGTTGCTTGCCAATCATCGGCGATTGGCGTCAGATCAAAAAATAAATTTGCATACTTAATTGAAAACACTTTTGCAAATACAAAATTACGGTACCCACAAATTATAAAATACTGTACGCCATATTTGTTTGTTGGATGATAAGTAAAACAATTAACCTAGGCCCTAGGGTTAGATTTGAATGTAATGAGATTGTGGCTCTGAGCTAGCATGGACTTGTCCATCGCCCGTCAAGCGTCACCTCTCTCCCTGTACTGTACTCTGCAGCCCTGTACTTTTCAGCGTACTGTGAGCGTGCATCACAACCACAAGTCAGTGGTCACTGATGAGTCATTCAACCACCAATCGCAGGGCGCACTGCGCAGGGACACACACCACCCTGCCCTGACGCCACGTCAGTTGTGCAGTACCTACACTGTCACTGTGACACTGTGGACCTAACTTATTTTTTACTTATTTTTTTACGCGTTAGTTTGTCACAGTGGTCAGTGCTGTCGCAGTTAGTGTAGCTGCATCAGAAATCAGATTTGAAATGTCTAGGAAACTACTTGGTGCTCAAAGCAAGGAAAAAAGTTAACAACTTCCTAAAATAACTTATGTTTTTACAACATCTACTCAAACTTAGAATTCAGGTGTAACTGTTAGTTTTGTAATATAGTTAATATAGTTGTAATATAGTTTTAAAATATATTATAGTACAACAAAAAACAGTATCATTTAATAATATAAAACCACATGCCAAACTAAAATTAAATTTCCTTAGGTAATACTGTAGTAGTTAAAGTAGGCCTATACGTTCATTTGATCTATAACGACGCCAAAGAGATGCTACTCTGTAGCTCATCACGTTATCACCGTAAATTTACAATTACACATACGAAAACAAAACAAATGTCACTTGACTGGGTTTTTGTTGGTTCGTATCTTGGGGAAGGGGGCGCACCCTCTCAGCTGGCGGGGGGGCGCTCCATGGCTTAGTTACGCTACTGAGCAGAAGTTTTGGAAATGGGAAGCATTTCCACCTGTATTTTTAGAAAAAGCTTTTATTTTTCACAATCTTAACCATTAACAACAATTATCTATTTGTTAGTTGATTTACAGTATACGCTTTTATTTCCATTAATGATTAAAAGCTTGAACTTTTAATGGATGTCAACAGTTGTTTTTGATTAAATTCCTAAATATTTTCTATGACTGTGTTTTTAATATTATAGTAGTAAATAACTTGAAGTTATTTTTATGGTAATGCTGTCTAATACACTTTTTGTCTAAATAACTTTAGTACATACGTACTATAAATAACATGTGGGATTCATTCGGGGTTGTTATCTTTAATATTCTAGAATATTTATTGACACAATACATTTGGGAAGGTTAAGCTTGAATTATTTATTTTGTAAAAAGTTCAAGAACCTCAGCCAAGAACAACCTTACTTGAATGGATGAACCTTTCAATGAAAATGTTCTTTTCTGATTCTTGTCCAACAAAATCAATTTTGTTTTTCCTCTTTCCAAGAGAACTGCATACGTAATTTAAAAAAATTATGACATATTATTTATTGAAACATCCTTTTTTTCTCAAAACATAAACAAATGTTGACAATATTTGATGTACACTACAGCCCAAAGTTAATGAAGAAGTTCAAATCCTATGATTTTCGGAATAAAGCAACATATTGCAGTCCAGCAACAGAAGACCCTTTCAATTTCAACAAAGTTCTATCAGAAACACAAATCATCAAATGAGTTGTCAATATTGGTTCACAGCAGCTCAAAGCTAGTTTGAGATTCCCGTCACTAACCCTAGATAACTGTGTCATGTTTACAGATCAGTTTGGCACAATTCAAGGTTCAAGAGCAATAAACCGGTTCAAGACTGTTGTGACAACAGCTGTCAATGCGTTACGTTACTTCACAGACTCGGACGGACAATTAGTTTAACCACTCTGACCCACTTAAACATCTGTACATTTTATGATTCCAGGAAAATATGACCTCATTTCTGAAAAAATCGTTATTGTTCTCCTGGAACGGGTGGTGTATGGCTCCTTAATTGCGGGTGAGAGGTGAAATGTTTATGGTAATTGGCCGTTAAATTTCATGGCATGGTCATTATATAGCTCCTGAAACCCCCCAAGCTTAGTACTACAGTAAAAAGTAACACAGAACGCTTCTTTCTATTTTCAATTGCGGCTTTATTTTAAATTCTTAGAAATAAGGTTCTCGTTAAATTTTGCACCAAGTTGTAATTAATGTAAGAGGGCTCCCAACAACAAAATCAAACGACACCAATGGGGTGTCCACGTGGCTTCTTAAGAAATGTGCAACGCATTTATTGAGACCACTGGAACACCTTATAAATCTCTCTTTTCAAGCAGGGACTGTTCCCTCCTCTCTAAAAACAGCAAAAGTCACCCCAATATTCAAGAAGGGCGACCATTTTTCAGTACAAAATTACCGCCCAATCTCACTATTGCTGGCCTTCAGCAAAGTATTTGAGAAAGTCTTTCTCATCGGACTTGCGAGTTTTGTCGAAAAGCAAAACCTATTATCACCAAACCAATTCGGATTCCGAAATGGGAAATCGACAGTAGACACAGTCGTTCGTTTAGTCAAGATGATTGTGGAAGGATTTGAAAGAGTGTTACTAAGTGTTTTTCTAGACTTGTCGAAAGCTTTTGACTGTGTGGAGCATGGTACTCTATTTCAAAAACTGGACGTTCATGGGATACAAGGAGTGCCACTTGCTTGGATCAAATCATATCTCAGCAAGACAAAACATGTTAATTCAATAAAATATTGATTTATACTTATAATTATATACTTTTAAACCATTGGTTTTTATTGTACCGTTTCAACAAATTGTGTTGTTTTTTGACATTAAAGGAGTTATCTTATCTTATCATTCCAAGACTACTTCAATGTACTTGTAGTTTTTAGAAATGGAGTATTTCTGAATCCTCAGTTTTAGCAATAGCACAATATTCTAGCATTAATCTTGCTCCTTTGATATTGCTAATTTTAGTTCTGAAGTAAAAACAAGTTTTGCTCTCAATGCAAAACTTGCTGCTGTATTTGCCATGTGATTAGCATTGGAGCAGATGACACATTGCAGCCTTGTCGCCATCATTGGTAACCTATTTTTCTGACATTTAAACATTAATTCAAAGGTAAGCCTAGTTACTGTTTGTTTTCTCTTTAGCTAGTTTAGCTAGTACCTTTTAGTAATGGTAGTTTTATATTTTAGAAAGCTATTTTGATTCTTTTAGAATACTTTTATTGAACATGGTTAACACTCATTGAAGTTATTAAAGATTTGGCTCAGAATTTATATAAAAACGCATACTTTAAATCTTACACATTTTCTGAAAGAGGGTCTCCGGACTTTCATTTTTCTCAGGGTATGCCAAAACCCCGAAAAGTCCTGCTGTAGCCCATAGCCTCCAAAGATTGGCTTTGAGCCGCCCTTGCCAATTGATAATAATATTATCTTTTACAGTATCAATATACATGTACAAATTTACGTACAGATCAAGGTGTTTGGGCCAAGGACTTTATGAAATAACCTGTTCCAGCTAAATGTTGAATATAAATAAGAGAAAGTTGTAAATCATCTATATATATAAAAGAAAGTGTCCTGACTGACTGACTGACTCATAATCAGACCACAGCCAAAACTACTGGGCCTAACGAGTTGAAACTTTGCACACCTGTTTGTGGTAGCCCAAACCACCCACTAAGAAACGGTTTTGTAAAATTCCTATTTTAAGGGTAGTTTTGAGGGGTGAAATTAAGCAAAAATGGGCCGTGTACGTCTTCACTATTTGTCCGCTAGCGCCTAAACGAGTGATCCGATCTTCAATCTGATGAAAAATCGTTAGTGTGGCATGAAATTATCTACAAGTTTTATATCAAACATTTTTTGTATCTCTCTTAGTTTACCAGTCAACGAGCAAAACGTAAAAAAGCTGGTCACTTGGCCCAGTTTCCCCGCGCCCCCCACCATATCGACCCCCTCTTCTATCCAGTTGCTGCCTATGTGTAGGTAGAATTTCAGATATTGATGTCCTGTTAATCTCCTTTAGGCCTTGCAGAATACTTTATTCATTCTACGTTTATTCAGACTAATATACTTACCTGTCCTGCATGTTGAAAGAGTTGTATTACTGTTCTAGAATACAGTACAGTACAGTTATAGGTTCGAATTCTTGAATACTGCAACTGTACTGTACTTCAATACGGCAAAATAAGTAATTTTCGAATTCTAAAGATGTATCGAATGATTATTGGTGGTTTCTACTTGCCGAACTAAAAGTATAAGCATAGGTAAAGGATGCTGGTGTCAAATTTTAAAATATAATTCTTGAATTTTTCATAAAAATGTCCATACGATGACTGATTATATTAAAGTAAAACAGTTTTACGACAGTTTGACGAGATACGAGTCAGCTTATTGGCAACAGCAAATAGTTTAAAGTTAGTTTCAATTGAATGTGTGTGGGTCTTACCTTAATTTTATGGAACACTTTTTTACTAAAAATATACACTTTGCGCCGAGCCTAACCTAATACTTATAAATAGAAAACTATCAATTTTACGATGAGAGAATTCACACACCAGAATGAACACCAACTACCTAATTTGTTACTTAAACGGGTAGTAGCAACAGGTCTCAAGGACCAAAATTTTATTTGCTAACTTTTAATAATGTGTTGGTTACACTGCGCGTGTGTGTGTTACTACAAATGCTTGGTAGCTATTGAGGATTTGGATCTGGAAAACTATTCCAGACCAACTGTGCGAGATTGTCAACAGTATGGAAAGCTTAATCGAGCGAATTTATCCAAACATCTGCAATATTTCACCAGATGACTCTTCGAGGGCTATGTGAGAGAGCAATCCATACCTCTACAAACGACACAGCAAATACCATTAATGCAGCTTTACTAGATCAGCTGCCGACATATAGAATGAGGTACGATTCATTTGATTCAGTAATCGAAGTCGATGATGCTGTGCATTACCCGGTTGAAGTTTTGCACACTCTCATTCCACCTGGTAAACCTGCACATACTCTCTACCTCAAGGTTGAGGCACCTATCATGTTACTCAGAAATTTAAACCCCCTAAACTGAGTACGGAACAAGGCTGCAGGTAAAAGTCCTTCATAAGTACGTTATCAAAGCCACCATCTTCACAGGCATAGGCCAAGGAGAAACCGTATTTATTCCTGGCATTCCTCTGATTCCGTCAGACTACTTTTTCCAGTTTGAAGGTCTGCATTTTCCTGTAAGAGTCTGAAAATTTTACAGGCGGGAGAAAAAGACGAAAAATATAGTCTACAGAGAAGTCCTTAGCACCTAGCTTGGCAGTAGGCGAGGGAAACCGCCCTAAAACAACTCCCCGTAGAATGATATCCAGGCAGCAGGGTGAGGATTTGCATAAACAAAAGTCCCCGCAGAATGATATCTAGACAGTAGGCGAAGAGATCTGCCCTTATAAAACTCCCCGCAGAATGATATCTAGAGAGTAGGCGAGGAGATCTGCCCTTACAAAATTCCCCGCAGAATGATATCTAGAGAGTAGGCGAGGAGATCTGCCCTACAAAACTCCCCACAGAATGATATCTAGAGAGTAGGCGAGGGATCTGCCTTACAAAACTCCCCGCAGAATGATATCTAGAGAGTAGGCGAGGGGATCTGCCCTTACAAAACTCCTACGCAGAATGATATCTAGAGAGTAGGCGAGGGGATCTGCCCTACAAAACTCCCCACAGAATGATATCTAAAGAGTAGGCGAGGGGATCTGCCCTTACAAAACTCCCCACAGAATGATATCTAAAGAGTAGGCGAGGGATCTGCCCTTACAAAACTCCCGCAGAATGATATCTAAAGAGTAGGCGAGGGATCTGCCCTACAAAATCCCCCAGTCCACAGAAAGATATCTAGGCAGTAGACGAGGGATCTGCCCTCACAAAACTCCCCCGCAGAATGATATCCAGGAAGTAGGCGAGAGGATCTCTGCGTAAAACAAACTCACAGAATGATATCCAGGAAGTAGGTGAGGGGAATCTGCCTTACAAAACTCCCGCAGAATGATATCCAGGAAGTAGGTGAGGGATCTGCCCCTACAAAACTCCCGCAGAATGATATCTAGGAGTAGGTGAGGGATCTGCCCTTACAAAACTCCCGCAGAATGATATCTAGGTAGTAGGTGAGGGATCTGCCCTTACAAAACTCCCGCAGAATGATATCTAGGTAGAGGTGAGGGATCTGCCCTACAAAACTCCCCGTGATCATGATATACAGGAAGTAGGCGAGTGGATCTGTGAAACAAAACCCCCATGGGAAACTAGCACGATACCTCCATGTGGTGTTTCTAGGATCATTCAAAAACTGTGTAAATTTCAGTGTTGGTAAGCAACAAATTGAAGAATATTGTAATTCGATTGATCTGTAGTCAAGATACTTGAACTCATTTTGTCCGTGGCGAAGCACGGTACACAGCTAGTTCTCCATAAATCTCACCCAACTGAAGTTTTCCTTGGAAACAGCTGTTGATTTCAAATTATAATAGGACTTCAAACTTGGTTCTCAATGACAAATTTTTCAATGATATCAGTCTTAAACTACACAATATTCAAGTTATTTAATATACCGTGTATAAGTAGTCCATTTGTTTATGTCAAATAATTGCTATGAAATAGTGTATTTTAATTTAACCTTAATTTTTTTCCTGGCACAAATGTTATAGCTTTGGATACACCATCCATATGAACCCTCTTCTAGTCTCATAAGCTCTTGGCTGTTTCTGATGCTACTAGTCCAAATACATTTTTAGCGCTTCCGTCTGTCGCATTGTGTCAATTATAGAGTTTATTGTAAACTACATAAGAATGGCTTTGCCATTATAAAAAAATATATATCAATAAAATATGCACTCTTTTTGTGCTTATAATTCTTTAGCTTCACTAGAATTTTGAAATTTTGAAATTAGCATATCATGGTATTATCTATCCGCATCTAAAATATGGAACATGTTTATGGGGAAACTGTGCTAAAACAAAAGTAAGTCGGTATTTGTTTTACAGAAATATGCCGTCCGAATCTTAGACAATCTTAATCTAAGAGATTCGGTGTCAAATTCGTTCAAAAGGCTAACATTCTTACTTTTCCATCAATTTACATTTACTGAAACTATCATGTTCTGCCCGATAAATGCCGCTTGTACAAGGCAATGAAATTCATAATCATGGTATGGGTCGGTAGACAACTATAGAGTTGAATACCATAGACTGGAATTATTTAAAAGTTACCATCACAAGCAGGGATATTATTGTTTCAAAACTACCCCTACATATAAAAATTTTTTCAACATTCTAAATTATTTAAAACAAAATTAAAACTACCTTGTATCCAAATCATTTTATAGTATAGAAGAGTTTTAGAGCACCTCTTACTACTTAAAAGGTCTGGACAGTTTTCATAGTTATTTTATAATCAAATTAATTTTTAAATTATTGGTATAATAAGGCTAGTGGCTCATATATTTCATATATTTTCTTGTTGTTTTTATAAATATTGTTAATGTTCCAACACAATTTTATATTGTTCGAAAATAAAGATTATCAATGTAAAGATTATCAATAAATTATAAAACAATAAGAAATCTATATGTGAAACTGTTAAACAGTACAGTAATTATTGGTAAAAAGATTCAACAAATAGACTTACCAATCAGTACTTTTATTAAATTTTGAATTCAGAATGTTGAATATTTCTTTGAAACAGGAGAGTTCATAATCCTATTGTTTCTTACCATGGTAATCATAAAACCTTTAGTGACGTTTTCACAATAATTACAACTTAAACCAAGTTAGTTAACAGCTTGTTTAAATGGTTTACAACATGCATTAATTATCTATGCTCTACCCAGATTTTAAAACACTTTAATGAATGACGGAATTGACTATGTATAAATCCAAAAAATATATTATTTTTAACTCTTTGACATTTAACATGTATATTGTAAACTACACATTATGCTGAAACAGTCAAAAACAATTTGTACACTAAATTCAAATCAAAACAGGCAGAACAAAACTTAATCTCAAACATTATCCTGTGTTTTCATAGGCTTGCTATCAGTTAAGTTTGTATGTGGGTTAGGGTAAGAGAAAAAAATGACCCTTCCAGGCCCGGTTTCCCATCTGTTTTTATGTTAGGAATAGAATTAATTTTGTGCTAGGGATGAATCACGACTTATTAACAGGATAAGTGGTGGTTTTATCACTATAGCTCAAATTTCAAACCAAGCATGAAACTGATAGAAAACCGGATTTTACGTTAAAATTATACTGTACATAAGGTTTCAACCCAATTGGCCAAATTTCCACTTGTATAAACACGTTGCTGAAGTACTTTCAATAGCTGTTATTAAAATTGACAGATATATCCTGACAGAGATCAGTTTAATTATTATAATCTAAAGGTCATTGTTGTAAAACACCACTCAACTGGTGGCATCTGGTTAGTGCCAGACTTAATAATTGTGGTCTTGACCCACTAAAATCTGCTGACTAGCTTGTTAAATTGTCTTATATCATGCAACATGGCTTTTGAGTGATATGATAATTGCTAATCCTGCTGTGGTAAGGCCTACAGTAGCATGAAAACACTGATAATGATAGGTTGTATATTTAGTGGTTGTACAATGAGCGGCAATTGGTCTCTGTCAAATGATTTTACCTCAGTTTGCAAAATACTTTTTAGTGCTATTTCAACGACTCTGGTGTGACAAAAGTTTAACTTGTTTTACTCTTTTTTCGTATAAACCAAATCTGTTTGAAAGACTGCAAAATGTGCAACATAACAATAGTTTCAATAATCATTTTAAGTAAACACATCCTGTGTCCCGTTAGTTAAAAGTTTTTTTTTTTAAATTGTAATAGAACATTAATGGGTAGTACATAATATAAAAGCAGCATTGTAAACTGTTCTTAGTATGTGCTTGAATGTTTTGTAAAGCTGAGGTTTATTATATATAAATTCAGACACAGTGAGTCATATTTGTAATAAAGTGTGACCATACATTACTCGGTAGTCACAATAGAAACTTATTCTTTCTAATATAATGAGGTTGAAAATCGAAATTACTTGTTATTTTGCCAGTCTTAAAATTGAATAATCATAAAAACGCAGCTTTATAGTGTTGACAACATATATGCAATCACCTAATTGTCACTTAACAGGAAATAACAAGTTTATGTTTGTCACTTATACAACCATAACAATTATAATAGTTTAACTATTATTTACTCTTTATCATTCCACAAAACTTTGCAAAAACAAACATCACGCTTATTGTCTAGTGTTTATGAGCGTCAAGATAATGAGGAAGTTAAAGGTGAGATGATGAATAATGGACGAGGAGGAGAGGTAAAGGAGGGGAACCGGATTGTGCAGAATGAGTGAACAGGTTGGGTTAGTCAAGGCCCATTGAACCGCTCAAGGGTACCAGTATGTAGATTACACACTCTGTAGAAACCAATCCACCTACTCTACTCTATTCTGCGGTATCACTTGACTTTTGTCATGCTCGGAACAGCTGATACTATTTTCAACTATCAGCTGATAGATGTATTGTTGGTTTGAGTGTTTTCTTGAAAACGAAAGAGTAGTTTTGTCACTTTTTATTGCTAGAATTTACATGTAAAATGTGTACCTTCGACATAATGTTTTGGTTAGCAATGAATCGTGAAAGCTGTAATGGACATATAGAGAAAGGTAATGGAATTTGTCAAATGTAGTTAAAAACAAAATCTCAAAAATCGGAATTATAATTAGATTTCATACATTTTGAAATAAGAAATGTATTTTGGCTCATAGTGGTTTATAATTAGAAAGTGTCAATAAACATATTATTTCAATTGAACAGTTCCTCCCCCAAAGTTCACCTTAAAATTCTTACAATCTTAATTCAAGATTATTCATAATTATTCTCTGTATTTTGATAAACTACATTATAACCACACTTTTATATCTAAGTGTGGATAATAAAATATGATTTAACTAATTTTCTACTTCTAATATACCTACTTTTACATTTTTTGGCTACTTGTCTACTTATTTTTTACAAAAGAAGCGTCAATTTCTTTTTACAAAATTGTTTCTTTGGTCAGTAACAATTTTTGCTTTCTCTAGATATTGAACACAATTGAAAACCAAAATATTATATCCACAAACATATGTAAGCCAATTAGACTGTGCAATGCTGATATACTTACGAACACTTGAAGAGGACCCAGAATATGCTGGTGTTTCTTGTGATTGTTTTTGGCCTGGAGTTGAGAATTGTGTAGTTACCCTGAGCAGTCCAGAGAAGTGCTGAGCTTAAGCCATTGACCACGGAACCACCGTAGACCAACCATGTCTTCCGCAAGTAGAAGGAAGCGATGAAGGCACTGGAAGATTAATAGAATTGGTTAAATATAGCTATTATAGCTTTAAATAGATTTTATAACCAAAGTATTTTCTTTGTTCATAGTCTAAATTTAAAGTGACAGTAATTACACACTTAAAACTTACTGTCACTTAATGTGCTATGTTTGTTGTGCGCTCTTGTGTTGTGCTGAAATGTCTTACAAAAACAGACATGCAAGCCAAGCCCCACCCCTACTGCTCTTACAAGTAGTTGAAACACAATGAGTACAGTTCACAATGGCATACAATGATTTTGTTGTCAAAACATTGTTAACTTTCAGTTTTTCATAATAATTATTAAACATAATTATTGTTTGATATTTGTTTCTTGACATTGTTTGTAACACGACAAAAGATATTCTTCATTACTCGTCCCAAAATTTTCTTTTTGATTTTTACTCATCTAACACCCTTGGCCAACATAAATTCTGGTTTACATTACTGCTTTTTAACTAATGACATTTTTAATTTAATTTTGTAGGCATCAACAAGCTTTTGGGAATCAGCCTGAGACCTGTTGAGGGAAAAATATTATTCCTGAAGTAGAATAAATAATTCAGACATGTCTACCTAAGTTTTAAGAAAGGTTTTAGAGTAGAATTAAAACGTGTTATTATGTATTTTTACCCTAAACAGTTATTTACTTTAATTTTTGCAATCTTGTGAGCATCCTATTTAAAATGTTCATGCAAATTAAAACATTTCTCTCAGGCAATTATCCTCTAGTAAACTTTAGTTTAGTTTGGCCACATTTCTGCTAGCCCCAATACTTAGCACAACTGCCGATACAGCGGAACAAACACACAAGCTCAAATTGACAAACAATTATCATAAGGTTTCTCGTTTGTCAAGTATTGGTGTTCTAGTCACGGCCAACACTGTACAAACGCACTGTAATGACTAACACTTACAGAACAATGGTCTCATTGCTCAACTTCGAAGCTTGAATTAGCTCAACAGTTGCTGTGGCCACCTGTGTTTAGCGTTCAAACGTTTCAATTCCTTTCCTTTTGTCATTGACCTTTCAATTCACTCCAATTAGACGCTGATTTGTTTATTCTATTGGCTTTCTCCACACAGAGTTTTTCATATGATTCTACTGGACTATGTCTGGTTTCATCAAGATTGTGTTGGTTTTGTTGGCATTCGGTATTATGTATGTTGATAAGTGATAACTCTTCACAATTTAAATTTCAAAGTACTTAAGTTGGTAGTTGCAATGACAATTTATCCTGCAAGGTATTAAATTTGTGGATTTTTGTTTTTTGTTCAGTTAATGATCCTATAAAATGTACAGTACTTTAACGAGACAATTTGTAAACGTGGCTGGGGCTACATGAACAGCTAAAATTAATTTGTAGCAGTATATTCAGTATTCAGCAGTAGCTAGCTGTTGTTAAAAGATACACAAACAAATCACAAGCAAATTTTATTGTTATGCCAAAGTAGATGGAGGGCAAACTCAAATACAAATTAGAGTAAATAAATAGTACTTGCTGTAGACACTTAAATGTATAAACAATTACAATGAAATTTAAAACTAGAAACATATACAGTCTGCATTATCCTCCAATTAATCAATGATGGCATAACGAGTCATACTAATTAGGTATTCTTTTAATTTCTTTTAGAATTTTGTCCGGTTGTCTTCAAATTTTATTTCTTGAGGTAACTTGTTAGTTTGTTTAATAGTGTTGAATTTTAAATGTTTTTTGTAACAGTTTTGTTACAAAATATGCTTTTTAATCAATGGATTTTTTGTCTGATATTATATGTTTTTGATCTTTTAGTTTCAAATGTAAAATATTTAGGATTTTGTTTGGCACTTTTAATTTTTTTTTTAATATATATCTCTGGTACTTATTAAAATACAATATACAATATGGTACAATATAAAATATATTGTCTGGTATTTATTTTCTTTAAATATTTGTTCACAAGTTCTCTAGCCTTTGGATTAAAAATTGCTCTAATTGCTGCCTTCTGCTAAATGAATAAGGTTTTTAAATTAGAAGTTCTTTCCCAAATGGGAATAACACATTTTAAATTTGAAATAAATAACGAGTGGTAGCCGTTCAACAGGATTTCCTTGGAACTTAAAACTGTCACTTTTAGTCCTTACAACAAGATTACCTAGTAAGAAACATCTTCCTTATCTTTCATTATTTTGTGAGTCTGAATATCATATCACTGCCTCTTGCATTGCGCTTAAATGTCTACACTCAAACAGACACGCAATCCAAACGTCGATCGGTAAGTAAGTCGTCTCTCTTCATTGTCCTTCGCTATGAACATACCTATACATTTACCTATAGCCGAAAGAGCTGACACAGAGCGTGGCTCGGGGACCCATCATGCTGATGATGGTGGGAGCGATCCACAGAGAGATTCCGAACATCAGGTACAGGATTCCAAGAGCGACGTAGCCGTCTGCTGTGAACGTGGGGTCGTCTATCTTTACACTCTCCAGGAATGGTTTCTGCAAAAGATTTGACCTTGTTAATATTGTTGACTTGCGGGTTATAATCATCCTCAAAAAACTTGTAGTACCTACGGTTTCTTCATACTGGAAATGCTACTGTAGATGTGTCAACTAAAACTTTCTAGACGAATTCTCAAACACTTTGTGGAAAATTCAATGATGATAATTTTTTGAAAATATGAAAACATGTTAGAACACTAAACTTAGTTGAAGCCAGCAACCATCAACGTAAATTGTTGACATTTACGATAGAAAGTTTATTCATCAATCATCAGGAACACAATTTAAAATCATGGGGTTCCTTGAATTTTATCTAAAATGTGTTTCAAATCAATCTAAGTCTCTCTAAACCAACGTAACCTAAGCTAAAAATGAAGGATTGGATTTATCACAGTCAGACTTGTTGAATGATTCATCAAGAACAAAGAACTGCGTGACTGATAAGAGAATCTGATTACATTATCAACACTGGGCGGAAACTCGTGTGATTGTGTCAGTTTCACGGTGAAATCACTTCACACGAGTATAATGACAAATGTATATTTCACTCAGACTATTTCTTAGTATTGATCTGAAGAAGCTTAATGTTATTAAGCGAAATATAATCATTTTTAAAATTAAACTATTGTTTTAATGGTTTTGTGGAAGACATGCCAACAAACTGAAGATTCAAAGACTATTTCTTACATAACATCTGCACAAGTGTACAATGAGTAATTGATAAAATTTATTTAGTTACTGGTGCTGCTATATTTTCTCAGAACTGAAGGCTTTTAGCTTTCTAGCAGTTTAACAAAGTTTCACCCAATATTCAAGTAGTGTTAAAAAAACAACTTGAGTCTTTGAAAAAATCATGTTTATTGCACATCATACTTTTGTGGGAAATAAAACAATGAATAAAGACTACCGAACTTGCACCTTTACACAATACCTGTAGGCCTAATTATATTTAGCACAATGAATTAGATTTGTACAATTGTGTTATTATATATTGTAACTGTATTTAAATTGAGTGTTTTGCATTTAAAAGTGTTCCTTTTAGTTCATTAAAACTTGAATTGGAAATTTTACTTTTACATTCTGAACTCTCTAACCAACTTGGTAATTAGCAAGCATGTAGAAATTTGAAAACCTATAAATAGGAGTTCTTTTATTAGGAGTTCTTTAACACACTATATTTTTAATGTGTCCTCACAAGAAAAGGTCACATGGGGTTAGGTCTGGTGACCTTGGAGGCCATTGCAATATAAAGACATTTGCCAGATGGACCAGTCCTACGAAACTGTAAGATAACTTGTCAATTGGTCTAAATGCTGGCAAAACTTGCAATTTGTAATATTTGCATTTCATATTCTTGCGTAAGACACGCCCATTACGCATGGTGTATATGGAGTTTTTACTTGCTTGAGTTTGGCTTATTGCATACAGATTTTCAAGTCTTTTACTACAATCATCAGTAGTGTGGGGACAGCCTGACAGCTTTTATTATATAAACATGCATCAGTATTTAATAGCCTTATCCAACAAGCGATACAGTGGTGGTTTTCTTTAAAATTTGGTTTGAAAGTGTCTTTGAGAAGCTACAATTCAGATCCAGTTTTGGCAAACTCTAGCACATGAAAAGACCGTTCACATTTTGATGCAACCATTGGTCTGCTTGTAAAAAACTAGATAAAAAAGTGTTACTAGATAAAAAGTAAAACATGGAAAAATGTATAAACATAGGATTTCCATTGTTGTATAAATCACCTGTTTTCGTCCAAAATATAAAACCACAGCTGTTTTGTTTTGCACCATGACTTTTGAAACACTCCGTATGTTATTTCTCAACAAATCTGCTAGATCAACAAAAGCTACAACGCAAATATCGTAATGTCAGTATTAAATTAACATAAATAACGAATGTGAGGACTGAATGTGTTTCCTGAACACTATCAGTATGGATGGATGGTCAAGTCAAAAGTTATCTCTTAAAATGAAGTCAAACGCTCACCGACCTGATGCATGGCGCATGTTTAAAGTCTATAGCTGGACTCCAAAGTTATTGTTACATACTGACTTTCAAAAATTAATTAAGCTATTGCCTATATTTTTGTTGAAGCATGCAAATAATACAGAAAAGAACCATGTTTCATACAAGTGTATACTCCAAAACTTGGCTATTTAATTTTGTAGAAATGAATACGTGTGTCAGGCAAGGGCGATCCTTTCATAACCTAGTACATAGTAAAAAATGAACTAAAAATGTGTTTGGTCAATACTAACACTTTATATTGTATTTTACTATCACGTAGGTCTTCTATCACACTTTTCGGATTTTCATCTTGATTGAAAACAGCATGAACACTTTCTGAGGAATCCTCGGATCTCCCTGTCCTCTTTACACATATCAATGTTGGACATACAGACCGCTCGGCGCCATTTGTGAGACGAAGAGGGTATTTGGATAACACAACTTTGTAACTGCCAAGTGTGTATAGTCCAACATATGGGTTTAATGCCAATACATGTGTCGAGCAAGCATTTATTTTAGTTCTACTTTCAAGTAAGCGTGGGTGTTTCATCTCCGCTAAACTTTACTATACCAACATGTATTCAAGAAAATTCGTTTTTGAGGATACACTAATTTCTACAAAAAGCTGGGTAACGTGATTTGTCTGATGTGCGTCATGTACGTTTCGCAACGTCTCGGTAGCGCGTGCGGGACACACAGCCGATTTCCAAAAAGTAGGCTGAATACCTAATTCCTTTTCAAAACTTTTTAGTAGCTCCCTAGCTAGGCTACTTACTATAAAATTCGGCATCGCTTGAACTTTGACATTCTTATAGAACTAGCCTACTGTGTATATCATGAGAGAGGTCTATCTTCTCAGAATTGCCAGTTAGATGCCACATGCTTCAGTCTTAGAGAGAGAGAGAGAGAGTGGTTGGCAAAGAACTATCAGTTTGAATCATCGCCAATCTCTTGTCAGAGCAATAACTGGGCTATCAAAAATAGACGTTGATCAACCCCAGAACCCTAGACCTCTCGGCACATTCTCTCACCTATCCCAACTGTTGCCAAGCAGTCTCACTATCAAACGTACTTCAATCTTTGAAGCATGAATTGGATTCCCTGGCCACTACGAACACTTTTGCTTTCATGAGGTGAAATACAACTTCCTTGAAGAGTAAAGTTATTAAATTTAAAAATGGAAAGTATTTTCCGTCTGTTACTAAAACTATTTCATTAGTGTTTTTAATCAGCCAATTGCACATTATTATACAGACAATGCCTAAAGATTTATTCTAAATTTTTAAACATCTGTTATTAATTTCTTTGGATTTTGCAATAATTGTTTAAAATGATATTTCTAAATCAAGCAAAAAATTTACTGTGTAGCAAGTTTTTCTACGTGTTTTTTGGAAACCTCTTTCTTCACCAATTAAATCAAATAATAAAGTCGTATTGTGGTAGTCAAAATTCAACCCTTGGTTTTTATTACGGCAAACTCATGGATGACATCCAACTTTTAAAACGTTTGCCCTTATCGGGATTTCGCAAAAATCTCACTAAACAAATAAGAAGTGATCTAACGCTTACAAATCCTTATCAGAACAAATATGTGACTGACTTAACAAAAGTTCAAAGACGATCGTCAAGCCATACTGTTTGCCTTGAACACATATTTCTCTAGAAAACTGTCTAGTTTGTTTTACTTATCTGTCAAATACTTTACCATGATAACGTTATCAGCGTCATGGCCGTGCTAATTTATACTTTGACAGCAAATACTTTGATTGCGATGTCTTAAATGTCATTTCTGAATTATATCACATTTAGACATGCATAATTATAACCTTTCAATTATGCTTCTTTATATCAATACGTCAACTTCAGACAGAAATTGTTGAAACTACAAATCAGTCTGCAGGAATTGGCGGGGTCACTTTAGTTTCTGCAGACGTATTATGTCTAAACTTCCGCAGACGTCAATGTCTGTAAGTACCGCAACGATTTTCCTCTAGGTGACCCTTTCACACTGAAATCCGTCACGGAATGTTTTAAGAAAAATGATGATTCTTGGATAAGGTTAACATCCCAGCGTAATGTTACATAATATGAAGGCTGTGTGAATTTCACATGTGTGACAAAGGTCGCGTGACGTCACACAAACACGTGTCACGGCGGTTTAAAACAGCCACTAGCCACTAGTGTTGAAATAGTCTGCGTTTTTTAGAAGAAAGTCCTCCAATTTTATCGATTGATAGCTCTGCTATATCGGGAGTAAGCCCTTGTATAACTGTGTAACAAAGTTAAAACAAATCATAACCAAATTGTACACACTACAGACATAACATTGATTTTGCAGGTGTGGTGGCTGAGTTTGTTTTATACAAGTAGTTTCTGCATACCGTAGAGACCACTATTCTATTAGTTTTGTTTCGGCTCAAATCCTACCCAGAAAGGAGGAATTGTTGAAGCCGGCAGAGTACAACGTATAAGTAAGCAGAGTCCAGTCAGTGCCTCGTCAAGTTGTCAGCAGATTCTCGGACCTTGCTACCGAGAAAGTGTCAACTGTCAACACAGGAGCTGATTTGCGTCTCGGAAAAGGAAATGGCAACACAGCAGTCAGCTGTTTTGATAACATTATTCAGGGTTAGGTCTGTACTGTCAATAAGTTAAACACTTATTGACAGTACAGTTGTTACATATACATTTTACTGTGTAATGATCAAAAAACTCAAATAACGTGCAGAAATAACTTTATTTGAAGTGTACATTAAAAATGTGTTGCAAAAACAAAAATATAAAAACCATTGTAATCCCATTCACACACATTTACGCAGGCATGTCATTCATACGCACAGTCACTCACTTCCTGGAAAAAAGTAAAATTATTGCTTTTAGGATTTGAATGGTCCAGAAACTCAGCAATATTATAAAAAGCATGTGATATTAACAGCTATTTTTTTATATTGTGCTTTAAAAAATTTTGGTTACTTTCCAATGTTATATCCACTGGCAATAAATTAAAAGATTTTGCACCAATTTGAGAAGGTATTTTGTTCTGTGTTGCTGAACAGGAAAATCCTTTCTGGTTCTTGTCTCGTACTAGTGTATGGAGCTCCCTTGCAAAGGCAAACTCTTAAAGTGGCAATACAGGACAGTCTCGAAAATGTAAAGAATTGGAAGAGTCATTAGACCTAGACTTTTAAAAGTTTCACGGCAGTGGGCTCTAAAATTCATATTTCCCAAAATAAATACGTGATTTAGTCAAAACTAAACGGTTGGTATTAACATGCAAGTGTATGACTGTCATGAATGACATAACCACTGGGAACTAGTGTAATGCGTTGGTGCAATACAATTGGCAACAATTGAATTAGCTTCTTGTCAAGTGCGTTACTTTGCTCACCATATGTGGTAAGGCTATCATTGTCTTTCAGTGTGACGTACGGAAAAGTTGAAAGTAGCTTCTTTTTATATATTGAAAAAGTTTCCAAACAATCTTCAACACCCAAAATGTGCATTTGTAAAACATGTTAAAAGCACACAGTTTGAACCTGGCAACCAATGATCAATATCTCGTTTAGAAGGGCAGAGCCACATTGACACTAACTTAAATTTAAAATATTAGTCACATCCAAAATGGTGGTATTTTAGGGTTTAAATACTTGGCGTTTTTCAATTATGTTCAGTAAATCACAAGCTTTTAAATTACAAGCAAGTAAATAAAAACTAAATTGCATATACACTTTCCTTTTATGTACAAGTCTATTGAGAGTCTACACTATTCCGAAATTTGTTTGGGTTACATGTGGTGCTCTAGGTACCCCTATGGTGTTCACCAACTCGAATTGAAAACTGCGATACGAGGAAAATTAACTCTACCCAAATTGATAATAACAATTTTATAAATAACCAAAACCCAATTGATGAACTTTCTGTCACGCTCTAAATCATGTGTAATAATCAAAATATTATTTTACTTAACTTTTCTCCGAAAATACTTCCTTACTCGATGACCCTGTAAAATATGCGTATGGCGTACTTAAAAATGCTACGAAGGCCGAAACTCCTTTTAAACTCAATACAATCCTACAATCAATACTACAAAGTTACGAGTTTGGTACTTTTCCTAAGGTTCCTAAAACTCAGTCTCCTATGTTAGCCCCTAAATTGTTTTCCTAATACGGTATTAAAATATTGATTGTGTTTAAATTATGATTAAATCAAGCCTGTTTGGTCTTTTTGCTTTGCAATCCTGCAACATTGCAGAATGTAACCGAAAGAAGAGAAAGCAGCAGAGAGATAGAGCGTGTGATACAGAAGTGATAAGGGTTTACAGTGTAGATAACAAAGCAACGCGTCGGGTCGGCCCTGAGCAGGGATACCAACAGCTGTAGAGTCTAGTGTTGTGGAAATAGCACAAGGCCCACGGACCTTGCTACCAGAAACACAGAAATAACGTCGCTTCCAGGTTCACAGACAGCTGTTCCATGTACGTGAGAGCTCACATGAGTCATCCGTGACAAAGAGTTTAGGCCTACTTGTCATTGTTTAAATTACAATGATAATTTATTGAATATTATCAATTTTTATGGCTACGTAGTTATACAAGGCCGTTGCCAGGATTTTCGGGGCCCTTGAACAGACGTTGCTCGGGCCATGGACGTAACTAGGATATTGGTGGGAGGGGGTGTTTTAGGCCTACGAAGGGATTGAGGCGAATGTAATAACCTTAAAAAGAGTGGGGTTTAGGCCCTGGGACATGTCTTTCGGGAATATGTGCAAAATTTGACGCAATTTATGTCGAATTGTATTGTCTATTTAGTTATATCGAACTTTGTTGACAGTTTACCTTTTGTGCTGATGGCTTTAACAGGTAATTTTACGAACAAGTAATGGTTACACAACACCTTACTATGTCCAATGTTGTGTTTGTTTCTTTTTTTTTTAGAAGACCTATGAAGATGTCTAAAAACTGTATCATGTAGCTCAGTTAATTAGTCATAATATTTAGAAGCTCAAGGGATACAATTTCTTAGAAACTTGTATTTATCTACAGTAATTGCTTACGCGTCCATCCACTTTATAAATAACTCCTTTCATCTTTGTATCATGCTATACAAAGTACAAAGAGTCGGATTCAGCTACTAACTTATGAAGCTGATTAATAAGGCTTTCAATTGAGAACTCCAGTTTTAATCTCAGAAATCAAATTAAAATTACTTATTATTATTTACGTTTTAAATCACTGAGTATAATTTTCATTTCTCATTGGTATTCCATGGGATCCAACACTATTGCATCGACTTGTTATCGAATTTCCTTTGAAAAAATGAGATATTCATCTCGTCAGCACAGCGAGACTTAGACCCTGGACCATGAAATGAGCACCAATCCTAAACCCCAGAACACGTGTTGAAAATTGTTTCACACTTTACGGGTGTAGACATTAAAGTCTATGTGTATCATCTCTACAGATCACACTTTTTGTCAAATTTTCACAAAATGTGGTACAAATGCTCCTTTTGTAAATATCTCGGTCAGTAAAATCGGACCACCGGAACCCCTTTTTATGGGGCTTTTACCAAAAACAGGGATTCTAATGATCTTACAGTAACTTTTGGCCGATTTTGATGAAATTTAAAACTCAAAATTATGAGAATCCATTAAGTTGTTTCAAAATGGCGCCCAAAAAAGTGATTTTTCTCTATTACAACGGAATGAGTAGTCCTATTTCAATTGATTGAAGGTATTTCAAAAACTTGCAGTAAAAAAAACTAGTTAGCATGAGACCGAAGGCTGAGGAGAGGGTCTGAGCGTAGCGAACAGCTCTTTCTCAAGCGCTAACAATAAACTCAAATAAACTTATGTTAAACTATACATTATTTTGTATTAACAATTATTATGAATCTTTTACGACTAGAAGATGGTTGTTGCCAAATATTCAAAATAAGTTTAAAAACGCTACTTTGCCATAATGCCTAAACAATGAATGAGCATAATTTTAAATTCAACGTCGATGTATACATACCTTAGATCTACACCTAGATCCTATACCTTAGATCCTTAGATCTAAAAGCACAACCATAGTTCAGAACTAACATGCTCCTACACTATCCATATAATAACACCATAAACTCCACTCACCTCGAGGTTCTCCATGGTGTTGAAGGCGGAAAACATGACCATGAAGCCAGCTCCCAACATGATCATGTTCCTGATCTCCCTCCGGTTCGACTCCTTGGTGACTTTGACTTCCTTCTGCACCATGTTGGAGTCAGTCCTGACACTAACACTTCACTAAACTCACTCGCACCACACTGCCTGAGTCACTGAACGTACTACAGCGCGGAGCGGGGTGATGGTTGGCAAGTGATGTGCGAGTATCGACTATCGATTGTTTAGGGTCGATGTTTTGCTGTAGTGTAGTGGAAAGTATCGATACACCTTTGACATCTATTTACAACAACCATTTTCTTTTATCCGTTGAATACATTGGTTTGAATATAGATTGTTCAACAATCTACGAAAATACATTGTTGTTGTTTTGATGGTAACAGCTGTTGTTTAAAAATATTCAGTTGGTAGCATCACCTGAGTAGATTTTGAATACGTAATTGTTATAATTTTAGAAGGCAATCAAATGTGGTAAACTTTAAACACTAACAAAAATTCTTGTTTAGTGTTTTCATTGTTACGTGTTAAATTACCAGTAGCCTATAATCAATATTTATTTTTAGCTTGTCGTATATTAATTTTAAATGTCGCATGTTATGTAAACCTTCTCTCCCTAAAAGGGCTTTACATTTAACTTGGTAGCTATACGTAAATGTCAAATAAAATTCTTTAACAAAATCAACTTGTATTTTTAATCGCAGCCCCAACTACATTCGTTTACGTTTTGCAGACCTCGATGTTTCTAGTCGACCCAATCGACTATCAAGGTTGACTCTGTCGAGTGGTAGTGGTGCGCGCGACGCAAACTCGTGGATAGGTCAGGCAGGTTGCCACAGCACTCACACACGCACACATTCTACCACAGCTGGCAGCGTGAACAAAGAAGCGAAACAGCTGATCGTGAGACGTGAATATGTGTGCTGTGGATCAGCTGTTGGCTGTTTCTGGTTTGTGTTGAGACTGGCAGAGCGCAGCACGTGTTCACCGTGTGGGCGTATATCGTGTATTGTGTGATTATGGGCTGGGTGTGACGGTTTTACGTTCTGTTTATACACTTGTTTACTGGTTGCTAGCGTGATATCGATTCTTGTACGTTTTTATGTGTTACGTTATGAGTAGTTTTTCTCCAAGTTGACCTGTCGAACGTGTGGGTTCACTAAAAATTCTTACGAAATCCAGTCATGTATAGGTTGTCAAAACGCGAAGAGTAAAGAGCAGTGTATTAACCTGCAGATAAGCAGAGGGCCGTCAATTAATAACGATTATTCTACTACACTATTTAACCTGTAAATCAGCTTTTCAGTTAATAATTAATTCGTAAAAGGCTATTTGCTAAAACTTATATTTTGCAGCACAACTATTAAAATGAAAGGTCAAAGCATAACACATAACAATATGATTGTTACGTAAAATAATGAAATGTTCGAGCTTTAAAAATAAGAAGTGATTACGTAGCTAAAGGGTGAGAAGGTTTAAACATAATTGTCTCTGTCTTAAATAGTTCAAGATCTAAAAACTGTATAAAGCCATGCATAAAATACGAAAAATAATTTCATATAAGTTAGTAATTAGTATCCAATCATATAGACCTGGAAACGCTGGTGCAATTTTAGCGCACAAGAAGCAAAAGGCTCACAAAAGTCATCTGGCTCACCGAGCTCTCTAATACTTAATTAATCTTTCATTCAAATGGTATAATTGAGTCCAATTTGAATGGGTTAACCATTTCTGTAAAGTAGTCTTTGGTTTTGAAGTAAAAAATACCGTTTCTAAGTCTTGAAGAAAATACAGATCGTTAGGTTGAGCATGGCCGGTGAGATTGGCTATAGGCCATAAGCGGCCAGCAAGAAATTTCAAGGTCACCGGCCACGCTATACCTAACGAACTGTACAGGGGTTTGACTGACTACTGTTTCATCAATTTTAACCGTTTATTCAACCTTTCTCCTTGGACTTGCTTTCCATCATCTTGACAGTCACTCGAAGCCCATTCAGCTCGAGTAGGTGTGAATTCCAAGGTACTTTTTAAGTGAGTAATCAATCAGTTTTAAGGTTTCAGCAAATGATTTACACTCTTTTCATTGTTTTGCACACCATTATCTGTAGGTTAATTGGTTCAAGATAGTGGTTTCCTTCAAGGTCGTTCACTGTTATCGCTTCCTTATAAAGTGCCGGCGTGCTATCGAGTATCAATTATCAGTAAACAATGTCAGCTGACCTCAAGAAGACGAGTGGATCTGGTGGACAAGGCTGCTTCTACTAGGAGACAAGGCTGTTGACATTGAAAGTCCACTCGGCTTGGATACCGAGTATAGTTTATTGCACTTATAATCTTTCCTCGATCTTCAGTACTGACGTCATTCGAGCCACCGTTTTCACATTGATCCCTACGTCATAGGATATCACGTGATCGGTCAGATGTCGACCAAATCAACAACCTGTGCGTCTGTCGCGTGTAGTAGAATTAGCTATTAACTTCAACATGCCGGGTTCGCATGCGGTAAAATTTATTTTCTTCCAAAGGTTGATGAAAAGACTATATTGAAGGCAATAAAGGTGGGACTTAAGGTACTACGTACTTAGGGATAGTAAAATTAACCCTTATCCATCCTAAAGACATTAGAAAGTATCAATAAAATTACTATACTAATACGAATATAAAAATGAGGTTATAGTTGGCAGACAAGTTCTTGAATCATGTGGCCATGTTATCTACGCTCTTCAAGTGTCGTGTCTGAATCGTAGTGATAATTCTGTATTCAATATTAACTGGTGAAAGATATCTCACAGCTAACGTAGATATCAAGTTGTTTTTAATCTTTGGCCTAATTCATTTCAGGTTCTGGCCGCACAGTGTAAGAAGTCATGTCTTGTGTTCTCGAAAAGCAGAAATCCCCATCTGATTTTAGCTTTGAAGAAAACATTTTAATTTGCGAAGTCTGAAATATCTTGATAACAGGATAAACAAGAGTGAGACCACGTACGAGCAGAAAAGTGATAATGCAAAATATTGCCGCCTACACAAACGGTGTTTTAGTGCTTGACAAAGAAATGGAATGATTCATGTTTCTAGTGAATGCTATTGTGAGTTTTAATCTTGAAATGAAAAATCGACACTTTCTTTTAAGATAACTACAAACCAATATTCCGATTTTAAAATTTAAAGACAAATCCAATTTAGAAAACGTAAAAACAGTATTGTCAAAACTTTATAATTCCCATTTTTGTGTGTGGAGTCATAAGCGCAATTAACACCGGAAGTTGCCTTCGGGGAGGCCTTCAGTAAACAATCGGACTACATTTTATTTTTGATGCCAGTAGTGCGCACCCATAAAAATGGTATATAGGCCTAATTTCTATTGATTCGATGGTTAGGGCTGAAAACTTCTGCAATTCGTGAAAATCCCTTGGAACATGTTGAATTTTTAACTTACTTAGCAAGTTATTGAGCTACATGTTGCACAGTTGATCTTAATTTAATCAATTGTAAGTTGTCATCAGCCAAGAGGGCAATCATACCAATTTACGAACTTTTGTTTGTTTCCTTAAACGCTGTTACCTTGAATTTGAGGGGAACCGTGTAGGCTGAAATGAAAGCCCGAGGAAAAAATATTACGGACTTTTCATTGTTTTGAGTTATTGAAAAGTACTGAGTGAGTTTTGTGTACTTTTGTTCACTCAAAACAAAAGAAATGTACTTAATATTTTTCCTCAGACAATTGTGCCATTGTCAACAACAAACTTCGAAAAAAGAAACTCAATACATCTTGACTAAGCTTAATTTGAAGTTAGGACTAATACATCTTATCTTCTTCTTGTAAACGCCACAAAGGGTGCATTTGCAACATTGAGTCATTGCTTGCTGCTCGTGTTTTACCAATAGTGTTTAATTCTGCTCCGGCCGGTCAAAAAATAATGTTTACACATTCCCTGTCCCTCTAATAGTTCAACAAAAGTAGGTCACATATGATATTAGATACTTATCTTTAGGCTATACGTGAGTATGCAGCTTAAGCTAGTCAAGGAACCGGATGAGCTCTCTTGACAGGTATTTTATTGACGAAGATAATCCACCTTAACTCTGACCCATTTACAATTCCACCAAGTACGATATCTAAACTAGGGGAATTTACTAGGATTACTCTCTTACTCATTTGCTTTTACTATCGTATACGATAATTGCTAGGTTGGTGTATCCAACTAGTTATAAACCTGTCTTATAATGATTAAAGTTAACCTTGCTATTAGTTTTATCTGAGTTTAATCCATTATAAAGTACCAAACTGTAAATAAACTACAGTTAATTAGCACGTTGCATTCAGTTTCAACAGAAAACGTACCAACAGGAAGTCTAGTTGTGTTTTCGGTAATCGCGTCACTTTCTAGAACATTAAAATGAGGCTAGATACTCGTACTTTTATTGTTTGTAGTTTTGATATTTCCGAGATTCGAAACTAAATGTTCTTTTATTAATGGCTGAGGTTGTTTTGATAAAATAATATGGTTTCGCTGACTGAAAACTGTGTTTTTGAGTTGAAAACTACTACACATTTGACCACCTTCAACACAAAACAAAAGTCCATCTTTTTGGCGCAAGCGTTAATTGTGTAACTATCGAATTTCCTTTGAAAAATGAGATTTTCATGAAATTAGCACCGATCATTACCCTCAGAACAGGTTTTGAGAAATATTTTTACACTTTATATACATATGTAAGTGAGTAGGCTACTCTCTACAGATCAAATTTTTTGCCAAATTTTCATAAAATTAATTACAAATGTAACTTTTGCTGTAAACATCATAGTCAAGTTCATAAACCAGAAAAATTGGCCCACCACAACCCCCTTGCAGGGGAGTTTTCTCTAAACAGGGGTTTTAATGTTTTGAAAAAAGTAGGTTTCATCCGATTTCGATGAAATTACAAGTCAATATGAATTTTAAGAATATCTATCAATACACTAAATCCATCAAATAGTTTCAAAATGGCGACCAAAATGATTTTCTGCTTTAAAACGGAATGAAAAGTCCCATTTTAATGAAATTTGAAATTTGTTGTCGCTTCAAGATATGGCGTAAAAAATTTGCAGTAAAGAACTCGTAAGTCTAAGGCCGAAGCGAAGTCAGGGAGTGGACAATAGCCTCTGGTAATAGAACAGCCAAATGCCGAAGCGCGAGGCTGTGAATGGAACGAATTTAAGTAACAGTTGTGGGTAAGGGAAATTCGATTCACTCCATGCCAGCGGTGCTTTAGATCGCCTGAACTGCGTATCGGCCTGGTTTAAGTTTCCTTCAGATTACTATACACCACAGCAGGTCCGTTAGTGCAAGAAAAATGTGTTTTCAACAACCCTGTTAGAACAAAAACAATAATACTTTCGCTTTAATGAAATGAATTTGAGCAAAGGTCACACGAACCAGTATTATCTAAATATGTATACATATTTTGTATATAGCACATTCTTAGCCATAAAACAATCCCTCAGTTTATCCTAATCGCATTTTTCAGTAATAATTAGATAGGCAAAGGGTTCTCAGTCTACCAGTTATACAAATCAAGGCAGAATAATGCTTTGACAATCAATCACCAGTATGTAGGTCAAGTCACTAGTGAATGTTCCAAGTAAGATTTAGGTTTATCTTATCATGTTCTATATTGTACCACTCAGCATGATACAATCATGCAGCCTTCTCACCACGACCACTTGACATTCAACCAGATGAGACATTAACCTTGAGAAACACGCCGAGTATGTTGTATCGAATAACGTTTAAAAATAACCTGTTATAACGTGTATAAAATAATCATGTTTGACATCAGAACGCACACTGATAAAGTGTGATAGTTTTATATGGAGCAGTAGCCTCTCACAAATTAGTAAGTTTGAAATGCGTTTAGCTTAGGTATCAGTGATTTCAAACTAAAATTCAGTGATCTGCTTTGGAAGCTGATTTCAAAGTCAATTGCAAAACACATCTGAGGACTGAGAAATATAGCGTTGTTTTATTCTTCAATACTAATTATTTACAACGATTTCTAAACTGTGATGGCATACATTTATTAAACTACGAAGCGAATTTCAACAACCCATGCATGGTAGTTATGCTGATGCAACTTCTTGGGTCCGTCTCAGCTGTTCAGGAAGCGTCGTTGCAGAGGTTTGGGGAAATAAAATGGAGACTTTAGTATTAGTGCTACTGACAAAAAAAACTCTTTAAAAAAAGATAAACGTATTATCTAGGTTTTCCTGTAGTTCATTTTTCACAATGTCTTTTAGTTTTATGCTAATAACGGTTGAAGTTAGAAAGTGTATAGTGTTTTGATTGACCTTATTTAATAAGCTAAAAATAATCACAGATAAACTCTTTCTTTCATAAAAATTAGCATATCCGAATATTTAAGCTACAAGTAAGACCGCTATCAACTTTCTACGAAATCTTTGCAAGCGGAGTGTTTTTGCCATTTCAGTTGAAAGAAAGCCTGTTGTTACTACGCGGTGTCTTGTGATCCTTGGACAAGAGTTCAGCCTTTCTCTGCGGGGACTACGTAGGCAGACCCTTAACTAAGAATTTGCAAACCACCTGAAGAACTCATGCAGTTAAAAACTACTAAAGTATTATAAGGCAGCTGAAGATGTTAGAGGCTGCTCATCATGCACCAACACGTTCCTCAGAAGAAGTTTTCTAACAGAAGTACTCAGCATTACAAAGAAAAACAAGTGAAGCTCTGGCTAGAAAATTAGGTAAACTTCTCCGTCACACAGTTCTAATTTGGTGGTTAACCTCTTTGGTGAAACTTTGAACTGCTTGGCAGAGGTATTTACTTATATTTAGTCATAACTGCACATTCCAGGAGCAATTCGAAATGAATTATATTCTGGCTGTAACGTGGTGAATGCCCTACTCTCAAGTTATTTACTGAATGGTGAAGCGGGCTTTCATAATTGAGGCTGTCTCGATTAATTGACTTGGAATAAGATGTAAAACATAAGACAATTGCGCCCATATTTTCTGTTTAAATACAGTTAAATTTATATCACCTCATCAAGCTATGCAGCAGGCAATTGACGATATAGAAGATATAGAATAATATAGAAGATTTTGATAACTTGATGAACTAAAAACAACAGCATGAAAAATTAGTAAGTTTACCGCAAACTAAAACCCAATAAATTTAAAGCTGTGTATGCCAGCCTTCGAATTTTAGCAATCAACAAAGTATACAGGTGTGTATAGCAAGCTTTGCTGTTTTAAAAAAGCAGGCGCTAAGTTAAATTATTATGCCATCAGTTCTGTCCGTTTCACTTTTGTACTATCCATCTAAGGACCTGCACAGTTTAAAAACTAAGAATTGTGAAGGAATAAACCTGTTTTAGAGCTCTAAAGCTGTAATCAGGAAACCTAAGATTTTACAATACATTAGAAACAAATACACTTCGGGCGGCAACAACTCAGAGTCAGTTTTTCGAATAAGTTCAAAACTCACTAAAATAACGGTTTTATATATAATTAAGCGCTAATCCAGTGAATTCAGAACACCAAAAAACAACAACAAAGGATTTATTTCTTCCGATCAAGAGGTACAAATGGTCAAGCCCGAGCCGCGCACATCTGTCTGAGTCTCTTAGGGTGAAGCCTCTCACAGTCCGTGGCTCGCAGATACTGCAAAGGAGCTCCTGAGACGACACTCTTCAGGTTGTCCAGTGTGACCTCGCTGTACCTGAAGAAGCTGAGTACCTTGAGCTCGGGGTAGAGCGTGGCCGAGGAGGTCGAGGAGTGCCAGAGCTCCCGGGCAGTGGTCTCCGTCATCCAGCGACTCCAGGAACACGCCCATCAGTCGAGACTTCTTTGTTGCACCTGGAACGAAAATAGATTGTATAGACTACATTAAGTAATACGTTGGAAAAAGAAAAGTAATAAGTTATGGAAATGAGTGGAAATACCAGTGGCCAAATTTTAAGTGTCATACTGTAAACATAATGAACACGTTGACTTTCAGATTCTTAGTATGTACTACGATTGTACCTCAATTGAACTATTCCCGCTTTGTGAGGGCAAACGTCATGATGCTGTCATTTTCATTTTGTGAAAATTAGTATAAACATTAATTGTTTTCCTAATAATGTTTTGTAAAGTAATTATTATAACTTTAACAAATTTTAAAATTTCAACAACTTCAGTTATACAATTTAAATAAAATCAATTTGGAATTTGACTTTTAAAATTTAAGAAAAAGTTAAATGAAATTAGTTTTTGGCAAATGTTGCCGAAATAAAAATAAAGAAACTATACAAGTTTGACAAAAGTATCTCAAAGGGTTTTATTTAATGATGTGCAATTAAAAAATGATGGTTAAACTTTAAATCTAGTAAGCCGAAATTAAAAAAAACCTTCAAGAATTTTCTACTTGCTAGTAATGTAAAGGCTCAATTGTGTAGTGCGTTACCTTTATGTGACACCCTGTATGAGTTTGTAAGTTATTTGAGTTTCATGTTTAATTTAAGATAGCAGTAAAATGTTTATTTTCAGCCCAACTTTGTAGACTTCGTCTCCCGGACATAAAAAGAGAACAATTCTGTTTTTCGGTAAGTTAAAATTAATAAACAGTGAATACATAAAGTAATTTTTGTAATGTTACACAAAACATTTTACAGTTTAAGCTATACAATTTAAATGATGCTTATAGTTCTATACTGTTGCCATTATTAGGTTAAATTAAAATAAACCGTTATTTCTCTATAGTTTGTCTATTATTATTAATTTTAAATTTACTTAAGAACTACGTGGCATTACATTGAGGAAAGGGCGGTCTGATCACGATGCGTCAGCCCTTAGGATTATTGCGCTCCCCTTGTGTTGGTGAAGAGAGATGCTACTCAAAAGATTTGTGAGAGCTCTAAGAACTCGAAATTTTCTCCGAAAGTCCCTCTTCCGCTAACTTACCACCCTTAGTCATCTCTCACCAAAAGAGTAGCCGTTCTTTAATGCTCCAAATCATGACAGTCGAAGAGAATATGTTCAGCAGTTTCATAATGAAGGCCACAAATTTCCTGCATGCTAGGATTCGTCAAGACTCCACACCTCTGTAAGAAGTACAACCTGAGGCCACAGTGACCAGTGATGAGTCCGATTATTGGCCAACAGTCTGTCCCTCTTGAGGTGGAGCAGATCTGATGTATGGTGCTGAGGTTTGAGAGAACCAAATTACTCATGCGATAGCCTGAACAAGCTGCCACGTTCTTTAATACTCCGTTGTTACCCACGCTTTGATAGAGTTGATGGACTGCAATACTGGGAACTCCACAGAACAGGTTGGGGTACCGCGGTTTGTGATTGATGAATTATTAGCTAATGCGTCTGCACCTTCATTGCCTGGTACCCGAGTGTCACCAATTTTGCCCAACACTGCAAAGGTGACCATGTTGAGTGTACCCAATCGAGGTGTGCTATGCTTATTTGGCCACACTAACCTGGACCTAAATTCATTAAATTTGAATTTGTGCGGCTTGACTATCCAGAAAATGTTGAAGATTGTTTCTATAACCAGTTCTAGGTTTTCTGAGCACACCATAGTATTGCAGTAACCTCTGACTACACAAAACACTGAGTATGCATTCCACATGGAGAAGTACAAGCTTCCATCAGCTGGGGCCTCTGCACCACGCCAGCCCAGTACCCTTCTCAGCTTTAGAACGCATCGGTGTACCACTTGATCACTGCCAGGTAGCCACTCCTGACGTCCCGGGATAGTGATCCTGAATGGCTTGAAAGGAACATACCTTCCTTAAGAACTACTCGTATCTTCAAAATTAAATGATAGTTTCCTAATTAATACTCGTATCTTTTAGTTTAATTGAAACTGAGTTTTTTTCGCTGGTTTACCTGCATTCTGTTGGCAACAATCCTAGAAACCTTTGAGGACAAATAGAAAACGTTGACCAGCTGTTCAATTAATCAGGGCAAAAATAACCATTGGTTTGCAAAACGCTTTTATACTATCTACAAGCTTCACTAATTCTATCTGCGAATTCAATGGTGCTACCATTTATAATGGTTGCACGCTGGATCATTTTCTACAATTTTTAGATCTCGTCTGTTGTTGTTAGTCTCTTCTACATAAAACACTTCTCAATATCTTACCCATGGCCCGAGTTGGTAGCACAAAACAAAGTTTCATGGTAACCTTGATGTTGACGAAGTGTACAAGTATATCGTTTGGAGTTAGCAGTCTATATAAATGCACTGAGTAGGATGAACAAAGAGTATGAAAGCCAAGTTAATTGCGTCTTCAGACAGCAGCTTGAGGGACATTCTGCACCGCACCTAATGCAGGTGAAAATTATTGTTACTTATTTATAAATAAACCTAACGTCTTGAAACTACTTAAACAACAATAAAACTGTTGTTTAACAGTTTTATTTGACATTCATTTTTAATACAGCTACTTAAAACAGTGTATGTACTTTAGAGGAGAATGAATGTTGGAAGCCAGATTTCAGGCGGGTCGGTTTATTTCGCTTTTGACTCGGTAGGTTTCAAGGTAGTTCCAGTTTTTATAATAGCCGCAAATAAAGGAAGTTTTGCAAAATATATTTTCAAACATACTGCAGAGTAAAAGTGGTTCTATATGGTTGTGGCGCTGATAAACTGCCATCATGTTTGGAATGAATAATTTGCTTAACCTACCAGATTCGTATTTTTGAACTCGATCAGAATCTTTTGGATAAATTAATTAAACTCAGTTTCCCTAATTACGTTAAAAGCTATTTTTACAAATTATTTTACACTCATAAAATAACTGACATAGCCAAATAGCATAACTAAATACTCATCACCACTACAAACTTTTTAAATATTACAAAAATTTGGGGCCTTAAGGCAAGTTCTGAATTATAAAGTTCTTTTTTAAATTAAACATTGAATTCAGTGGTCGAAAAAACGTTTAAAATAATCTTTAGAAATATAACCATGGTAGTGCTAATAAAGTTCAGTTATTCAAATCAATCGATAAACGTTTAACAAGTGACACGGTAAGATATTTCATGTTCAAATTTGACGAAACACGTGTTATTTTCATTATTAAAATATGGATACGTTTTAAAAGGTGTAATATCGGGCCCATTTTGTACTGATCGCAAAGTTTAAACTCTTTTAAAAGCTGTTCTTCTATTGTTGAAGCCTACCACTTACAACAATTCTACTTGAAGCTATAACCAACCATATGTGAGAAGTCATACAGGTTCATCAACATTCCGTAATAACACCATAATTCTTTGTCAGCTTTGTGTTTGTATAATAATGGTTAACTAGGTTAGGCGCCAACTTATCTCCATATCTATTATTCTTTCAATGATATGTCAGCTTGAGCATCTGTATTGAAGAATAAACTTCTTATGATTGATCATAATGATCTGAAAATCAGACTAGTTGACTTTATTAACTTTTGTTTTGATAAATTCAGAACGTTCAGCTCCAAAATAACCAAATAGAGTCCAATGCATTCCTAGATGGGGGTTTATGTCAAACGGTTTGCATGGGTTTGACATAACTTTACATGTGATAAGCTCCCTCTCCAAATACTCGAAATAATAATATTGGTGTTCAGATTATAAAACTTTTATGCCTTAAATTTATTTGAACAATTTTAATTATATCCTGTTTTTGTAAAACTAAGTTTCAAATTACAAATAAAAATGCACTTTGTGTACCTATATAACTTTATTCAAAAACTGAACAACTACTTAATGCAACTGGGGTCTGCTTAAAACAAAGTAAAATAAAACCAATAATAGTAGGTTACATATAATTTGGAGTTAGTTCTTGTTATGTCATCAGTTCGTAGGATGAACACTATATTTCAATGAAGTGATAATAATTTCTTCCTACCAACTAGAGGAAGGATCAAACTTGTGGGTCTAGATCTAGATTTGTGGGCCTTCGATTGCCTGGGACATGACCTTATTCTAATGCCTAAAACAATTAGGTTTTAAGAAGTCCCTGGAAATGGTTTGAAAGCTATTTGACTGGTCGTAGTCAGCTGGTAGAAATCAAACTAGAATATTAATGGGACTTACATTGTTTGGTCAGATTATTCCTGCTTGCACGAGTTATTGCCACAGGGATCCGTCTTGAGGCCTGTCATCAGATCCTGTTCATGTACGACCTACCTGTATGAATTGAAAGTTTGGGAGAGCCTTCATGTATGCGGACGAACGGTACTAGTGTCTTCAGGAAAGAAATGTGGAAAATTCGAGTAGATCCTACATTTCTCTATTTGTAACTTAGTTACTGCAACAGAACAGCCTGGTATTCATTGATCAAGACAAACAGCTTAATATGGGCATTAAAAAAGCTTATTTCAGGGAGCAAAACATTAAGTTTACAGTAACAAAACACCTAGTTTAGTCATTGACGACAGACTCTCTTGGGATACCCAATACATGAACTTTGTAAAATTTAGTTGACTACTTTGCTTCTTCGGCGAGAGTTAAGTCCATTAGCACAGAAGAAGCTTGTTAAAATGACTATCACTCCCTTTTTGAAAGTCATCTACGGTATGGAGTCCAGCATTTTGGGAGGTTCTTCTCGTCAAATATGAACTCATTACAATATTCAGAACGCGACAATAATGGCCTACCACGATTCGAGAAGCACACGGGAAGCCTTCAAGCATTGGAAAATCCTGACGGTGGTGAACATCTACATCCCACAGAAGTCATTACCTACTTTTTTGTCAAAAGACCCCCACAATGAGAACGTTACCAATATCAGACTCGTCACCGCCCAAAGATTTAATTTACCACTTCACCACAGTAAGCGGTTCGAGAAAAAGCCTACATACATTGGAGCAAAGCTGTTCAATGTGTTGCCAGAACATCAAAACATGACACCTTGAAGGATGAAGCTGAGAATCACTGAGTGGCTGCTGGATGCCTTCTACAGTGTGGACGAATTCCTTGATCGAGTGCCAGCTGGTGATGTAAAACAAGTAAAGACTGTTTCTATGTTATTACCTCTAACTTGTTTTTTATTATGTGACATACCATTTTGATCCTTATGATTGTAAATGAAACTTTTCTTCTCTCTTCTCTCTAAATATTCCCACTTC